>JAQGDQ010000757.1:0-101363 GCA_030141605.1 Tubiluchus corallicola
ACAAGTAGTTACGTGCATAAGATCACGTGACAGATGTAGTTAAGACGCGCTGCGTTCACTTAATCTTTGACTGACAGCAACTGCGCGTACGCATAGCGAAACTACGGAAAGGCTTATTATCATGAAGATATTTAATATACAAAAAATTGTAATAACAAATCTAACAGAAATTAAAATAAATATATGTTAAACAAACAATTTGTATCATACGCACCTCAACCATCTCAATCCTCTGTTGTGTGGAAAATACTGATTCCTGAATTTCTGCCAATTTTACCTTGAACTGGGCTGTGGACTGCAATACTTGTGTTGTATCTTGCTCATACTTTTGCCACAGACTGCATAATGTTTTTAACTGACTCACTTTAGATGAGAGCTAAAAATACAAAAAGAAGGAATTTGTCATTTATAAGTAAACTTACTTATAATAATGACTTTATTAACTGTAGCACAATGAAACTTTTTCTTGAGGTGAAAGCGTGCAATGCAGCCAAATTGTTAGGATCAAGTTTTCTGTTACCATCAAGTACTAACTTAAATTTAGCATTTTTTATGTAGGCGCAGTTTCTATAGTTCATGTATATACAAACCTTTGTATATAGAAACCAATACCTTTTGTTTCTAAATACTTTTCATACTGTTTAAAGTGGCATTGATCATGGCAAAGAAATTTGCTGAAACCTTGGACGTTAATAATACTTGTGTGCTTTTAATGATGCAAATTTAATTCTTAATTACAAGATCAGTAACAAATTACTTGGATGCTTCTCATCTTATTCACTCTACAAACAATTTCTTTGATGCTACTCTCAACTTATTAATATAACATAATTGCTTAATTGGTAACTTCAACAAAGATACAGAATAGCTAAATATTATAATAAATTAATATTTGTGTGAAAAATTTAATCAATTATCATTTTGAGGACAACACAAATTAGGATAGACCTGAGTAGATACAGTCGCATATTTGGCTTCCAATTCTTGAATGCCACTCAACACATGAGCAGCGTATTCTGGCGTGCAGAATTCGCATAAAGATGATGTGACTGAATGTAGCAAATCCAAGTCTCTGACAATGTTGTTCAATTTTTGTTGACACATCTGCAAGATATTAATACCTTTGTCAAAGTTCTGACACAGGAGTCTGAATAACCATGATCGGCCCATAGTTTGTAGCAAGCATAACTTTAACTAGATGGACAGATAAGTAAACTTAGAAAAACATGAACAGAATGTAACAAATCATCTACTACATGTGGACAACGAACACTAAATCAACGTTCTTTTCTTTGCATTTGGAGCTATAGTCCAAAACGCCTTAGAAATATAAACAGCTAACATTTTAATAAGCATATCTACATAATTAGACCAGACGGAGACATCTTTTTACATGGTTCAATCACTTATTAGAAATGAGGTCTAATTAGAAACAAAAACACCATCGATATAATGAACATAATAATGCAATTTATTTGGGATGTTTCAGCTCTTTAGCAGCCAGCCTCAGCCAATTAAAAATTTAAAACCTACAATACGAAAACAGAACAGATGATTATTTTTTAGAAAGTGCAAAATGATGACAAGTCAATAGCATACATTCATTACAAGGAATAATAGCAGCAAACAATACAAGTGCATTAATTAGAAGACACACATGCACGCACGCACACACACACACACCCGCACGCACGCACGCACGCACGCACGCACGCACACACACACACACACACACATACATACACCTAACTTATTGACTAACCTGAGCATGCTCAAGCCCACAGTATGCCTTGTTACTATCACTGTAAATGTAAGGCTTTTGCAGTTCTGCTTCAGCAAACCGTATTTCTTGTACAATCTGATCTGTGTATGATTCTTGCTGATCCCTCATTGCAATAATGTTCTGTAAAGATACAATGATTAAAAAGACTAAGTTTTGTGAAGCATTTCCCTCTCTGGAGGGATTGTTGCAATACTATGTCTTAAAAACTAGTAGTAGGTAAATATTTTTCACATTTCATTAACAAAATTGTGGAAAAAAATCCAAAAAACACTGAGAGAATGATTCTATAGATAGTCACCATTTAAGAAAATTTGCTCTTTCAAATTAAAGTTTCTCGTGTTTTAGTTACTCTAAATTAAAAGTGGTGCCATTTAACAATATTATCAATTCCATAATAAAATATTAGGCAGATCAATACAAACAATTACTCAGAAAACTCAATCGCATTAAACCATAACTACTAAAGGATTATAGAACTCGATTATAAAGGTATTTTTGCTCTAGAGCAAAGCTTAACTAAAACATTGTGCTACTGAACAACATTATTGAATCCTTAACATGTCGAATTAACACAGGCAATTACCAAAAAAAACAAGCAAGTAGCAATTAAAAAACAGGACATTAACTGTAAAATTTTTGCTGTAAAAAACAGCATTGGTAACTTAAAATTAGCTAGATTATTTTAGGCTATTACCTTTAATACTGACATTGATTTCTCTGCAGGAACCTGTATATCTTCACTGGTCTTGCCCAAAATTTCTACAATTTCACCTACAAAAACTGGAGCAAATCGCGTTCCTTGCAAAAGGTGGCCTTTTTGAATTTGATCCGAAATTTCGCCGCTTTTTTCTTCCAATTCTTGTAAAATAGACTGCAAAGAAAAAATAAATGATAGTATTCACCTGTTAATTTGAAAGTATCGTATTTTTGCAAAGTAACACATTATTCTGCATTTAAGATCCTTTGACAATTTACAACTTATCAATGTAATCAAATTAGCTGGCCTTACTCAATGATATATTTTCAGATAACGAACTGTGATAATTTAATTAATAAACCTAACTTTTTATATGCAATCAACAATTATGAGTCAAACAGGATTCAATCTTAGAATCTTGCTAGATCATTTAGGCTAAGTTTATTAATTCTGGCTAACCACATTTTAATATATTTTCTTCATATGCTATACTGGAAAAATACCACTGAAGAAAGTGCTTTATCACGACCTAATCTTAAACTATAGCTCAGTAGAATCTACCCTACAAAATACTAAGAGGGAACATACTATTTTTTCCAAGAATGACTTACGTAAAAGAATTATTATTGCAGAATTGAAAATTCATGTTCACGAGGCAATTTCTTTACTGTTACATGCATTGCCCCATTCTCTAGTCAGATGGGCACTAACGCCTGCATCTCACAGCATTGCGCAAAAAATGTGTGCTGTACTCACAGTACAGAGTTGTTCAGTTGCAACGCAGTGTACACATTGGATAGCAGTAAACTTGAAATTTGAATTTTGAACTTAAAATTTGCTGAATTTTTGTATATTACATGGAATGTTGTACAGTAGTACCATACTTCAATTTTCGCTTTTGTAAACACATGCAACACACACATGGAATATTTGTGCCGTTCAAAATTATGTTCAGTTGTGATGGCATCAAAAATTGGACGCGCTTGCAGTTAAATAAGATTTTAGCCTATTATTCAATTATAATAAACGCACTGACATTATCACAGGTCTTAACATGTTCACCTTTTAGCTTACTTCAAAATGGAGTAGGAAATGAAAAATCATACTGATTTGTTCTAAGGAATTGCAAAAAGTTGACGATTAACAACATCTTCCATGCAAACACAATAAAAGTGCACAAACACATACTTGATGATCAGAGAGCATGTGCCGTACATTATCTTTGCTTGCCACTCTTGGCTCTGCTATGATAGCAGCCTTAGCCTGTTTTAACCAGCACCGAACTGACTCAGTGTCTTGCAGGTAAGCATAACAAGAAGTTATTATGTCTAACTGGCCTGTGGTCATTTCTGAAACTAAAATACCATGTAACAGTACAGCATATTACACTTTAGAAAACATTATGAGCCAAGGTAACTGTACAAAAATAAATAAAAATAACAAAATCTTATCAACAAATGCCCCACCATATTTCAAATCCACCAGATAGGCATCTACCAGTGGAAAAAAGAAAGAAAAAGGGAGTATTTGACCTAAATACCAACCATATTTCAATGGTTTCCGACAACAATAAGTTAATATGTGCAAATACTACTTTTGTTCTTTATGCTAACTGCTATTTTTTAGTTGCCAAATGTTTAT
Source organism: Tubiluchus corallicola (assembly GCA_030141605.1). NCBI lineage: Eukaryota > Metazoa > Priapulida > Priapulimorpha > Priapulimorphida > Tubiluchidae > Tubiluchus > Tubiluchus corallicola. The sequence goes on from JAQGDQ010000757.1 coordinate 4,122, forward strand.
ACGTTAGAATTTTTTAGAACGTAGCATTTATTTGGCTTTTTCGTATCATGTATAGAAATTTACAGACACACAAGGTGCAATAAACTGAAAGGTGAAAAACCAACAGGTCACTTAGCAACCACCCTTGTCACCTAGCAACCATCCTTATTTGCACTCTTGTTATTATTTTTATGTGTTGAAATCAAAGATGCTAATGGTATTATGACAAAAGACAACATTGTAACTTATGTTATTTGTGTGCTAAAATCAAGTTAGTAATCAAGTGTACATAAAATTCTTTCGCTTTTTTCAATTATTTCTTATAGTGAAAACACTCCTATTTGCATAACTACTTATGTGTCTGTTTGTTTATTTGTCTCCACCCACCTTTATCAGACAATCAGTCTGACTATCTACTAAATTTAAAATTAAACAATTTTCTTATATTTTATTATGTGAAAATTTAAGTAACATAAAAAGCATACCAATTTTGGGCCGTAGATTCTGATAATGGTCAACCAACATCTGCAGTTTTGCTTCCTTGTCCATCACATATTTGGGAGGTGAATTTAGTTTAAGTCTCTCAAACTCCTCTTGCAACCACAAAATCTTCCCTTCTTGTTGGATTGCATCCTCACATGCAGCCTGCATAAAAAGAAAAAGGTGAAAAAGACGTATTTTTGTAACCTGTACTTATTTGCTGTACTGTTTATGAACAAACTGACAGATCAAGTCACAAGATTGGAATTATCTGTTCATAACAGTTAACTGCATCTGTAAATCCAGTAAGTAAGAGGATTAGCCTGAAATAATGTTGATACATATTCAGATGAAGGTACTTCTAGAACCGCAGAAACAGTTCAAACAGTTTACATTTGACAGGATGTGTGTTTAACAATGAATTATTTGAAAAATGAAAAAAAGATACTACTGGCTTTCCGTAAGTAAATTTAACTTGTTATGTTATGATGTTATGTTATGTTATGTTATGTTATGTTATGTTATGTTATGTTATGTTATGTTATGTTATGCTATGTTATGTTAACTTGTTATGTTATGTAAAACCAACTACAGCTTGTGCTGTTTGTTGTCTTTAAAACTTCATTAAAATAATGACTATTATTACTAAAACAAGTTGAGAACACTTAATGTTAGTACTTTTTGGCATTAAGCTATTTTAAAAATTTTTCTCAGGTGTCATGAACTTATGCTGTTTTAACAATAAAGCCAATTTGGGTACTGTAATCACAGTGAACAAATGAAAAAAATAAAAATTTGTCATTTACCATAAACTGGGTAAAAAGCAGTCGATTCTCACATGTCATTAATGTTTGTTGTTTAATTTGACCCAATGATGTATGCATCACATTCATCCATGATTGTAATGATGAAAACCTGTAATTGTAGTTAGCAAACATATATGTCAGCAAACATATTTTTAATATCAGCATTAATGCTTAATGCTTATTTTTTGGAAAAACAAACACTAGCAGCCATTGAATGGTTGTCTGTTACATGCAGTAATGGATGAATATAGTTACATGAAGTTTTCTTTTTTATAAACGTGGGAGGGTTCTTTATTATCAGAATTGAAAATGAAGCTCCAATGGGCTTAACTCAAATCTCTCCTGATCATGTTAGAATTTTTTGTATTTATTTGACTCCTATAACATCATTAAAATTAATTAAGGTTATTAAAATTAGGCTGTCTAGGTGGTAAAAAAAAGTACACCTTTATGACTGGCAATGGCAGTGGCAATTACATGAAGCTGTAGATAAAAAATGTAATATAACCTCCCCAGAATTTTTATTCATTTGTTTATTTATTTATTTATTTTGCTGCATTTCACATTCTCACACATAAAAAATAGTAAATTAAAAATATGCAGTTAAAGATATTAGTCATACAAAGGAAATTCATGAACTCTGAGAGTTGCGAAGACTAAGTAGCAGCACAGAGTGTATCGAACCAGTGGCTAAAGTTGAAAAGTTGTTACTATAGCCAATAACATCTATGACAGCAGTGATAAAAACTGTACAAATATAGTGAAAACTCATTAGTTTATACAGTGGTGATTTAATTACTAATGATTTGATAGACTGCCAAAAACTCCAGATAAATAAATATAGTCAGAAAAACAAAAATTTGTACTGATTTGTACTTATTTTCCTTAATAACAGTTTTTACTTACACATTATCATAATTTTGCCAAGGGTCAAGATCCTCCTGTTGCAACTGATGGTACAAATGTTCGATTCTGTTACGCAGTTGGTACCATGTTTTCTCATTCTCCTTAAACTGCTTCTGGACAGATGCAGCGGGTTTAGGTATTTCTTCCCCCTAAAGTAGTTAAAGAAATTATAACTTTCTCAATAATTAAAAATGGGGAGAAACAAGGTAATTCTGTTGACTTTATTTATCTGCAGTAGCAGATTGAATCACACAATGTCAATAAGCATTATTAATTTGCAGTGTAAAATTAAAATGCTTTAAATACACATAATTATTAAAGGAATCATTTTAATTTTAAGAAACTTAGATGGTTTTATTACTCTTTACATAGTATAGAACATTCATGCAATGTCATTAAGCAATGCTAATTTGCAATGTAAAACCAAAATACTTTAACAATACAAAATGGTTGAAAAAAATCATTTCATTTTATAATAATTTTACATATATGGAAAAGCAAGTTAATGAAGCTAGTATTATTGTTTCATAATAGCAGAATTGCAGGACGTCATTAAAGGCCTACACAACCCCAAAAGACGATGAGGTTTTTTAACATAAAAATGGCCTTAATTCAAATTTTCAAAATTAAATAACAGAAGGACAAAAATCAAAGAAAACAAATTTTTTAGTGAGTTCATAGTAAAATAAATATTGTATTTCTAACAAACATAATATTTTGTGTTATAAAAGCTTGTATTATGGTAAGGGTTTAGTTTGATTTTAAGCATTGTTATTCACAATATTAAAACAATATATAAATTATTCACAATAATTAAAATCGTTTTAAACACACATTTAACAGAACCTTGCAAAGCTCAATACCTGAGCAGAATACGAGGTTAGCTTTTGCGCTCGAGTCTTCATCTCATTCAATAGCTTATCACAGTCAAGAATGTAGTTACTTGTTTGGAAGAATTGCTGTGAAAAAACAAAATTACTTCAACTTTCAACACATGCAGTTAGGGAAACAACCAAAATCATAACTGGATAAAAAAAGTAATAGGAGCATATCATCAATCATATAAAAGCAAGAAAGCAATACTAAATTAGAAAATCTGAAAAAAAGTTGTATCTCCACTGGGATTTGAACCCAACACCTTCTGCCTTCCCAGCAACTTTGCTAACCAACAAACCACACAGAGATACACTAACTTCTTAAATTCAGAAATTTAGACAATAAGCCACTAGCGGTCTATCTAAGGGGAATCGTAGTTCACACAGTGTCAAAACAGTATAAAATGAATCACGTAACTACACAAAAGCATTACTAAATTACAAAAACTGGAAAACTTTTCCACTTCTACTGGGACTCAAACGTATAAGCAATTTATTTTTCAAATAAATGGTGAAATATTTACTCACAATGTGGCGTTTCAGTAAATCTGCTGTAGTTGATGATGCTTGCAGTGTGGCCTCTTCTTCGTTTATTTCATTTAGACCTTCTTTATAGAGCATGGTAAAGTAAGCCTCTGACCGCTCATATTCTAGGTTCATTAGTCGAATGGGTACAAAGTGTAATATTTCCTGAAAAGACATTAAAAGTAATAACAATTATAAAATTGATAAAGATTTTTTAAATGGCTATAAATTCAAATTTTTTCAAGCAAGTCATTTCAAATTTATTGTCACTCAGGAATTAAGCTTGCACAACCAGTCTGTAATGCAAAGAAATAGGTTACTTTCTTACTCCAGTTTCAGGACTAACTCATCCTCCCATTTTTTTGATAAAATTTCCACCACAACCAATTTTTAGCCATTTTTGCACCATAACATTAGTTATAGTATAACAAAAGTAACCTGACAAAGCATCAAAAATTTCAGCTTCCTGGCTGCTATATAAGTTATGAGCTACAGCCTTTTTCAAACAAGCAAATCAAATAACTAAAGAAGGTATGACAGACCTCTTTATAAAATACTTCCAAAAATCTATTCTGAAATAACACTTTTCCGTGGTATTGCTTGACCAAACTAAATAGTGAGTGTTTTAATCCAGGGTATCTGATTCTAATGCTAACCCACAAAAAATGAAAACAATTATTCTATTAAAAGCAATCAAAATAATTTTACTACCTTTCAAAATATAACAAACTGTATAATTGTAGTAAAAAGAATAATTATATACCTTCCATGCAGTTTGCAGTTTTTCACATTTGTCAAGTATTCTTGATGCATCTTTCTTATCTTCACACAGCTGACGCATCTCCTCAACGGACCACAGATATCGTTGTAGCAATCGATGGTCCACGTTACTAAAGAATGCCTGCAAATGTAGGAAGTAACATGATGTTAACTATACAGCAAATTTTATGCAAGAATCAACAGAATGGTTATTCAGTATAGACAATACGGCCAGCACAATTTATCATACGTTATTGAAGCACACGAGCACGTTACTCAAATCCATACATACCTGGTTTGACTATCTGATAAAATATATTTTATATTCCAACGCTAGAAAGATGAAAGAAGAACCTTTTTATTTAACAAAAATTATAGTTTCTGGCAGTACCAAACATACGTATATGCATGCGCAGCTATTATCACTACAGTTATGAGAAGACTATTATCCAAACATTTAGCAGGATTTTTCAACAAATAAGTTTCTCTTATGCAGGGTCCTGCATTTGAAATTTTTGTGTCAAAAACATCTACTTCTCAAATCCTTTTAGAAGGTGTGTACACACTTTAAGGGATGTAATTGTGCACCCACCCTAATAGTTATTAATGATTTATGAAAGAATATCAACCAACCAGAATTTTATAAAATTATCCAACAAATAAACACCATTTTACATCATTTTATATTAAACAACTACTTCTCTGAGCTTTTTAAAAGCTATTCTACATTCAGAATGAGTGGCAAGTGTCAAAGTGAAACATGTCGGAAAACTTAAACATTTGATATTCCTTTACCTTATGTTCAGAAATTCGTGTCTCCATGTCACTAGTCTTTTCTTCAATAACAGCTCTTGCATCTTGCAGCCACCTTTGTAGCTCAGCATCGTGACGTTTATATTTGCTGATTGAGGTAATTGCTTTTTCCACCTTGGCTTCCCAAGCGCTTGCTTCGTGTTGGTAACTCTAGAATTTATTACGAAAATTTACCCAAAAATTAAACTCTGTGTATATATCATTGTCATTAAAAGAACTATTAACAAAAATATCAAAAATAAATAACAGTGTATATAGTAGCATGAAAGACAAAATATGTTTGTAGTGTCTCAAGAGATCTACTATGCAATTTTAGAATTTGCAATTTCAAACCATGAACCAGATCTTCCATAACTTACTTAAAGTCATACTAAACCCTCATTATAATATAAGCCTTTACAACTTAAAATCCTTATCTCAATTTATTTTATTATAAACTTATGGTAAAAAATTGTTTCTTTTGACTTTTTTATCACTTCATTGTTAGTGGCATTAAATTTGCAGAACTGCCATTTTTCATTGCACAAGACGAATGACATTATGGGTACAGTCACGAGGTCACCAAAGATCGGTAAACAAACATTGTAGACGCTTTCTGCATCACGTACGTCATTCTCACTCACTTGCACCAAAGACGCGAAACATGGCAATCTTTACTGCAATTTATGCATTCAAAATTCACCAAGAAAGGTACGTTATTTAATATATAAGTCTCTTTTGTTTAACAGTAACTATGAATTCTTTGTGTAATCATAATAATGAGTTAAATAAACTTCAATGTCTGTTGGGGTTATTTGGGCTTTTAAAGGTATTATGGCTTCAGCAACAATTTTGAAAGATATGGCAACATCAGCACTCTTAAAAGTGAATCGTGTGTCATGAGGGACACCTATTGACAAAAAAGGGGAAAATTATAATCTGACACTCTTTTAAGTGTAAAAAAGCACTGGTTACACCTATACAGGTAGGGTAAAGAAATGACAATGATGCCACAAAACAAAAAGTTTACGGGATTGCATCATATGTATTCTGACATAGCTTTTGCAGAAAGATGAAATGTAGTCTCAGCATCACAGTGAGCATACAAACTGTGTTGATAGATTGAGGCATAATCAATGGCTTTCTCATAGTATGTTATCCTTCTATCCACCATTTATAGATCTACCCAATTCCCACAGAAATACAAAAGTATTAAGGAAGCAATATCAACCTGTGACTATCCTGCTCAAGAGTGGTACCAGATCAGAATAATCTGTGTTAAATAAACTGACCAATGTTAGGTTAATGATGTTAGAACTCAACGATCTATAAGGTCAAGCCTACTAGATTGACCACTAAAATTGACCACCACCATAAGTTAACAGTGGCAGTGTACTTAAATATAATGCTCAGTGCACAATCATCTGGCACTTAGACGCAATTGAATAGGTAATACTTAGAGTTCTCTTTGAATCCTGGTATTAGTGGCTATCATTTCTAATCTGTTGCTCTAGTTGGCCTGTCATTGGGTAGCTAAAAATCTTAAAATAAGTGTTTCACACAATTGCTATTATTATAAAAGATTAACAAACAACTATGATTGTTTTTGTAAAGCTCACTTTTTACAGATCAAAATGCATAGCTACAGATATGAGATCACTATAACTGTTCATTTTTAATTGGTTAATTTAAGAAAAAGTCAACATTCAAATTTGAGTGCTCAAAAAGCCTCAGTTTTGGAATTTGGCTACCAAAAATTGAAATTTTTGAGTCCTCTTATTTTTGCCTGATCTAATTACTACTATCGTTAACACTAAAAATAACACTAATTTATAATGAATAGTAACAATAATATATTAACTAATTGTTAAATAATATCCAACATGAATAACATTAATTAATAAGTCACTAATAACAGCTGGCATGGTAGCAAAGAAAGTTGCTTTATTTGCATAAAGCATCCTCCACATTCTCAATGTAAATGACAAGTAGTAACCTATAACAGCAGTGCACGTTTATTTTTAAGACACTAACTTGCCATTTACATTGAGAATGTTCTATGTGGAGTGAAACGTCTGTTAATATTAATAAAATAATTAATATTAACATCAGCGCTTACCACAAACTGTGTACCAAGTGCTACCCAATCAGTTTGAAGTTTCTCAGTTTTTAATAATCTTGCACCGGACTTTACAATGCTGTGAAGCAGACGACTATTTGCCTCCATGTTTGATCGAACTGCGATCGCTTCGGCAAAGCACGCCTGCAAAAATGATCATTGTGAACAATCTCTTGATTAATTTTACAAACTTTTTAGATATTGAATTGTGAGAAGCCAAAATTAATAAAATGACATTAACAATTGACATATAATCAGCAATTAGCATAACAGTTAAATAATTGCATGAGAAAAGCAGTGAAAATTGTAAATCAACAAGGATTTGAACCAAGAATCTTGCGGTATCAGGTCACATGCCATGCAATTTCAGCCAACAACTCTCACATAGCACATCAGGACTGATCTCTCATACCAGCAGCACAAAATCACATGTCAATCAGAAATACATATCTGCTGCAGAGTTAGTTAGTTTTAAAAAGAAAGATGCATTTGTTGTCTTTTATGCAGTTTATATGGCATCAACCCAAAACAAAATCTGTTTACCTAAAGACAACTTGCTTTAAAACCTGATAGAAAATAACAGAAATAATACCTTGTGCCTTTCCAAATTATGTTTCAAGGTATCTAAATCATCAATGGTTATTCGTGGTTTCAACGCTTGTTCATTTAGCCACTCTGACACTTTGTGCAGCCCAGCTTCAAGAGCTTGTAGACGTGGCAACAGCTCCCCGCGGAAGATTTGGTGAGCATCGATTATTCCTCTTCTCACCTGAAAAAGGACCATGTGCAATAAAAATTAACCCAATAAACCCTCACGAAAGTAATACTAAAATAGAAAGTAACAATTTTTGCTCCAATAAGACTTGAACCCAGATCATCGACTTTCTGTACAGCTATGCTAATCATTATACGACAGAGAAACTTGCGTGACATTTCGGGTTTTATTCTGTAATAGAAATTTATTCTATAAGCCACAAGAGGTTTATCAGCTCTATCAGAGCATAGATTAACTTAGTAGTTAATTAGTAATTAGTAATTAATAACTTCAGGGCCATGAACATCTGCAACCACATCCTAGAATTAAAGTAGATTTAATGAGAAATGCTCAAAAAGATGATGGACGGATGATATCAAGGATTGGATGGGGAGTAAGTTAGGGGAATGTACGGGTATAGAGGGAGTAAAAAGTCAATGGAGAGTACTGCTGCATGTATCCATTGCCCGCGAACCTCAGGACTGAGGATGGGAGAAGGCAAGTTAAGGAATTTAGTAATTTAGTAAATTATTAACTTAGTGTAGTAGTTAGTCTGTACACTGACCAATGTGATTTATGTTTAAAAAGTATATGAAGCTGTGCTATAAGAGTAATAAATAATTTACATAATGTATAAAGTTTTAAAAACAGTTCAGATCAAAGGCAAAAATAAAAACAAAAAACAGGTTTAAAACAGGGATATTTTTTCAATGACAAGAATAAGAAACAATTAATAAAAAACCCACAATAAAAAGACTAAAAAATGCAAAATCCCTTGCAAGCTGTTTAGTTAAAAGGCTGCTAGTTTAAGTATTTGTGCTCATTTGTGGATTCGAAAAAGCGAAGCTACTAATATTAAAATATCAAAACATTAAAGTTTAAGCAATAGGCAGCCAGATTTCAAGAGTATTATCAAATTTCTCAAAGAAATGTTGTACTTTCAAAATCTTGTCTTTTAAATCTTTAAGCATTGAAAGCATAGTTGTGACATCTGTTGGTGAAGATTCCTTAACCAGCTCTTGCGCCATCTTAGACAAGGACAAGAACTCTTCTTCTTTTTCATCCAAGTGCTGAAGTAAACTCTGCAAAAAGCAAGCAAATTAAATCTCTAAAATGTTGTTGTTCCTGCGTGAAAATAGGTGCTATTGGAGGAGAACTACCTTATTTTAAACAACTATTTAACTATAAACATGCTAAAATGAATAGCAGAAAGTATTGTAGCAACAGTATATCGTTACAATGAACTGCTATCCTTAATCGTACAAAACTCATGTTCAAGACACATGTGACAAATTTGTTCATTATTGAGAAGCCAGTGACCAGAAATCGCATTTAACACAAATCCCAAGTAGGAACAGCTGATCAGAATAATTAATTAATTAATTAGTTTCTATATTTTTAAGAGGCTTGTAAATTACACTGTAAATGTTACACAATTTTTTCTAATTAATGCAGTAAAGCAAAAACTTGGGACATCACATGGAAACAAAACAATGTTCCAGTAAAGCATAAACTTAGGACATCACATGAAAACAAGACAACATTCCAGTAATGCAAAAACTTGGAACATCACAAGAAAACAAGACAACATTCTTCGGTTCCGGTGTGAATAATTAATAATTCAATAATTAACAAAAAACTCACCTGTAACTCTTTAATTCTCTGCGTGACGTCACTGTGACTAGCATTTACTGTGCTCGTAGCCATCATCATGCTATTTTCAAGCCATTTTGAAAGACTGGCAGCATTTGTATGGAACGTCTGAATACCTGTCTTTGTTTCACCAGGCACCATATAAACCTACGAAAAAGTGTTTGCTTGTGAGTTTTAAAATCACGATTTATCTATCTATAATGGCGGTGGTGATGGTAGTGGGAATGATCATGATAATGGTAGTGACAGAGATGGTTGTAGTGGTAAGAGTAGTGGTAGTAGTAGTGGTAGTGGGAGTGATAGTGGAAGTGATAGTGATAGTTGTCATGATAGCGGTAGTGATAGCGGTAGTGATTATAAATCCCCACCATTTATAAATACAATTTTTGACATTAATAGTTCTTCCATTGTAATTTACAGCAAATTAGCAACAAACATTAGTTTATCAATAAAAACAAGGCGATTCCACTGGTAAAACCGGTAATTACCTGGGCAACTTCATAGATATGTTTCCATCTTTCGTTTAGTTCGTGTATAGACTGTCTGATTTCAACTGCTGTTTGTGTATTGCATGTAGACAACAACAAAACACCGGTGTCGTTGAATACCAGGTGATGTTTTATCCACTTTGCTACATCTCCGAAAAATGCCTATAGAAAGGAAAATTCCATAAAGTGCCGTTATAATTAGCAGATTATTCAGACAATTTGGACTTTGTTATTTATAAAAGATCAAGTAGAAAAAAGGATGCTAAACCAAAAGAAATTCTTTTGAAAAATAAGCTAGGCAAGCTGTTCAACCCTTTATCGGCAACAGATTAATGTATGTCACAATCATAACTGTGGCAGTTTGCCTTGCTCCAGCATATCTGAGGGTTAAACAATAGTTTGACTAACAGTCTCTATCTCGCCTGAACTAACCAGCAACCGGCAACGTTAGTCAGCAAGTACTGGTTTTTTTAAACAAACAGTAATATAGACTGAACATTTTCAGTTCTGCTTCAACGCAACCTAGCATTTCACTCAATCTAAAAACAACTTTAAATATTAACATTTTCCTTTTACACAATAACTAAATATTTAATATACATTCATTTCAAATTTTAAAGTAATCATTAAACCGTTGCTTCTTAGCAAAAGGAAACAGTTTTCCCATTTTTTCCAACACTAGCTGAAATGGACTTCTTAGGTAATTCCAGAAAACAGGATGATTTACTCATTGTACTGTAAAAAATAGTTGTTCACTGTGACAATGTTATGATGCATACCAGTTGTTCTGCAGCGGACTTAGTGGTCACTGCCTCTGCAGCATCCAGCCAAGCACTGAGTGCATCTCTTTGCATCTGGAACTTTGTCCAGTCAGCAAGGGCAGTTTCAAGAGTTGTTTGGAAAGATTTTGTTCTGCCCGATATTTCGTTCCACTTCTCTTCTAAATCCCTTAATCCTTTAGTTACATCATCAATTTCAGTTTGGTCTAAAACATGATAAAACATACTTCAAACTTGCTTTGAAATTAAACAAAGAATTAAAAAAGTGATATATAAACACAAAGGAAAAATTGTTATTCACATGAATTAGCTTGCATTTCCGTACTTCATAAATACTCCCATTATAATCCTCTCTAGTTTTGCTTTGTAAGTTGCTATTATCCAATTCTTAACTAATTCAGTTTTAATAACCGTTATCTCTATATTAGTAATCATTGTATTGTTGTGTGTGTTAATGTAATAGTCGTCGTCGTCGGCTTTCACTCGTTTCCGAGTATTGTCCTTTCGGTCGAAGTTACTAGCTGTGGTGGGCACGTTGGTGGCTTAACAGCCCGATCCTTGCTCGAAACATTCTGGTGCATTTGTCACATTGGATGGTGGGAGTTACCTGAGGTTGACGGGCCTTCTCTTTCCTTCGTTGACGTTTGGCTTCAATTGCTGCTCCCCTGGTTGTTTCAAAATGCTCAGTCCCTTCCTGGATGACTCTTCTCCACTTTGTTCGCTGCCGCGCTGTCTGTTCCCAGGTTTCTGGATCGATCCTTGCTGATTGCAGGGTTTCTTTTAGTTGGTCCTTGTAGCGGCGCCTAGGGCGGCCCAGGGGGCGTTTTCCAGTGCTCAGCTCACTGAAGAGGATCCTTCGGGGAAGTCTGTTTTCGTCCATACGTGCTACATGACCTGCCCACCTTAGCCGATGTTTCGTAATCATAGCTTCTATACTAGTGGTGTTGAATCTCTCGAGAACTGAATTATTGGTGACATAATCATCCCATCTGATGTTGGAAACTGAGCGAAGCTTTTTCTGGTGGAACTGTTCGAGTTTTTTCAGGTCTTGGCGGTACAGAGTCCATGTTTCACATCCGTAAAGGAGTGTGGAAACGACAATAGCATTATAGACCATCAGCTTGGTTCGACGAGTTAGATGAGCATTACCAAAGACACGGGTTGAGAGTCTACCGAAAGCGGCATGGGCAGCTCTAAGCCTATTTTCCACATCCTTTGTTGAGTTGCACTGGACGGAGAGTAGACTGCCCAGGTACGGGAAATGTTCAACACATTCTAGATCTGCACCATTAATGGAAATGTTACATACTGGTGTGTCTGCTTCAGGTGATGGTTGGACAATAACTTTGGTTTTTCCTATGTTGACTGTAAGGCCAAAGCGAGAATATGCGTCACAGAAGTTGCTGACTGATTGTTGCAGGTGATTGGCTGAGTGGGCTGGTGCCGCATTATCATCCGCATATTGCAGCTCTGTCACTCTGAAGGTTGTGGTGCGGTTCCTGGCTCGAAAACGCGACAGATTTAATGTAATAGTAATAGTGACATAATAGCTGTACTTCTACAGGCTTACAACAACTAATGATACCTTTTAGTATGTAAGGTAAATATGTAAATGACTACTTGGTCTTACACTACCCTCACACAACCTAAATTTCTCATTGTTAACAATACTGTTGTAATTGTACTACGTTTTTACATGTGAAAACATAGTACAGTTGTTCACAGAACTGTCTGTGTAATAAAAGAGGTTTTTATTTTCAATAAACCTAAAAGGAATTTTTTATGTTTCTTCACAAAAGAAGCATTCAAATGAAAATAAGTGAATGATGCAAGCTGCCAACTGTTTTATTTATTATGGTACAAAGTTATACTTATAAGAAAGAGATATTATTTTTACCTGGTTTCTCTCGGCGGAACCTGATCGCTTTCTGACTAAGTTCATTGAACTGCTTAGCGAATTGACTGTACACTTGTTGCACTTCAACTAGATTCTAAAAAATAAATACCATTGACTAATAATCTACCTTTAAATATTTAATTATTATTGATTATAATTCACTGGTTATCATTTACTGATTTTGTCAAATCATTTAACAAAGAAGAAGGAATGGAGTGAGGTCATACAGAAGCATCAGCTTAAATGGATTGGACATGTTATTAGATTATCCACTTACTACAGTATTACATCAAACACTAATACCTGGGAAGAAACCAAGAGAAAGACAGTTGATCAAATATTAAAATGTTCTGAAGAAAGACTTATCAAATACTCCACTTGACTTAAATGACGTGAATACTTGGCACGTGGCAGCAGATTGGGGAACATAGCATCAAGTTATGAGTGGTGCTATGTCGCATAACAGAAACACCTAAGATGATGAAGATTTACTGATTATCTAAAACTTTAAAAACAATATTATAAAACAACAAAATATCGGAATTTAGAACAAAATCATTTCCGCTGAATTTAAAATTAAAAACAGCTAGCTAGTACTTCATCATTTTATAAATTACTTCAAAACACAAATATGAGAGAACCACCATTTTTGTTTTTTTTGTAAAAATTTATGAATGAAAAATTAAAAAAAAAGAAAAATTTAAAATTTTCGATAAAACCTTTCAGTCACTGTTTGATCAAGTTTGGTGCATCTATAACATGTAAAAATAGCAAAGCTATGCTTACAAATAAAAGAATATATCAATGTTATCAGTACAATTAGCTGCTGACAATAAAAACAAGAACAACAAATGCAAAGATTTTGTAGAAATAGATAAAAACTATAAAAATGTGTTATTGCATAGCAAAGAAAAAACTTTCATACATGAACTTCAAATAATCAGACTCTATGACCTGCATGAGTTTTGTTTAGACATTCACTTACATTGACTCGTGAAACCAGCAGTTGCAGGTTAGCTGGATCCATCTCTGGCATATCCCATGATGCAACTTCCTTTTCCACACCATCAATGAATGACAGTAGCAAATTTCGATCTTGTTCATAATACAATCGCATCCAACGCTGGTGTTGCTTAATAGCAATCTGGGTCAACCTCTGATCAATGTCCTTTAGATGTTCGGGTTTAATTCTGCGTCCGTCGGCCATGCCGGTTACCTTGTATTTCCTGAAGTGGTGCACTACGCTGCCATAGTCTTTGAAAAATTCCTAAAAATGTTTTTATGAGAAAGTAAAAGCGAAACAGTTCTGCTTTTTCTCTCATCACAGTGTTCTCATTTCATCAATAACACAGCCCACAATTAACGAATTGTCTATTGTAACCAGAACAAAAAGCATTAAATTATTATTACAGTATTGTTATGCCAAGCAGTGACATCTTGTCAGAGCAGCAGCAGGAAAAGAAGAAGACAAAGTGAAAGAGAGAGAGAGAGAGAGAGAGAGAAGAAAGAGACAGGTAGATTGGAAAATGACAGAAAGAGAGAGAGAGAGAGAGAGAGAGAGAGAGAGAGAGAGAGAGAGAAAGAGAGAGAGAGAGAGAGAGAGAGAGAGAGAGAGAGAGAAAGAGGAGTGAGAGAAGGGAGAGAGAAAGAGAGAGGGAAGAGGGAAAGAGAGAGAACGGAAGAGAGAGAAAGAAAGATTATTATTAATATTAATATTTATTTTTGTTGTTAAAGAAAGAGAGAACAAGGCAGTGAGAAAAGAGAGAGATGGAGAGAGAGAGACAAAAAAGAGAAAGAGGGAGGGAATGACCATGTATCCTCCATCGTCTTCATTATTAGTTAACTAGATTTAGGTATAAAAAGATGAAACTTACTTTGTGGTCCTCAATTTTAGCAGCAATGGCATGATATGTGTTTTCACTTGTATCTCCAGTGTGTACAGGCATGGCTAAAATATCCTCTGCTTGATTAACCCACACCCCAATGTGACCCAGAGTGCCAGGAAGTGTACTGTCCAATCGAAACCGCCAGCGCTTTGCAGCATTAGAAACTTGCATCCATTTGGACTCAAGCATCATCCATCGCTCATCCGACAATGTCAAGTTCAAGTCCGACTCGTAGCGAAATCGAATTTTTTCATACAGTTGGGATTTTTCTTCGATTTGCCTGGCAAATGTGATGTAATTCTAAAGCAAGAACATAAAAAAAACAAAGTCACACATAACTTGCATCTTGCAAAGTTGTAGTAGCTATGTGAATGTGTATAACAAAACATTGTGAATATTTCAGCCATACAATAACCTGCAGCAATTCATGAAAAAAGTAAAAACCGAAATTTCTAGCTTTCCGTTAGAAACAGCAAATGTTGCACGATACAGACAGAGCTGGTATCTAACAATGCATTAATATTTAGGCCTACAAAAACTTGGAAACTATAGTAAAAATGAAATTCATCTGTTTGTTTATAAAAAAACAAGAAAAAACTGTAGCACTGTGAGTGTCTTTGGTCTGATTTGAGCTAAAAAACTAAAGTGTTACATTTAAACAAAAAGTGTTATGTACAAGAAAATGACGAAAAACAATATGACTGTGTGTCCTGAAACAATAATTTAACTACTCTGAAAATATTGTTCCGTCCACACAAAAAATCTCCTAAAAGTTCATTCAAAACGGTGTAAAGCTTTCCTAGGAACTTTGAGTATATTACATTTTCAGCAGTTAAAATATCTCAAATATCACATAAATCACAGTTTCAAAAAGTGGAGAAAATGTACTATATTAAGAAATTTATAATGACAGAACTCCTCATCATCATCGTCATCGTCATCATCATCATCAATTATTACTGTTGTTGTTGTAGCTGCTACTGCTGCTGTTGTTGTTAATGTTGTTGATGTTGTTGTTGCTATTGTTGTTGCTGTTATTATTGATGTTCTTATTATTATTATTATTGTTGTTATTATTATTATTATTATTATTATTATTATTATTATTATTATTATTATTATTATTATTATTATTATTATTATTATTATTATTATTATTATTACTAATCACCGCAGAATTAGAAAAAGTAATAAATGACCTAGGAAATACATTTTTATTTATTAATAATTTGAATGACTTCCGAAATATAAAACTTACATTATATTCTAGATTAATATCAGTAACAGGTGCATCCTGCAAACTCAAAAGCCAGCTTAAACTTTCATCCAGCCATTTGCTGAAGTTCTCCTGCTCCCTCTTCTCCAGTCGAGATTTTAACTTCACCTCTTCAATAGCAATCGCCATCTATGCAAAATTAAATTTCCACATTTTTACCATGTATTATGCATTAATGTATTAAAAAAGAGTAGTCTAATTATTAGTATATTAGTAGTAAAAATCTCTCACAAAAACCTAGCAAATAATAATAATAACTTCTAAAAAGGTGAACTTTGGGCATGTCCAAATAGCTATCAAAAACATACATTCTTAACAATAACTCTGAAACACCAAAAAAATAAAATTAAGAGACAATTTTTGCAGTACACTACAGAATGTTAATAGAAATTAAAACACTTATTAACTAAAAATTATTCCGGGATATATAATTTTGAAATATAGACAAACTAATACTTTTGGTATAGGAGTTGCTGTAGTTTTTGAACCTCCAGCTTCGGGATAATGCTTCAGAAATGTTGCCACGTACGTCATGATGGACTTCTCATCAGGTTTTGACACATCCACATCTGCAAAAACCATTGGTTAAATTAAGCACAATTCGACACACCAATATAATTCTTAACGTATTTCCGTGATTTATTAGGCTTTTAAAACCCATTGAATGTGCCATTCGTTGTACTATTAATCTACTGTTCATCACATTCAAGTCACTTGGCCCTCCAAGAAACGGGTAAACTTATGTTTAATGGAATAGGGTTCACTAAGCTCAAGTGAACAGAGAAAGGTTTATCAAAACAGAAAGCTTTAGCACTTAGCATAACAAATGTTTGCCTTCGGGATCTAGTAGACGAGGTATGCCCAAATCTCGTTCTGCTTTCCTAAATGCCCGCTCAAGATTTTCCTTAGCTGATTGGCTCCTGGCTTTGTGCATGTCAATTAGATCTGGCCTAATGCGATGCACCAAGGCACAAAATGCCATGCCATCTCTCCAACTGGGTCCGAAATCTCTCAAAGGTATATTGAAGCGTCTATAAGAAAATACCTTTCAAGAGTTAGAACTAGTTTAGAAAGGCCAGCAAGTTTTGATAAACTTAATAGCTAAGACGTTAGTTTTATAATCCAAAAAATAAATAATAACAGGCTCGATTCTTTATGAAGCATATTACTCAATGCAGTAAACTGAAAGATACAATTAATAAATATAAAAGCAAGTAGGCCCTACCTGGTTTAAAATAATTTCAGTACACCTCAATTAAAAAATATTTACTCTAATAATGTGCAATCAAACCTTCCGTGAAAAATCAATATCAAAATCCATAAATTATACCGTTAATAAATGTCTCGGCTGAACATGTTAAATAAAAGTTATATAACAACTCGAAATTATCTTTTTATTTCAAGAGTATGCAATACACATGCTTAAAATTGTTGAGCTAATTAAAACCAAATGCAGTGAAGCGTGTTTCATTTTATATCAATGTATATTGTCAGGAACTCAACTTGATCAGTGTCTCTATGTAAATGACATGTTTGCTAGACAGTGGTAAAATATTTGTTTTATTCTGTTACTAGTGTCTGTATGTAAGTAGTGGATATATTGTTTTTATGTTGAAAGTCTTAACATTCAGCTGCAGACAGTCTAATTTGTAAATTTGCATGTTTTTTGTGTCAGCAGCATTTAGTGAATGTCACCCTTTACACGATAACCAGCATTTTACTTTATTTATGCGGGTAAAACAAAATAAATTATTTTTAAGTATAAATACTGAATTATTCCTAGTTCACAGTCACTGCACTTAGTGACATTATAATAACACTGTCTTTATATATATAACGTGGAACTAAAATAGAAAACTCACTCAGATACAGCTTTCTGTGCCCATAGCAACAGGTCCTTCTTGGCATTACCCTGGAACTTGCCAAGCAAGGAGGCTTTAGGCTTTTTAGCTGGCGGTTCAGCAGGTTTTTCTCCATCAGATGGCGCAGCATCACTGCTTTCTAAGCTCGTGGCCGCTGATTCATCAGCTAGTTGTCTAGTATGCTCTTCTATCTGAAATTTAAAAGCAGAGGATTTTTGTAGGGGGCAACATTTTACACACCACTAAATCAAAATATAGTTATAGTACAATTAAATTTTAAATTATTTTTCCTAGTGCACTTGCTAGAACTCTGCATATTATACTGTATCCTAGCCTATAAGTATATAAGCAATTATAATAACTGCCAGTGTTTTTTTTTATATAAACAAATATAATTACTGCCAGTGCTATAAGCAAATAAAATTACTGCCAGTGCTTTTATGCATTTAGCGTTAGACGAAAACTGCACCTTTTATCTTTAATATGTACCTGGAAGTAGAGAATGATTGTCCAAATAAGGCCCAAAACAATTGATGGTTTCCCATCAATGATGTCCGATGCATTGATGTTGACAAGCTTCAACTAAAATAAAAACTGTTATTGTCATGAATGAAAACAAAATATGCCATCTGCAATCTACTTAAGTAAAATAACCAACAGACAGCAGAGCTAAAAAATATAACATTAATAAACCGCATGAAAAAAGAATACCTAATTTACTTAGTACTCTTAGTACTGAATGCAATTAACTTGTCCATTAGCGTAATTTTACGGCCATTGACTCTCACATGCAAGACAATATTTTCTACAATATGTAGTAAAACTCAAATAATGATAAAAGATCCAAGTATTTAGTTACCTACAAACCACACCTTTTTACGCTCAAAAGTGCACTGCAAAAAAATAAAAAGTGCACAGCAAAAAATCCATTGTTCTCAGCAAAAAATGAAATGTGCACAGTGAAAAATCAAAAGTGCACAACAAAAAATCAAAAATGCACGGCAAAAAATCTGTTGTTCTCAGCAAAAAATCAAGTGCACAGCGACGAATCAAAAGTCTAAAACGTTAACTTGTTTATGTAGACTAGCGAGGCACTTCTAATGTTTTTAAATAGGTAAATTCTATCATCCAGAACTTTCATCATGTAACTTAAGAATGTTCTGTTGTGTTAGGTAGAAACAATTTTTGTACATTCGTATTAATTTTAAATCTGTGTACCTATATTATGATTAAATGACATGCGTGTTACAATTTACGTATAATACAAGATTTGTATATGTGCTATTTTATTTTTCTATTATTTGCCTTGAAAAATTCCTATGATGTTAGTAGAATGGTTTGCTACATCCATATACATGCATTGGTAAAGAATTTCTGGCAATTTTTGACGATTTTAATAATAATTACTGATACTGATCACAGATGGCTAGCTGTTTCTTATCCATTGTTGATCCAGCTTTAGTCCTCTGGGATTTAATTTAGTCCTACCACAGGGAAAAACCACGCAATTTTCGAGAATGGTTGCAATTAAAGTTACTCACAAATAAAATTTGAAAAAAATCTTATCGGCAGTGCACGGCCTGCCAAATGTTAGTTGGGGCATGCACACTTTGAAACCCTGCATGTTATCCAAAAAAGGACAATCTCGAGCAGCACTGTTCCCTTTGCAAGCCATCATTCATAAATTAGCAAGATCTGGATGACAATAATTCGCTATTAATTGATTATCGGAAAGGATTCTCCCAGAAGCAGAGCTTACTCCAAGCTGGGGAGCGGATGGCATAAAAATATACATGACTTATGGTGTGTAGAAATTTTTAGGCCATTAAGCCAATTATCAAAAACCAACATCAATGTGATATTTTCACCCAAAACGAGGTACAGGTAATATATAAGAATAATAATGATGATGATAACATAATGAAAAGGCTATAATGTTACTATAAGTTAAAATAGTATTGCTGGTAGTGGTAGTGACACTGTAGTTACACTAAAATTTAGCAAATTTTTAATCAATGAGCGAATTAAATTTTAAACTATGGCTGTGCCACTCTCAAAACTGCATAAGTCATCATTTAGTCAGTCTGCTAATAAATGAGTCAGTTGTCATCATCAGCGTTATTTTTATTATTAGAAATTTAGCAGAATGTTCAAAAGTTAAGTTATTGAACGTTTGATTAGCATAATTTTTGGTATTTTGCTACTTGCGCAACACAATTTACGTCTCCCCCAAGCTACACACACTTCAGCAGATACTAACATTAGAAGGGTCTGCACTATTCTACATAAAAAGGTTAACAATAACATCTTGTGCTTTTTTTGTGTGTGCACATTTGATTTTTTGCAGTGCGTTTTTGATTTCTCGCTGTGCACTTCTGATCTTTTACTGAGAACAACGCATTTTTTGCTGTGCACTTTTTGAGCTCGAAAATGTGTACATCATCAACCGCTGATCTCTGCTCCAAAAGTGCAGAATACGATTTTGCGCTTGTGTTTCGGTCAAGCGGAAATCTTCGTATCGACTGCACGACTACAACATAATAAGGGGAGGTAACTTGTCGTTTTACTGCATTTTTTCACCCACACTCCAACAGCTCTTTATACTTAAACCACCTTCTCACCTTGCGATGGATAGTGTTCGTAAGGCTTACTGAAGTTGGTTGTTAGACAAGACGCGAGTTTGCCAGAAATTTGTTAAAAGATGCACCGACAACTAACTCACTGACAGTAGGGGGTTGAAACCCAGACAGTTTACTCAATGCAGGCTCGTTGCTAATGGTATCTAAATTACCTTCATTTTTCAATGTCTTAGATAAGTGATTCTCAACTAACTCCCCAAGTAACTTGCTTGCCTTGTGGGAGGGGGTGTATTTCCAAGCTAGTGGGAGAGGAAACCCGCATTACTTCCTCAGGTGCAAGACAAAGTGAACAGTAAAATAGTTATTTTTTTACACAACTTGCAACACTGCGAGCCGGAATCTAACGTGCAGTGGTGACAAGTCCTATTCGGAAGCGCCATTTTCTGACGAGATAGAGCCTGAGTCATTATCGGTTAAGACATGCTTATCGTAAAGCGACCTACTAAATTGGTAGAGATGTCTTAGTCACGTTTGGATATGGGCCTATTATACACCCTCCATCTACGAAATAAGCAACCAGGATTAGCATGAGCAAATGAGACACGCTCAGAGCAAGATTCGAAGTGTTTCACCCATCTGGTTGCTCACCTGTATCAGCGTTATTGCTAACTTCGATCGTGGGGATCGCCCAAGAATGACTCCTTAACCACTAAGCTTCGCACCTCGCTAAAGCAGCTTCAAGAAAGTGAAGCAAGCAATAGTTCTGAGCAACATGAATGTACTAAATAAGCCTTAACTAGTTATAGGCATCGATCATTAAAAAAAGTGCCGGTGCTGGTCTATAATACCTAAATTTGTCAAATAGGTCAGTGTTATGAATACCTGCAGCAAAATCTTAAATTGTATCATTAAAAATTCGTGTAAACTTATGAAAGTGGAACATGCACAGTCGCAGAGTCTCAAAAAGATTTTATTTACAGCTTTAGCCTTTGCAAACGCATTCCAACACTAAGACGCCGATAATATCTCTCAAGCCGGATGTTTGCATAACATTTGAATGCAATCCGAAATAGACTTATTTCAATTTTGGTAAATGAGCTCAACTTACTCGTTTCGTTTCTAAGAAACCGAGAGCATGGCTAATGTTGCTCATGTGCTGAGGGCGCCGTAATCGCACGCCTCTCTCCCTGGGCTGCAACAAATAACCACAAGGCAGATATCAATGACTATGACCTTTGTAAACCTAAAAATCAAAATGCTTCTGTGCACAAAACACATCTGAAATGTGTAAAACCCATTCGTGTTTACTGAAAAAATTAAGTGGCTTATTCAGAATCTGCTTGGTGCTGCAGCCTAGCCACTATTTTTGAAGATAACAGACTTTTTGCTAATAATTTCTATAATAGCTTCATTACTCTTTTTCTCTTCTCTTCTCTTCTCTTCTCTTCTCTTCTCTTCTCTTCTCTTCTCTTCTCCTCTCTTCTCTTTTCTGCTCTCTTCTCTTCTTCTCTTCTCTTCTATTCTCTTCTCTTCTCGCCTCTTCTCTTCTCTTCTCCTCTCCTTTTCTCTCCTCTCTTCTCTTCTCTCCCCCTCTCCTCTCTTTTCTCTTCTCTTCTCTTCTCTCTCTTCTCGTCTCTTCTCGTCTCCTCTCTTCTCTTCTCTTCTCTTCTCTTCTCTTCTCTTCTCTTCTCTTCTCTTCTCTTCTCTTCTCTTCTCTTCTCTTCTCTTCTCTTCTCTTCTCTTCTCTTCTCTTCTCTTCTCTTCTCTTCTCTTCTCTTCTCTTCTCTTCTCTTCTCTTCTCTCCTCTCCTCTCCTCCCTCTCCTCTCTTCTCTTCTCTTCTCTTCTCCTCTCCTCTCCTCTCCTCTCCTCTCCTCTCCTCTCCTCTCCTCTCCTCTCCTCTCCTCTTCTCTTCTCTTCTGTTCTTTTCTTTTCTTTTCTCTTCGCTTCTTTCTTTCTTACTCCTTTTTTCCTGTACATAGTGAGATTACTTGGGTGGGTTGTCTCAGGAGAAGTGCTCAACTTTCGCTTTGTTGTCATTCTAGCGAAACAGCTTAATTTAGTTGTGCGCCTGGCCGCGCTTAACGGGGATTGAGGGAAAACAGCCGAAATCCGAATTCTGGCTGGGGGTACAACTTGTTCCTGATGATTCCAGATGTAGTGTAGTCGCGTGCCGTGTGTTTAGGTGCATGGCCTTGACCAGTCTGTGTTGTTATGATTATAAATGCATAAACATCTCCTTAGTATTACATTTACAATAGCCTTATACAAAAGAGTTTTCAGATTTTATGCTCAACATGTACACATGACTGTAATGTAAGAAAATAAGCAATTACTTCGATCATGTACGTACGACGATGTATTTTTGATGACTAAATTTTGCAGGGTGTACAAGCTGACTTTAGCGATTTTCAAACGTGAAGAATAAACTTCTTATGATTAGATTTGCACTCACCAGTTTCTCTCCAGATAGGACCTCCAACAAAGCCAGTAGCTTGGTGCCATCTTCAATGTCGGCAAACAGGTCATCTACCCGCAATGGTGGATCATGCTAAAATGCATAACAACATTAAATAACGAGCTTACTTGCAACAATGACCTTGTTAGTCTGTATTAATAACCATCTTGTCATTTTTGGTTATAAAATTAAAAAATAGTCTGAAACTGCTTCTAGAGGATACTGAATAGCCATCACAAGAAGTCATTATGGGCAAGAACTTATTTTGACGTTTTTGATCTTGCAACTTTGACATTTGACGTTTTGAGCTCAAAAGCAATGGGTTTCCAGATCTTACCCAAATACACTAAACGCCCTACTCAGTACGCATGCGCGTAATTCTGTATGTTCTTGTTACACTTTAAAAACTCTGCTCCCTGTAATAAAACATTATCAGCTTTTGTAAAATGGAAACGCAAAAAATAAAATGTTGTTAAAGGGTTAAATAATGTTTGATACTGAGGTTACTAAACTGTCAAAACCGTGTTGTTCTGGGAGTGACAATCTTATATTGATTATTTACAAGTAACATTTTACGTTAATGGTGTAATAAACAATGGTTCCTTGGTTTCTCGCGAACCGCTAAAACCATTAACCTGAGTCCAAGACAAATAATACTAAAGTATTAAGCAATGCGATCATACAATAATTAATAGCACTACCAGTTTGCCAGTTTGTACATGTAACTGTGCTGTCACTGTTTGCTTGTGTTGTTTACAGAGAATTTTTAAATGCTTGTAGCACCCAGAAGGCATAGTTATCATTCTTACCTGGGCTAGATAGGAGTTGATCCAGTTTGTGAAAGTTTTCTTCTGCACTCGTTCCTGCTGCTCTATAAAGGAAATTGGGATAATTCAATACAGTTCGGGAACCAGTTTTAGGCCCTACTCCGTTTTCACTATTGTTATTATGATATGGTAATGTAGATAAAGGTAAAAAAGTAACCTGCGGCATAAAATAACAGTCTTTAAGCCTGTTAATAACAGATAAAGTCTTTATCCTAGAATGGCAAGAAAACATTCAGTTGATCTTTTAGTTCCTAAAAGAAAAATTCTCATTTCCATCAGTAAAGATGTCTAGATATAATTTGTATAGTCATAGTATCAATGTAATAATTTACTTATCATCACTTTACATTGGGATGTAGGTCTTAAACATTCTTGTATATATATCTTGTGCATTTTTACATCTTTGTTTGCACATGCATTTTTATATATAATTTTGTACAGCTGTTTATAATTTTTGCGTAATTGTTACAGTATATATTTATGTATATTACTAATTTCTTTACGTGTATTTCAAAGCATAATATTGAGGAAGTGGACCTGCAAATAAAGGCGTAATAAAAGGTTCATGGTTTTCATCATCATATTTTCATCATCATCATCATCATCGTCATTATCGCCGTCGCCGTCGCCGTCTTCGTCATCATCAACATCATCACCACCATCACGTCATTTCGCTTAGCAATTTTGTTCATCCACACCACATCATTCAGTAGATAATAACTGCAACTATGTATTATATACATACTATCACACCTAATATAAGCATTTGTGGCATGTTAGCAATTTTGTCGCCAGTTTATGTCACTGCTGTTATTAGCTTGTTTTCAGGCGTTTTTCTTGTTTGACAAACTCAGTTGAACTAGCGCAGGAAAGACTACACGGAACAACAATCTCTATATTTTTAATAAAGTGAGTAGGGAATATTTAGTGAGTAGGGGATAACTCTCAATATTTGTCATATTTTTTACAGTGTTAGAAAAGATATAAAGAGAATTGCGAAGTTTTTTTTTGTTAAAAGTAATTTTTGGATCACATGAATAATTTAGTAGTTAATCTCTTATATTAATATTCTTGGTATGGGCTTAATTTATATATATATAAGATTCGAGGCTACAGCCCGGATGGCAGCACCATTTGCGGCGATCTATATATCAAAAGAAAGGTCTCGATCTAGTGTCGTGCCATTGATGGTTTATTTTTCGAATTGGGCCCACCGGAAGGAATGGGGGGCGAAAAACCTCCAAAAATGGCCATTTTTCGGCCGTTTTTGCAAAAGTTATACAGCTGAGATATAGAGAACGGGAACGGGCCGAGGGGGGTGCTGGGTATTTTATTAAATGTTTTCCATAGTTTATATGTGCCTAGTAATACTTGATAATACTAATATAAGTGTGGAAAGAACTTTGACATGTTATGCAGTAGATTGTGTACAGCATAACATGATTTCATGACAAGAGAGAAGGGAAGCAATGATAATTTTTTTATATCCGCATGAACAGCAAAAGCGACATAACGTAGGTACTTTTTTATACTTTATGATACTTTTTAACAACCCTACAAGATTATATGATAAACAGACTTTCAGAAAAACAGACATTCAGACAAGCTGGACAGACAGATGGACAAAAAATTTTCCTTAAAAGAGAACCTACACGTATAACAACTACGTATCTTTTAATTTAGCTCGATTACGTATACTAATGCATCTAACTAGCTGTATTTTTCGAGTTATTCGTCATCGTGGCCTAATAGGTTAATGAAGTATTTATCAAAGCCTTTTATGTAAATTCGTGCAACACACAAATATGTCAGCTGCGCTTTTATGTGTTTTTCTTTATTCGGTGCTTTTAATATAATTTTTAGGTACTTGTTGGTTTGTCGGCGTCTCATTTATTTTCATGTTCGCATACATTAAAATATTGTGCTTTAGCTTTTTACATAAAACCTCTCAAAAATCAATCGCCTGCTAATCGACATAAATTTTCAATAACAAATTCTTTAAATTTTCACGGTCAGACGAACGAAAATTGAGACTGCGACACAGTTTTGCGTGAATATCGAACTCCAATTTGGTCTCCATCGTTTGCGCCACATATATTTATTTTCCCGCTATCATTTTTCTTCACGAGTTTTTAGGGAAAAAAGTATCATAATTTGCAGTGTCACACAATGTCTTGGTTGAGTGTTAAGATAAATAGAGGCATGAAGCATTTAGCTGTCAAATTCACATAGATTTAAAAATGTTTAAAGGCGCTGGTGGCAGTAATGATGATGATGGCGATGGTGGTTGTGGTGATGATGAAGATAATGACGATCATGGTAACAACAATGATGATGATGATGATAATAATGATGATGCAGGAGACATAGATCATGACTTCAATATTATTACAACACTGACGATGAGTAAATAAGTAAAAAATGTGTTAACGCCTAAAGATTTTCATTGCTATCTCAGTCTTATGCCAGTGCTAATATGAAAACAAGGTTAAATTCAAGCACCTAGTTTTCCTGTGTGGAAGCTATTTTCTTAATGAAAATAAGAACAGCCTTGTTTTTCACTGTAAAGCTGTTAACAGCTGTTCTTCAGGGTCTGAGCAAAACCAAATGGAATTGGTTATCTAACTGGACGTCTCAAAAATATACAGGGAAGATGCTGTTCACAGATAGCTGAAGCTTTGAGCAAACCGCACAGCAAATAGACTAACTTTCGCGTTGTGGGGAAAGAGAGACAGCTAGAATGAAAATGATGATGATGCTGGTAATGATGGTGTTGATGATGATGACGATGATGGTGGTGATGATGTTGATGATGACGAAGACGGCGACGGCGACGGCGATAATGACGATGATGATGATGATGATGAAAATATGATGATGAAAACCATGAACCTTTTATTACGCCTTTATTTGCAGGTCCACTTCCTCAATATTATGCTTTGAAATACACGTAAAGAAATTAGTAATATACATAAATATATACTGTAACAATTACGCAAAAATTATAAACAACTGTACAAAATTATATATAAAAATGCATGTACAAACAAAGATGTAAAAATGCACAAGGCATCCCAATGTAAAGTGATGATAAGTAAATTGTTACATTGATACTATGACTATACAAATTATATCTAGACATCTTTACTGATGGAAATAAGAATTTTTCTTTTAGGAACTAAAAGATCAATTGAATGTTTTCTTGCCATTCTAGGATAAAGACTTGTTATTTTATGCCGCAGGTTACTTTTTTACCTTTATCTACATTACCATATCATAATAACAATAGTGAAAACGGAGTAGGGCCTAAATCCGGTTCCTGAACTGTATTGAATTATCCCAATTTCCTTTATAGAGCAGCAGGAACGAGTGCAGAAGAAAACTTTCACAAACTGGATCAACTCCTATCTAGCCCAGGTAAGAATGATAACTATGCCTTCTGGGTGCTACAAGCATTAAAAAATTTTCTGTAAGCAACACAAACAAACAGTGACAACACAGTTACATGTACAAACTGGTAAACTGGTAGTGCTATTAATTATTGTATGATCGCATTGCTTAATACTTTAGTATTATTTGCTTGGACTCAGGTTAATGGTTTTAGCGGTTCGCGAGAAACCAAGGAACCATTGTTTATCACATCATTAACGTAAAATGTTACTTTTAAATAATCAATATAAGATTGTCACCCCCAAAACAATACGGTTCTGACAGTTTAATAACCTCAGTATCAAACATTATTTAACCCTTTAACAACATTTTATTTTTTGCGTTTCCATTTTACAAAAGCTGATAATGTTTTATTACAGGGAGCAGAGTTTTTAAAGTGTAACAAGAACATACAGAATTACGCGCATGCGTACTGAGTAAGGCGTTTAGTGTATTTGGGTAAGATCTGGAAACCCATTGCTTTTGAGCTCAAAACGTCAAATGTCAAAGTTGCAAGATCAAAAACGTCAAAATAAGTTCTTGCCCATAATGACTTCTGTGATGGCTATTCAGTATCCTCTAGAAGCAGTTTCAGACTATTTTTTAATTTTATAACCAAAAATGACAAGATGGTTTTTAATACAGACTAACAAGGTCATTGTTGCAAGTAAGCTCGTTATTTAATGTTGTTATGCATTTTAGCATGATCCACCATTGCGGGTAGATGACCTGTTTGCCGACATTGAAGATGGCACCAAGCTACTGGCTTTGTTGGAGGTCCTATCTGGAGAGAAACTGGTGAGTGCAAATCTAATCATAAGAAGTTTATTCTTCATGTTTGAAAATCGCTAAAGTCAGCTTGTACACCCTGCAAAATTTAGTCATCAAAAATACATCGTCGTATGCACATCATCGAAGTAATTGCTTATTTTCTTACATTACAGTCATGTGTACATGTTGAGCATAAAATCTGAAATCTCTTTTGTATAAGGCTATTGTAAATGTAATACTAAAAGGAGATGTTTATGCATTTATAATCATAACAACACAGACTGGTCAAGGCCATGCACCTAAACACACGGCACGCGACTACACTACATCTGGAATCATCAGGAACAAGTTGTACCCCCAGCCAGAATTCGGATTTCGGCTGTTTTCCCTCAATCCCCGTTAAGCGCGGCCAGGCGCACAACTAAATTAAGCTGTTTCGCTAGAATGACAACAAAGCGAAACTTGAGCACTTCTCCTGAGACAACCCACCCAAGTAATCTCACTATGTACAGGAAAAAAGGAGTAAGAAAGAAAGAAGCGAAGAGAAAAGAAAAGAAAAGAACAGAAGAGAGGAGAGGAGAGGAGAGGAGAGGAGAGGAGAGCAGAGCAGAGGAGAGGAGAGGAGAGGACAGGAGAAGAACAGAGGAGATGAGAGGAGAGGGAGGAGAGGAGAGGAGAGGAGAAGAAAAGAAAAGAAAAGAAAATAGAAGAGAAGAGAAGAGAAGAGAAGAGAAGAGAAGAGAAGAGAAGAGAAGAGAAGAGAAGAGAAGAGAAGAGAAGAGAAGTGAAGAGAAGAGAAGAGAAGAAGAAATGGGAGGAAAGAAAAGGAGAGGAGAGGAAAAGAGGGGTATGAGAGCAGAGGGGAGGAGAGGAGAGGGAAGAAGACAAGAGTAAAAAAGAGAAGAAAAGAGAAGAGAAGAGAAGAGAAGAGAAGAGAAGAGAAGAGAAGGGAAAAAGAGTAATGAAGCTATTATAGAAATTATTAGCAAAAAGTCTGTTATCTTCAAAAATAGTGGCTAGGCTGCAGCACCAAGCAGATTCTGAATAAGCCACTTAATTTTTTCAGTAAACACGAATGGGTTTTACACATTTCAGATGTGTTTTGTGCACAGAAGCATTTTGATTTTCAGGTTTACAAAGGTCATAGTCATTGATATCTGCCTTGTGGTTATTTGTTGCAGCCCAGGGAGAGAGGCGTGCGATTACGGCGCCCTCAGCACATGAGCAACATTAGCCATGCTCTCGGTTTCTTAGAAACGAAACGAGTAAGTTGAGCTCATTTACCAAAATTGAAATAAGTCTATTTCGGATTGCATTCAAATGTTATGCAAACATCCGGCTTGAGAGATATTATCGGCGTCTTAGTGTTGGAATGCGTTTGCAAAGGCTAAAGCTGTAAATAAAATCTTTTTGAGACTCTGCGACTGTGCATGTTCCACTTTCATAAGTTTACACGAATTTTTAATGATACAATTTAAGATTTTGCTGCAGGTATTCATAATACTGGCTATTTGACAAATTTAGGTATTATAGACCAGCACCAGCACTTTTTTTAATGATCGATGCCTATAACTAGTTAAGGCTTATTTAGTACATGCATGTTGCTCAGAACTATTGCTTGCTTCACTTTCTTGAACTGTGTGTAGCTGAGTGGTTAAGGTTTTATTCTTGGATGGGGGAGGGGCGATCCCCACGAACGAAGTTAGCAATGATGCAGGTGAGCAAACAGATGGGTGAAACACTTCGAATCTTGCTCTGAGCGTGTCTCGTTTGCTCATGCTAATCCTGGTTGCTTATTTCGTAGATGGAGGGTGTATAACAGGCCCATATCCAAACGTGACTAAGACATCTCTAACAATTTAGTAGGTCGCCTTACGATAAGCATGTCTTAACCGATAATGAGTCAGGCTCTATCTCGTCAGAAAATGGCTCTTCTGAATAGGACTTGTTGTGACGTTAGATTCTGGCTCGCAGTGTTGCAAGTTGTGTAAAAATAACTATTTTACTGTTCACTTTGTCTTGCACCTGAGGAAGTAATGCGGGTTTTCTCTCCCACTAGTTTGGAAATACGCCCCCTTCCCCAAGGGAAGCAAGTTACTTGGGGAGTTAGTTGAGAATCACTTATCTAAGACATTGAAAAATGAAGATAATTTAGATACCATTAGCAACGAGCCTGCATTCAGTAAACTGTCTGGGTTTCAACCCCCCACTGTCAGTGAGTTAGTTGTCGGTGCATCTTTTAACAAATTTCTGGCAAACTCGCGTCTAGTCTAACAACCAACTTCAGTAAGCCCTACGAACACTACCCATCGCAAGGTGAGAAGGTGGTATAAGTATAAAGAGCTGTTGGAGTGTGGGTGAAAAAATGCAGTAAAACGGCAAGTTACCTCCCCTTATTATGTTGTAGTCGTGCAGTCGATACGAAGATTTCCGGTTGACCGAAACACAAAATCGTATTCTACACTTTTGTAGCAGAGATCAGCGGTTGAAGATGTACACATTTTCAAGCTCAAAAAGTGCACAGCAAAAAATGCGTTATTCTCAGTAAAAGATCAGAAGTGCACAGCGAGAAATCAAAAACGCACTGCAAAAAATGAAAAGTGCACAGCAAAAAATCAAAAGGGCACAGCTAAAAATCAAATGTGCACACACAAAAAAGCACAAGATGTTATTGTTAACCTTTTTATGTAGAATAGTGCAGACCCTTCTAATGTTAGTAACACTGCTGAAGTGTGTGTAGCTTGGCGGAGACGTAAAATGTGTTGCGCAAGTAGCAAAATACCAAAAATTCTGCTAATCAAACTTTCAATAACTTAACTTTGAACATTCTGCTAAATTTCTAATAATAAAAATAATTAAGCTGATGATGACAGCTGACTCATTTATTAACAGACTGACTAAATGATGATTTATGCAGTTTTGAGAGTGGCACAGCCATAGTTTAAAATTTAATTCGTTCATTGATTAAAAATTTGCTCAGAAAAGCGTCCTAGTCCTGCCATACTTGAAAATGGCTGTGAATTAATTTGCTAAATTTGAGTGCAACTACAGTGTCACTACCAGCAATACTATTTTAACTTATAGTAATATTATAGCCTTTTCATTATGTTATCATCATCATTATTATTCGTATGTATTACCTGTACCTCGTTTTGAGTGAAAATATCACATTGATGTTGTCAAATTATTTTTTGATAATGGCCTAAAAATTTCTACACACCATAAGTCATGTATATATTGACGCCATCCGCTCCTCAGCCTGGAGTAAGCTCTGCTTCCGGGAGAATCCTTTCCGATAATCAATTAATAGCGAATTATCGGCATCCAGATCTTGCTAACTTATGAATGATGGCTTGCAATAGGGGCATTGCTGCTCAAGGTTGTCCTTTTTTGGATAACATGCAGGGTTTCAAAGTGTGCATGCCCCAACTAACATTTGGCAGGCCGTGCACTGCCGATAAAATTTTTTTCAAATTTTATTTGTGAGTAACTTTAATTGCAACCATTCTCGAAACTTACGTGGCTTTTCCCTGTGGTAGGACTAAATTAAATCCCAGAGGACTAAAGCTGAATCAACAATGGATAAGAAACAGCTAGCCATCTGTGATCAGTATCAGTAATTATTATTAAAATTGTCAAAAATTGCCAGAAATTCTTTACCAATGCATGTATATGGATGTAGCAAACCTTTCTGCTAACATCATAGTAATTTTTCAAGGCAAATAATAGAAAAATAAAATAGCACATATAAAAATCTTTTGTTATACGTAAATTGTAACACGCATGTCATTTAATCATAAAATAGATACACAGATTTAAAAATTAATACAAATTTACAAAAATCGTTTCTACCTAACACAACAGAACATTCTTAAGTTACATGATGAAAGTTCTGGATGATAGAATTCACCTATTTAAAAACATTAGAAGTGCCTCGCTAGTCTACATAAACAAGTTAACGTTTTAGACTTTTGATTTTTCACTGTGCAGTTTTGATTCCTCGCTGTGCACATTTGAGTTTTTGTTGTCCACTTTTGATTTTTCTCTGTGCACTTTGATTTTTTGCTGAGAACAATGAATTTTTTGCTGTGCACTTTGTATTTTTTGCAGCGCACTTTTGAGCTTAAAAAGGTGTGGTTTGTAGGTATCTAAATACTTGGATTTTTTATCATTATTTGAGTTATACTACGTATTGTAGAAAATATTGTCTTACATGTGAGAGTCAATGGCCGCAAAATTACACTAATGGACAAGTTAATTACATTCAGTACTAAGAGTACTAAGTAAATTAGGTATTCTTTTTTCATGCGGTTTACTAATGTTATATTTTTTAGCGCTGCTGTCTGTTGGTTATTTTACTTAAGTAGATCGCAGATGGCATATTTTGTTTTCATTCATGACAATAACAGTTTTTATTTTAGTTGAAGCTTGTCAACATCAATGCATCGGACATCATTGATGGGAAGCCATCAATTGTTTTGGGCCTTATTTGGACAATCATTCTCTATTTCCAGGTACATATTAAAGATAAAAGGTGCAGTTTTCGTCTAATGCTAAGTGCATAAAAGCACTGGCAGTAATTATATTTGTTTATATGAATAAAAGCCCTGGCAGTAATTATATTTGTTTATATAAAAAAAGAACACTGGCAGTAATTATAATTGCTTATATACTTATAGGCTAGGATACAGTATAATATGCAGAGTTCTAGCAAGTGCACTAGGAAAAATAATTTAAAATTTAATTGTACTGTAACTATATTTTGATTTAGTGGTGTGTAAAATGTTGCCTGCGAAAATCCTCTGCTTTTAAATTTCAGATAGAAGAGCATACTAGACAACTAGCTGATGAATCAGCGGCCACGAGCTTAGAAAGCAGTGATGCTGCGCCATCTGATGGAGAAAAACCTGCTGAACCGCCAGCTAAAAAGCCTAAAGCCGCCTTGCTTGGCAAGTTCCAGGGTAATGCCAAGAAGGACCTGTTGCTATGGGCACAGAAAGCTGTATCTGAGTGAGTTTTCTATTTTAGTTCCACGTTATATATATAAAGACAGTGTTATTATAATGTCACTAAGTGCAGTGACTGTGAACTAGGAATAATTCAGTATTTATACTTAAAAATAATTTATTTTGTTTTACCCGCATAAATAAAGTAAAATGCTGGTTATCGTGTAAAGGGTGACATTCACTAAATGCTGCTGACACAAAAAACATGCAAATTTACAAATTGGACTGTCTGCAGCTGAATGTTAAGACTTTCAACATAAAAACAATATTTCCACTACTTACATACAGACTCTAGTAATAGAATAAAACAAACATTTTACCACTGTCTAGCAAATATGTCATTTACATAGAGACACTGATCAAGTTGAGTTCCTGACAATATACATTGATATAAAATGAACACGCTTCACTGCATTTGGTTTTAATTAGCTCAACAATTTTAAGCATGTGTATTGCATACTCTTGAAATAAAAAGATAATTTTGAGTTTTGCATGAACAGTTGTTATATAACTTTTATTTAACAAACTCAGCCGAGACATTTATTAACGGTATAAGTTATGGATTTTGATATTGATATTTCACGGAAGGTTTGATTGCACATTATTAGAGTAAATATTTTTTAATTGAGGTGTACTGAAATTATTTTAAACCAGGTAGGGCCTACTTGCTTTTATATTTATTAATTGTATCTTTCAGTTTACTGCATTGAGCAATATGCTTCATAAAGAATCGAGCCTGTTATTATTTATTTTTGGATTATAAAACTAACGTCTTAACGATTTAGCTATTAAGTTTATCAAAACTTGCTTGCCTTTCTAAACTAGTTCTAACTCTTGGAAGGTATTTTCTTACAGACGCTTCAATATACCTTTGAGAGATTTCGGACCCAGTTGGAGAGATGGCATGGCATTTTGTGCCTTGGTGCATCGCATTAGGCCAGATCTAATTGACATGCACAAATCCAGGAGCCAATCAGCTAAGGAAAATCTTGAGCGGGCATTTAGGAAAGCAGAACGAGATTTGGGCATACCTCGTCTACTAGATCCCGAAGGCAAACATTTGTTATGCTAAGTGCTAAAGCTTTCTGTTTTGATAAACCTTTCTCTGTTCACTTGAGCTTAGTGAACCCTATTCCATTAAACATAAGCTTACCCGTTTCTTGGAGGGCCAAATGACATGAATGTGATGAACAGTAGATTAATAGTACAACGAATGGCACATTCAATGGGTTTTAAAACCCTAATGAATCAAGGAAATACGTTAAGAATTATATTGGTGTGTCGAATTGTGCTTAATTTAACCAATGGTTTTTGCAGATGTGGATGTGTCAAAACCTGATGAGAAGTCCATCATGACGTATGTGGCAACATTTCTGAAGCATTATCCCGAAGCCGGAGGTTCAAAAACTACAGCAACTCCTATACCAAAAGTATTATTTTGTCTATATTTCAAAATTATATATCCCGGAATAATTTTTAGTTAATAAGTGTTTTAATTGCTACTAACATTCTGTAGAGTACTGCAAAAATTGTCTCTTAATTTTATTTTTTTGGTGTTTCAGAGTTGTTGTTAAGAATGTATGTTTTTGATAGCTATTTGGACATGCCCAAAGTTCACCTTTTTAGAAGTTATTATTATTATTTGCTAGGTTTTTGTGAGAGATTTTTACTACTAATATACTAATAATTAGACTACTCTTTTTTAATACATTAATGCATAATACATGGTAAAAATGTGGAAATTTAATTTTGCATAGATGGCGATTGCTATTGAAGAGGTGAAGTTAAAATCTCGACTGGAGAAGAGGGAGCAGGAGAACTTCAGCAAATGGCTGGATGAAAGTTTAAGCTGGCTTTTGAGTTTGCAGGATGTACCTGTTGCTGATATGAATGTAGAATATAATGTAAGTTTTATACTTCGTAAGTCAATCAAATTATTGATAAATAAAAATGTATTTCCTAGGTCATTTATTACTTTTTCTAATTCTGTGGTGATTAATAATAATAATAATAATAATAATAATAATAATAATAATAACAGCAACAATAACATTAATAATAATAAAAATAACATCAATAATAACAGCAACAACAATAGCAACAACAACAGCAACAACAACAACATTAACAACAACAGCAGTAGCAGCTACAACAACAACAACAGTAATAATTGATGATGACGATGACGATGATGATGAGGATTTCTGTCTTTATAAATTTCTTAATATAGTACATTTTCTCCACTTTTTGAAACTGTGATTTATGTGACATTTGAAATATATTTTAACTGCTGAAAATGTAATATACTCAAAGTTCTTAGGAAAGCTTTACATAGTTTTGAATAAACTTTTAGGAGATTTTTTTGTGTGGACAGAACAATATTTTCAGAGTAGTTAAATTATTGTTTCAGGACACACAGTCATATTGTTTTTTGTCATTTTCTTGTACATAACAATTTTGTTTAAATGTAGCACTTTAGTTTTTTAGCTTAAATCAGACCAAAGACACTCACAGCACTACAGTTTTTTCTTGTTTTTTATAAACAAACAGATGAATTTCATTTTTACTATAGTTTCCAAGTTTTTGTAGGGCTAAATATAAATGCATTGTTAGATACCAGCCTGTCTGTATCATGCAACATTTGTTGTTTCTAACGGAAATTTCGGTTTTTACTTTTTTCATAAATTGCTGCAGGTTATTGTATGGCTGAAATATTGACAATGTTTTGTTATACACATTCACATAGCTACTACAACTTTTGCAAGATGCAAGTTATGCATGACTTTGTTTTTTTTTGTTCTTGCTTTAGAATTACATCACATTTGCCAGGCAAATCGAAGAAAAATCCCAACTGTATGAAAAAATTCGATTTCGCTACGAGTCGGACTTGAACTTGACATTGTCGGATGAGCGATGGATGATGCTTGAGTCCAAATGGATGCAAGTTTCTAATGCTGCAAAGCGCTGGCGGTTTCGATTGGACAGTACACTTCCTGGCACTCTGGGTCACATTGGGGTGTGGGTTAATCAAGCTGAGGATATTTTAGCCATGCCTGTACACACTGGAGATACAAGTGAAAACACATATCATGCCATAGCTGCAAAAATTGAGGACCACAAAGTAAGTTTCATCTTTTTATACCTAAATCTAGTTAACTAATAATGAAGACGATGGAGGATACATTGTCATTCCCTCCCTCTTTCTCTTCTTTGTCTCTCTCTCTTTCCATCTCTCTCTTTTTCTCACTGCCTTGTTCTCTCTTTCTTTAACAACAAAAATAAATATTAATATTAATAATAATCTTTCTTTCTCTCTCTTCCGTTCTCTCTCTTTCTCTCTTCCCCTCTCTCTCTCTCTCTCTCTCTCTCTCTCTCTCTCTCTCTCTCTCTCTCTCTCTCT
Organism: Tubiluchus corallicola; assembly: GCA_030141605.1. Classification (NCBI taxonomy): domain Eukaryota; kingdom Metazoa; phylum Priapulida; class Priapulimorpha; order Priapulimorphida; family Tubiluchidae; genus Tubiluchus; species Tubiluchus corallicola. The sequence goes on from JAQGDQ010000757.1 coordinate 40,426, forward strand.
CTCTCTCTCTCTCTCTCTCTCTTTCACTTTGTCTTCTTCTTTTCCTGCTGCTGCTCTGACAAGATGTCACTGCTTGGCATAATAATACTGTAATAATAATTTAATGCTTTTTGTTCTGGTTACAATAGACATTTCGTTAATTGTGGGCTGTGTTATTGATGAAATGAGAACACTGTGATGAGAGAAAAAGCAGATCTGTTTCTCTCTTATTTTCTCATAAAAACATTTTTAGGAATTTTTCAAAGACTATGGCAGCGTAGTGCACCACTTCAGGAAATACAAGGTGACCGGCATGGCCGACGGACGCAGAATTAAACCCGAACATCTAAAGGACATTGATCAGAGGTTGACCCAGATTGCTATTAAGCAACACCAGCGTTGGATGCGATTGTATTATGAACAGGATCGAAATTTGCTACTGTCATTCATTGATGGTGTGGAAAAGGAAGTTGCATCATGGGATATGCCAGAGATGGATCCAGCTAACCTGCAACTGCTGGTTTCACGAGTCAATGTAAGTGAATGTCTAAACAAAACTCATGCAGGTCATAGATTCTGATTATTTGAAGCTCATGTATGATAGTTTCTTCTTTGCTATGCAATAACACCTTTTCGTAGTTTTTATCTATTTCTACAAAATCTTTGCATTTGTTGTTCTTGTTTTTATTGTCAGCAGCTAATTGTACTGATAACATTGACATATTCTTTTATTTGTAAGCATAGCTTTGCTATTTTTACATGTTATAGATGCACCAAACTTGATCAAACAGTGAATGAAAGGTTTTATCTGAAAATTTTAAATTTTTCTTTTTTTAATTTCTTATTCATAAATTTTTACAAAAAACAAAAAACAAAAATGGTGGTTCTCGCATATTTGTGTTTTGGTGAGAAGTAATTTGTAAAATGATGAAGTACTAGCTAGCTGTTTTTAATTTTAAATTCAGTGCAAATGATTTTGTTCTAAATTCCGATATTTCGTTGTTTTATAATATTGTTTTTAAAGTTTTAGATAATCAGTAAATCTTCATCATCTTAGGTGTTTCTGTTATGCAACATAGCATCATTCATAATTTGATGCTGTTCCCCAATCTGCTGTCATGTGCCAAGTATTCACGTCATTTAAGTCAAGTGGAGTATTCAATAAGTCTTTCTTCAGAACATTTTAATATTTGATCAACTGTCCTTCTCTTGGTTTCTTCCCAGGTATTAGTGTTTAATGTAATACTGTAGTAAGTGGATAATCTAATAACATGTCCAATCCATTTAAGCTGATGCTTCTGCATGACCTCACTCCATTCCTTCTTCTTTGTTAAATGATTTGACAAAATCAGTAAATGATAACCAATGAATTATAATCAATAATAATTAAATATTTAAAGGTAGATTATTGGTCAATGGTATTTATTTTTTAGAATCTAGTTGAAGTGCAACAAGTGTACAGTCAATTCGCTAAGCAGTTCAATGAACTTAGTCAAAAAGCGATCAGGTTCCGCCGAGAGAAACCAGGTAAAAATAATATCTCTTTCTTATAAGTATAACTTTGTACCATAATAAATAAAACAGTTGGCATCTTACATCATTCACTTATTTTCATTCGAATGCTTCTTTTGTGAAGAAACATAAAAAATTCCTTTTAGGTTTATTGAAAATAAAAACCTCTTTTGTTACACAGACAGTTCTGTGAACAACTGTACTATGTTTTCACATGTAAAAACATAGTACAATTACAACAGCATTGTTAACAATGAGAAATTTAGGTTGTGTGAGGGTAGTGTAAGACCAAGTAGTCATTTACATATTTGCCTTACATACTAAAATGTATCATTAGTTGTTGTAAGCCTGTAGAAGTACAGCTATTATGCCACTATTACTATTACATTAACACACACAACAATACAATGATTACTAATATAGAGATAACGGTTATTAAAACTGAATTAGTTAAGAATTTGATAATAGCAACTTACAAAGCAAAACTAGAGAGGATTATAATGGGAGTATTTATGAAGTATGGAAATGCAAGCTAATTCATGTGAATAACAATTTTTCCTTTATATTTATATATCACTTTTTTAATTCTTTGTTTAATTTCAAAGCAAGTTTGAAGTATGTTTTATCATGTTTTAGACCAAACTGAAATTGATGATGTAACTAAAGGATTAAGGGATCTAGAAGAGAAGTGGAACGAAATATCGGGCAGAACAAAATCTTTCCAAACAACTCTAGAAACTGCCCTTGCTGACTGGACAAAGTTCCAGATGCAAAGAGATGCACTCAGTGCTTGGCTGGATGCTGCAGAGGCAGTGACCACTAAGTCCGCTGCAGAACAACTGGTATGCATTGTAACATTGTCACAGTGAACAACTATTTTTTTACAGTACAATGAGTAAATCATCCTGTTTTCTGGAATTACCTAAGAAGTCCATTTCAGCTAGTGTTGGAAAAAATGGGAAAACTGTTTCCTTTTGCTAAGAAACAACGGTTTAATTATTACTTTAAAATTTGAAATGAATGTATATTAAATATTTGGTTATTGTGTAAAAGGAAAATGTTAATATTTAAAGTTGTTTTTAGATTGAGTGAAATGCTAGGTTGCGTTGAAGCAGAACTGAAAATGTTCAGTCTGTACTACTGTTTGTTTAAAAACCAGTACTTGCTGACTAACGTTGCCGGTTGCTGTTTAGCTCAGGCGAGATAGAGACTGTTAGTCAAACTATTGTTTAACCCTCAGATATGCTGGAGCAAGGCAAACTGCCACAGTTATGATTGTGACATACATTAATCTGTTGCCGATAAAGGGTTGAACAGCTTGCCTAGCTTATTTTTCAAAAGAATTTCTTTTGGTTTAGCATCCTTTTTTCTACTTGATCTTTTATAAATAACAAAGTCCAAATTGTCTGAATAATCTGCTAATTATAACGGCACTTTATGGAATTTTCCTTTCTATAGGCATTTTTCGGAGATGTAGCAAAGTGGATAAAACATCACCTGGTATTCAACGACACCGGTGTTTTGTTGTTGTCTACATGCAATACACAAACAGCAGTTGAAATCAGACAGTCTATACACGAACTAAACGAAAGATGGAAACATATCTATGAAGTTGCCCAGGTAATTACCGGTTTTACCAGTGGAACCGCCTTGTTTTTATTGATAAACTAATGTTTGTTGTTAATTTGCTGTAAATTACAGTGGAAGAACTATTAATGTCTAAAGTTGTATTTATAACTGGTGTGAATTTATTACTACTGCTATTGTTACTGCTGCCGCCGCCGCCGCTGCTGCTACTACTACTGCTACTGCTACTGCTACCACTACCACTACCGCTATCATGACCACTATCACTATCACTTCCACTATCACTCCCACTACCACTACTACTACCACTACTCTTACCACTGCAACCATCTCTGTCACTGCCATTATCATGATCACTCCCACTACCATCACCACCACCATTATAGATAGATAAATCGTGATTTTAAAAGTCACAAGCAAACATTTTTCCGTAGGTTTATATGGTGCCTGGTGAAACAAAGACAGGTATTCAGACGTTCCATACAAATGCTGCCAGTCTTTCAAAATGGCTTGAAAATAGCATGATGATGGCTACGAGCACAGTAAATGCTAGTCACAGTGACGTCACGCAGAGAATTAAAGAGTTACAGGTGAGTTTTTTGTTAATTATTGAATTATTAATTATTCACAACTGAACCGAAGAACGTTGTCTTGTTTTCATGTGATATCCTAAGTTTATGCATTGCTGGAACAGTGCCTTGTTTCCATGTGATGTCCCTAGTTTTTGCTTTACTGCATTAATTAGAAAAAATTGTGTAACATTTGCAGTGTAGTTTACAAGCCTCTTAAAAATATAGAAATTAATTAATTAATTAATTAATTATTCTGATCAGCTGTTCCTACTTGGGATTTGTGTTAAATGCGATTTCTGGTCACTGGCTTCTTAATAATGAACAAATTTGTCACATGTGTCTTGAACATGAGTTTTGTACGTTTAAGGATAGCAGTTCATTGTAACGATATACTATTGCTACAATACTTTCTGTTATTCATTTTAGCATGTTCATAGTTAAATAGTTGTTTAAAATAAGGCAGTTCTCCTCCAGTAGCACCTATTTTCACGCAGGAACAACAACATTTTAGAGATTTAATTTGCTTGCTTTTTGCAGAGTTTACTTCAGCACTTGGATGAAAAAGAAGAAGAGTTCTTATCCTTGTCTAAGATGGCGCAAGAGCTGGTTAAGGAATCTTCACCAACAGATGTCACTACTATGCTTTCAATGCTTAAAGATTTAAAAGACAAGATTTTGAAAGTACAACATTTCTTTGAGAAATTTGATAATACTCTTGAAATCTGGCTGCCTGTTGCTTAAACTTTAATGTTGTGATATTTTAATATTAGTAGCTTCGCTTTTTCGAATCCACAAATGAGCACAAATACTTAAACTAGCAGTCTTTTAACTAAACAGCTTGCAAGGGATTTTGTATTTTTTAGTCTTTTTATTGTGGGTTTTTTATTAATTGTTTCTTATTCTTGTCATTGAAAAAATAGCCCTGCTTAAACCTGTTTTTTGTTTTTATTTTTTTCTTTGATCTGAACTGTTTTTAGAACTTTATACATTATATAAATTATTTATTACTCTTATAGCACAGCTATATATGTTCATATACTTTTTAAACATAAATCACATTGGTCAGTGTACAGACTAACTACTACACTAAGTTAATAATTTACTAAATTACTAAATTCCTTAACTTGCCTTCTCCCATCCTCAGTCCTGAGGTTCGCGGACAACGGATACATGCAGCAGTACTCTCCATTGACTTTTTACTCCCTCTATACCCGTACATTCCCCTAACGTACTCCCCATCCAATCCTTGATATCATCCGTCCATCATCTTTTTGAACATTTCCCATTAAATGTACTTTAATTCTAGGATGTGGCTGCAGATGTTCATGGGGCTGAAGTTATTAATTACTAATTACTAATTAACTACTAAGTTAATCTGTGCTCTGATAGAGCTGATAAACCTCTTGTGGCTTATAGAATAAATTTCTATTACAGAATAAAATCTGAAATGTCACGCAAGTTTCTCTGTCATATAATGATTAGCATAGCTGTACAGACAGTAGATGATCTGGGTTCAAGTCTTATTGGAGCAAAAATTGTTAGACTTTCTATTTTAGTATTACTTTCGTGTGGGTTTATTGGGTTAGTTTTTATTGCACATGGTGCTTTTTCAGGTGAGAAGAGGAATAATCGATGCTCACCAAATCTTCCGCGGGGAGCTGTTGCCACGTCTACAAGCTCTTGAAGCTGGGCTGCACAAAGTGTCAGAGTGGCTAAATGAACAAGCTTCAGCGTTGAAACCACGAATAACCATTGATGATTTAGATACCTTGAAACATAATTTGGAAAGGCACAAGGTATTATTTCTGTTATTTTCTATCAGGTTTTAAAGCAAGTTGTCTTTAGGTAAACAGATTTTGTTTTGGGTTGATGCCATATAAACTGCATAGAAGACAACAAATGCATCTTTCTTTTTAAAACTAACTAACTCTGCAGCAGATATGTATTTCTGACTGATATGTGATTTTGTGCTGCTGGTATGAGAGATCAGTCCTGATCTGCTATGTGAGAGTTGTTAGCTGAAATTGCATGGCATGTGACCTGATACCGCAAGATTCTTGGTTCAAATCCTTGGTGATTTACAATTTTCAGCGCTTTTCTCATGCAATTATTTAACTGTTATGCTAATTGCTGATTATATGTAAATTGTTAATTTTATTAATTCTAGCTTATCACAATTCAATATCTAAAAAGTTTGTAAAATTAATCAAGAGTTTGTTCACAATGAGCATTTTTGCAGGCGTGCTTTGCCAAAGCGATCGCAGTTCGATCAAACATGGAGGCAAATAGTCGTCTGCTTCACAGCATTGTAAAGTCCGGTGCAAGATTATTAAAAACTGAGAAACTTCAAACTGATTGGGTAGCACTTGGTACACAGTTTGTGGTAAGTGCTGATGTTAATATTAATTATTTTATTAATATTAACAGACGTTTCACTCCACATAGAACATTCTCAATGTAAATGGCAAGTTAGTATCTTAAAAATAAACGTGCACTGCTGTAATAGGTTACTACTTGTCATTTACATTGAGAATGTTTAGGATGCTTTATGCAAATAAAGCAACTTTCTTTGCTACCATGCCACGTGTTATTAGTGACTTATTAATTAACGTTTTTCATGTTGGATATTATTTAATAATTAGTTAATATATTATTGTTACTATTCATTATAAATTAGGGTTATTTTTAGTGTTAACGATAGTAGTAATTAGATCAGGCAAAAATAAGAGGACACAAAAATTTCAATTTTTGGTAGCCAAATTCCAAAACTGAGGCTTTTTGAGCACTCACATTTGAATGTTGACTTTTTCTTAAATTAACCAATTAAAAATGAACAGTTATAGTGATCTCATATCTGTAGCTATGCATTTTGATCTGTAAATAGTGAGCTTTACAAAAACGATCATAGTTGTTTGTTAATCTTTTATAATAATAGCAATTGTGTGAAACACTTTTGAGATTTTTAGCTACCCAATGACAGGCCAACTAGGTCAACAGATTTTTTACCATAAGTTTATAATAAAATAAATTGAGATAAGGATTTTAAGTTGTAAAGGCTTATATTATAGTGAGGGTTTAGTATGACTTTAAGTAAGTTATGGAAGATCTGGTTCATGGTTTGAAATTGCAAATTCTAAAATTGCATGTTAGATCTTTTGAGACACTGCAAACATATTTTGTCTTTCATGCTACTATATACACTGTTATTTATTTTTGATATTGTTGTTAATAGTTCTTTTAATAACAATGATATATACGCAGACTTTTTAATTTTTGGGTAAATTTTTGTAATAAATTCTAGAGTTACCAACAAGAAGCAAGCGCTTGGGAAGCCAAGGTGGAAAAGGCAATTACCTCAATCAGCAAATATAAACGTCACGATGCTGAGCTACAAAGGTGGCTGCAAGATGCAAGAGCTGTTATTGAAGAAAAGACTAGTGACATGGAGACACGAATTTCTGAACATAAGGTTAAAGGAATATCAAATGTTTATTTGTTGGATAATTTTATAAAATTCTGTTTGGTTGATATTCTTTCATCAGTCATTAATAACTATTAGGGTGGGTGCACAATTACATCCCTTAAAGTGTGTACACACCTTCTAAAATGATTTGAGAAGTAGATGTTTTTGACACAAAAATTTCAAATGCAGGACCCTGCATAAGAGAAACTTATTTGTTGAAAAATCCTGCTAAATGTTTGGATAATAGTCTTCTCATAACTGTAATGATAATAGCTGCGCATGCATATACATATGTTTGGTACTGCCAGAAACTATATTATTTTTTGTTAAATAAAAAGGTTCTTCTTTCATCTTTCTAGCATTGGAATATAAAATGTATTTTATCAGATAGACAAACCAGGTATGTATGGATTTGAGTAACGTGCTCGTGTGCTTCAATAACGTATGATAAATTGTGCTGGCCGAATTGTCTATACTAAATAGCCATTCTGTTGATTCTTGCATAAAATTTGCTGTACAGTTAAGATCATGTTACTTCCTACATTTGCAGGCATTCTTTAGTAATGTGGACCATCGATTGCTACAACGATATCTGTGGTCCGTTGAGGAGATGCATCAGCTGTGTGAAGATAAGGAAGATGCATCAAGAATACTTGACAAATGTGAAAAACTGCAAACTGCATGGAAGGTATATAATTATTCTTTTTACTACAATTATACAGTTTGTTATATTTTGAAAGGTAGCAAAATTATTTTGATTGCTTTTAATAGAATAATTGTTTTCATTTTTTGTGTGTTAGCATTAGAATCAGATACCCTGGATTAAAACACTCACTATTTAGTTTGGTCAAGCAATACCACAGAAAAGTGTTATTTCAGAATAGATTTTTGGAAGTATTTTATAAAGAGGTCTGACATACCTTCTTTAGTTATTTGCTTGTCTGAAAAAAGCTGTAGCTCAACTTATATAGCAGCCAGGAAACTGAAATTTTTGATGCTTTATCAGGTTACTTTTGTTATACTATAACTAATCTTATGATGCAAAGATGGCTAAAAATTGGTTGTGGTGAAAATTTTAGCAAAAAAAAATGGGAGGATGAGCCAGTCCTGAAACTGGAGTAAGAAAGTAACCTAGTGCTTTGCATTACAGACTGGTTGTGCAAGCTTAATTCCTGAGTAACAATAAATTTGAAATGACTTACTTGAAAAAATTTGAATTTATAGCATTTTAAAGAATCTTTATCAATTTTATAATTGTTATTACTTTTAATGTCTTTTCAGGAAATATTACACTTTGTACCCATTCGACTAATGAACCTAGAATATGAGCGGTCAGAGGCTTACTTTATCGTGCTGTATAAAGAAGGTCTAAATGAAATAAACGAAGAAGAGGCCACACTGCAAGCATCATCAATTACAGCAGATTTACTGAAACGCCACATTGTGAGTAAATATTTCACCATTTATTTGAAAAATAAATTGCTTATACGTTTGAGTCCCAGTAGAAGTGGAAAAGTTTTCCAGTTTTTGTAATTTAGCATTGCTTTTGTGTAGTTACGTGATTCATTTTATATTGTTTTGACACTGTGTGAACTACGATTCCCCTTAGATAGACCTCTAGTGGCTTATTGTCTAAATTTCTGAATTTAAGAAGTTAGTGTATCTCTGTGTGGTTTGTTGGTTAGCAAAGTTGCTGGGAAGGCAGAAGGTCTTGGGTTGGGTTCAAATCCCAGTGGAGATACAACTTTTTTTCAGATTTTCTAATTTAGTATTGCTTTCATGCTTTTATATGACTGATGATATGCTCCTATTACTTTTATGATTTTGTGATTATCCAGTTATGATTTTGATTGTTTCCCTAACTGCATGTGTTGAAAGTTGAAGTAATTTTGTTTTTTCACAGCAATTCTTCCAAACAAGTAACTACATTCTTGACTGTGATAAGCTGTTGAATGAGATGAAGACTCGAGCGCAAAAGCTAACCACGTATTCTGCTCAGGTATTGAGCTTTGCAAGGTTCTGTTAAATGTGTGTTTAAAACGATTTTAATTATTGTGAATAATTTATATATTGTTTTAATATTGTGAATAACAATGCTTAAAATCAAACTAAACCCTTACCATAATACAAGCTTTTATAACACAAAATATTATGTTTGTTAGAAATACAATATTTATTTTACTATGAACTCACTATAAAATTTGTTTTCTTTGATTTTTGTCCTTCTGTTATTTAATTTTGAAAATTTGAATTAAGGCCATTTTTATGTTAAAAAACCTCATCGTCTTTTGGGGTTGTGTAGGCCTTTAATGACGTCCTGCAATTCTGCTATTATGAAACAATAATACTAGCTTCATTAACTTGCTTTTCCATATATGTAAAATTATTATAAAATGAAATGATTTTTTTCAACCATTTTGTATTGTTAAAGTATTTTGGTTTTACATTGCAAATTAGCATTGCTTAATGACATTGCATGAATATAATTTCTTTAACTACTTTAGGGGGAAGAAATACCTAAACCCGCTGCATCTGTCCAGAAGCAGTTTAAGGAGAATGAGAAAACATGGTACCAACTGCGTAACAGAATCGAACATTTGTACCATCAGTTGCAACAGGAGGATCTTGACCCTTGGCAAAATTATGATAATGTGTAAGTAAAAACTGTTATTAAGGAAAATAAGTACAAATCAGTACAAATTTTTGTTTTTCTGACTATATTTATTTATCTGGAGTTTTTGGCAGTCTATCAAATCATTAGTAATTAAATCACCACTGTATAAACTAATGAGTTTTCACTATATTTGTACAGTTTTTATCACTGCTGTCAATAGATGTTATTGGCTATAGTAACAACTTTTCAACTTTAGCCACTGGTTCGATACACTCTGTGCTGCTACTTAGTCTTCGCAACTCTCAGAGTTCATGAATTTCCTTTGTATGACTAATATCTTTAACTGCATATTTTTAATTTACTATTTTTTATGTGTGAGAATGTGAAATGCAGCAAAATAAATAAATAAATAAACAAATGAATAAAAATTCTGGGGAGGTTATATTACATTTTTTATCTACAGCTTCATGTAATTGCCACTGCCATTGCCAGTCATAAAGGTGTACTTTTTTTTACCACCTAGACAGCCTAATTTTAATAACCTTAATTAATTTTAATGATGTTATAGGAGTCAAATAAATACAAAAAATTCTAACATGAACAGGAGAGATTTGAGTTAAGCCCGTTGGAGCTTCATTTTCAATTCTGATAATAAAGAACCCTCCCACGTTTATAAAAAAGAAAACTTCATGTAACTATATTCATCCATTACTGCATGTAACAGACAACCATTCAATGGCTGCTAGTGTTTGTTTTTCCAAAAAATAAGCATTAAGCATTAATGCTGATATTAAAAATATGTTTGCTGACATATATGTTTGCTAACTACAATTACAGGTTTTCATCATTACAATCATGGATGAATGTGATGCATACATCATTGGGTCAAATTAAACAACAAACATTAATGACATGTGAGAATCGACTGCTTTTTACCCAGTTTATGGTAAATGACAAATTTTTATTTTTTTCATTTGTTCACTGTGATTACAGTACCCAAATTGGCTTTATTGTTAAAACAGCATAATTTTTTAAAATAGCTTAATGCCAAAAAGTACTAACATTAAGTGTTCTCAACTTGTTTTAGTAATAATAGTCATTATTTTAATGAAGTTTTAAAGACAACAAACAGCACAAGCTGTAGTTGGTTTTACATAACATAACAAGTTAACATAACATAACATAACATAACATAACATAACATAACATAACATAACATAACATAACATAACATAACATAACATAACATAACATAACATAACAAGTTAAATTTACTTACGGAAAGCCAGTAGTATCTTTTTTCATTTTTCAAATAATTCATTGTTAAACACACATCCTGTCAAATGTAAACTGTTTGAACTGTTTCTGCGGTTCTAGAAGTACCTTCATCTGAATATGTATCAGCATTATTTCAGGCTAATCCTCTTACTTACTGGATTTACAGATGCAGTTAACTGTTATGAACAGATAATTCCAATCTTGTGACTTGATCTGTCAGTTTGTTCATAAACAGTACAGCAAATAAGTACAGGTTACAAAAATACGTCTTTTTCACCTTTTTCTTTTTATGCAGGCTGCATGTGAGGATGCAATCCAACAAGAAGGGAAGATTTTGTGGCTGCAAGAGGAGTTTGAGAGACTTAAACTAAATTCACCTCCCAAATATGTGATGGACAAGGAAGCAAAACTGCAGATGTTGGTTGACCATTATCAGAATCTACGGCCCAAAATTGGTATGCTTTTTATGTTACTTAAATTTTCACATAATAAAATATAAGAAAATTGTTTAATTTTAAATTTAGTAGATAGTCAGACTGATTGTCTGATAAAGGTGGGTGGAGACAAATAAACAAACAGACACATAAGTAGTTATGCAAATAGGAGTGTTTTCACTATAAGAAATAATTGAAAAAAGCGAAAGAATTTTATGTACACTTGATTACTAACTTGATTTTAGCACACAAATAACATAAGTTACAATGTTGTCTTTTGTCATAATACCATTAGCATCTTTGATTTCAACACATAAAAATAATAACAAGAGTGCAAATAAGGATGGTTGCTAGGTGACAAGGGTGGTTGCTAAGTGACCTGTTGGTTTTTCACCTTTCAGTTTATTGCACCTTGTGTGTCTGTAAATTTCTATACATGATACGAAAAAGCCAAATAAATGCTACGTTCTAAAAAATTCTAGCGTATAAACATTTGGCAACTAAAAAATAGCAGTTAGCATAAAGAACAAAAGTAGTATTTGCACATATTAACTTATTGTTGTCGGAAACCATTGAAATATGGTTGGTATTTAGGTCAAATACTCCCTTTTTCTTTCTTTTTTCCACTGGTAGATGCCTATCTGGTGGATTTGAAATATGGTGGGGCATTTGCTGATAAGATTTTGTTATTTTTATTTATTTTTGTACAGTTACCTTGGCTCATAAAGTTTTCTAAAGTGTAATATGCTGTACTGTTACATGGTATTTTAATTTCAGAAATGACCACAGGCCAGTTAGACATAATAACTTCTTGTTATGCTTACCTGCAAGACACTGAGTCAGTTCGGTGCTGGTTAAAACAGGCTAAGGCTGCTATCATAGCAGAGCCAAGAGTGGCAAGCAAAGACAATGTACGGCACATGCTCTCTGATCATCAAGTATGTGTTTGTGCACTTTTATTGTGTTTGCATGGAAGATGTTGTTAATCGTCAACTTTTTGCAATTCCTTAGAACAAATCAGTATGATTTTTCATTTCCTACTCCATTTTGAAGTAAGCTAAAAGGTGAACATGTTAAGACCTGTGATAATGTCAGTGCGTTTATTATAATTGAATAATAGGCTAAAATCTTATTTAACTGCAAGCGCGTCCAATTTTTGATGCCATCACAACTGAACATAATTTTGAACGGCACAAATATTCCATGTGTGTGTTGCATGTGTTTACAAAAGCGAAAATTGAAGTATGGTACTACTGTACAACATTCCATGTAATATACAAAAATTCAGCAAATTTTAAGTTCAAAATTCAAATTTCAAGTTTACTGCTATCCAATGTGTACACTGCGTTGCAACTGAACAACTCTGTACTGTGAGTACAGCACACATTTTTTGCGCAATGCTGTGAGATGCAGGCGTTAGTGCCCATCTGACTAGAGAATGGGGCAATGCATGTAACAGTAAAGAAATTGCCTCGTGAACATGAATTTTCAATTCTGCAGTAATAATTCTTTTACGTAAGTCATTCTTGGAAAAAATAGTATGTTCCCTCTTAGTATTTTGTAGGGTAGATTCTACTGAGCTATAGTTTAAGATTAGGTCGTGATAAAGCACTTTCTTCAGTGGTATTTTTCCAGTATAGCATATGAAGAAAATATGTGAAAGCCAAAAAATCCCTATCTTTTTTATCCTTAAGTGTTTCATGAATGATCTACATTAAGTTGTAAATTATAGATTTTTAGATATTAAAATGTGGTTAGCCAGAATTAATAAACTTAGCCTAAATGATCTAGCAAGATTCTAAGATTGAATCCTGTTTGACTCATAATTGTTGATTGCATATAAAAAGTTAGGTTTATTAATTAAATTATCACAGTTCGTTATCTGAAAATATATCATTGAGTAAGGCCAGCTAATTTGATTACATTGATAAGTTATAAATTGTCAAAGGATCTTAAATGCAGAATAATGTGTTACTTTGCAAAAATACGATACTTTCAAATTAACAGGTGAATACTATCATTTATTTTTTCTTTGCAGTATATTTTACAAGAATTGGAAGAAAAAAGCGGCGAAATTTCGGATCAAATTCAAAAAGGCCACCTTTTGCAAGGAACGCGATTTGCTCCAGTTTTTGTAGGTGAAATTGTAGAAATTTTGGGCAAGACCAGTGAAGATATACAGGTTCCTGCAGAGAAATCAATGTCAGTATTAAAGGTAATAGCCTAAAATAATCTAGCTAATTTTAAGTTACCAATGCTGTTTTTTACAGCAAAAATTTTACAGTTAATGTCCTGTTTTTTAATTGCTACTTGCTTGTTTTTTTTGGTAATTGCCTGTGTTAATTCGACATGTTAAGGATTCAATAATGTTGTTCAGTAGCACAATGTTTTAGTTAAGCTTTGCTCTAGAGCAAAAATATCTTTATAATCGAGTTCTATAATCCTTTAGTAGTTATGGTTTAATGCGATTGAGTTTTCTGAGTAATTGTTTGTATTGATCTGCCTAATATTTTATTATGGAATTGATAATATTGTTAAATGGCACCACTTTTAATTTAGAGTAACTAGAACACGAGAAACTTTAATTTGAAAGAGCAAATTTTCTTAAATGGTGACTATCTATAGAATCATTCTCTCAGTGTTTTTTGGATTTTTTTCCACAATTTTGTTAATGAAATGTGAAAAATATTTACCTACTACTAGTTTTTAAGACATAGTATTGCAACAATCCCTCCAGAGAGGGAAATGCTTTACAAAACTTAGTCTTTTTAATCATTGTATCTCTACAGAACATTATTGCAATGAGGGATCAGCAAGAATCATACACAGATCAGGTCGTACAAGAAATACGGTTTGCTGAAGCAGAACTGCAAAAGCCTTACATTTACAGTGATAGTAACAAGGCATACTGTGGGCTTGAGCATGCTCAGGTTAGTCAATAAGTTAGGTGTATGCATGTGTGTGTGTGTGTGTGTGTGCGTGCGTGCGTGCGTGCGGGTGTGTGTGTGTGTGTGTGTGCGTGCATGTGTGTCTTCTAATTAATGCACTTGTATTGTTTGCTGTTATTATTCCTTGTAATGAATGTATGCTATTGACTTGTCATCATTTTGCACTTTCTAAAAAATAATCATCTGTTCTGTTTTCGTATTGTAGGTTTTAAATTTTTAATTGGCTGAGGCTGGCTGCTAAAGAGCTGAAACATCCCAAATAAATTGCATTATTATGTTCATTATATCGATGGTGTTTTTGTTTCTAATTAGACCTCATTTCTAATAAGTGATTGAACCATGTAAAAAGATGTCTCCGTCTGGTCTAATTATGTAGATATGCTTATTAAAATGTTAGCTGTTTATATTTCTAAGGCGTTTTGGACTATAGCTCCAAATGCAAAGAAAAGAACGTTGATTTAGTGTTCGTTGTCCACATGTAGTAGATGATTTGTTACATTCTGTTCATGTTTTTCTAAGTTTACTTATCTGTCCATCTAGTTAAAGTTATGCTTGCTACAAACTATGGGCCGATCATGGTTATTCAGACTCCTGTGTCAGAACTTTGACAAAGGTATTAATATCTTGCAGATGTGTCAAGAAAAATTGAACAACATTGTCAGAGACTTGGATTTGCTACATTCAGTCACATCATCTTTATGCGAATTCTGCACCCCGGAATACGCTGCTCATGTGTTGAGTGGCATTCAAGAATTGGAAGCCAAATATGCGACTGTATCTACTCAGGTCTATCCTAATTTGTGTTGTCCTCAAAATGATAATTGATTAAATTTTTCACACAAATATTAATTTATTATAATATTTAGCTATTCTGTATCTTTGTTGAAGTTACCAATTAAGCAATTATGTTATATTAATAAGTTGAGAGTAGCATCAAAGAAATTGTTTGTAGAGTGAATAAGATGAGAAGCATCCAAGTAATTTGTTACTGATCTTGTAATTAAGAATTAAATTTGCATCATTAAAAGCACACAAGTATTATTAACGTCCAAGGTTTCAGCAAATTTCTTTGCCATGATCAATGCCACTTTAAACAGTATGAAAAGTATTTAGAAACAAAAGGTATTGGTTTCTATATACAAAGGTTTGTATATACATGAACTATAGAAACTGCGCCTACATAAAAAATGCTAAATTTAAGTTAGTACTTGATGGTAACAGAAAACTTGATCCTAACAATTTGGCTGCATTGCACGCTTTCACCTCAAGAAAAAGTTTCATTGTGCTACAGTTAATAAAGTCATTATTATAAGTAAGTTTACTTATAAATGACAAATTCCTTCTTTTTGTATTTTTAGCTCTCATCTAAAGTGAGTCAGTTAAAAACATTATGCAGTCTGTGGCAAAAGTATGAGCAAGATACAACACAAGTATTGCAGTCCACAGCCCAGTTCAAGGTAAAATTGGCAGAAATTCAGGAATCAGTATTTTCCACACAACAGAGGATTGAGATGGTTGAGGTGCGTATGATACAAATTGTTTGTTTAACATATATTTATTTTAATTTCTGTTAGATTTGTTATTACAATTTTTTGTATATTAAATATCTTCATGATAATAAGCCTTTCCGTAGTTTCGCTATGCGTACGCGCAGTTGCTGTCAGTCAAAGATTAAGTGAACGCAGCGCGTCTTAACTACATCTGTCACGTGATCTTATGCACGTAACTACTTGTAGGTGAAACGGGTTAAACTAACATGTTATTCTTATCTGAATACAGTTCGCAAAATAGCAGAAGCAATCCAGTAAAAATGAAATAGATGAACTAAAAATTAACGCCAAAAACTGTTACTGTTATAACAACATGACTTTGTCAAGCGTAAACAAATGCAAAGCATTGTTTGGTTCAGATAATGTTGTTAGGTTCACGTAACCGTTGACGTTTTCATGATCTTCATCAATTGCTGGAATTGTGAAAAGGCTTAAGGAAATGTCATGACTGTATGAATTGTTTAAAATAGATGTTGAAGTCGGAACTTGAACTGATGAAGCATCTGGTTTTGGAACTTGAAGATCAAGTTTTGCCAGAGATGACTGCCATGAATGACCAGCTAACATCTACTCTGAAGCTTGAGGTGCAAGCCCTACTTGAGGAACTGAACGGTAGATTGCACTGTTTTGTAACTTGAAATTTGTAACTTGAAAACAAATGCTGGCTGAGTACCAATATGATAGGTTACTTTGGTAGGTTGCTTGTGCACAGAAACTAACGAGGTTTAGCCTTCTATAGGAAATGTGTTAAAGCAGTTGAATGATTACACGCCAAAGCCAAAGATGTAAGCTGTAATTCAGCAATCCAGTGCTGAAATTTGAAGTGTAAATCTGTGTTGTACAATTAAATGGTGCTGGAGACATTTAAGTGAATGTAAAAGTTAGGATGAAGTTGATCTGTAGGTAATAGTAAGTAAGCAATTTATTGTCATTATGTTATAATATACTGAAATTTGTGTGGTTTTATGCACTACAACAAAAGAAAATTAACACAAACCAATTCATTTAGTTGCTGAGTAAGCACTAATAAGCTGCATACATTGATATAGAAAATATTGTAAATTTGCTGAAATTTACTTTTGATACTGCAAACTGCAACAGTATAGGTGGAATTTAAAGTCGTTTTGGTTTTAAGTGAACGATATGAACAGTTGATTACTGGATTACACTTACATTTGCATTTAACTTCATCGTTCAAGCTTGAACATAGTTACGAACATGCATTACATATAAAACACGTGAGAGGTTTGAGGAAAAACACTGGCAGAGCAACTAGGATCTTTTAAAATTACAGAAAAATGCTTGACTACAAGATCCATAGTTTTTTTGTAGAGTTAATGAAAAATTAGTGTTATTGCTATAAAACAAGTTTAATTTTTATCTAACATTCTTAAAATGTTTTACCTTATTTTTATTTTATTGTATTTTTCATTGATACAAGCAAAACTAGAAAGCAGATTAAAATATGACTTAAGATATATTATTATATAATGTATATATAATAAATATGTATATAAAAGTCTTATATAAATACCTTGCATTTATTCATTTTTTAGATGTTTCTGATACTGTTAGTGTGGAAGATGAAGCTCTGAGAGTAGAAATGGCCGGAGAATATCTGCAAGATGCTATGTTGCCTTTCGAAACTTTCCAAGATGCCCAAACTGTAGTTAAGGACGAACAGCCAGAAAGGGGAGTTGAAGCAAACGTAGAAAAAGAAACTATTTTCAAAGGAGTTGACCAGGACATTCCAAATGATTTTAACTGGACAGTTGATTTTGATGAAATGAGTGGTAAAATTATAGAGCATGATCAAAGCCAAGAGAAAATTATTACAAAGAAAAAGGTTGATGTAGATCATGAACCCATTATACTTTCTGAAGCTGACGAAGTGCCAAATGAAACTGTGATTAGCCAAGAACTCATTGTTCCTTTTCAAGTAGAAACAGGCGGCATTGGTGATAAAGATGATAAAGAACAAGAGGTAAATGGCTTTGTTAAAGTTCCTGATCTTCTTGGAAGCACTGAAGCCATTTTGGAAGCTGTATCACCTGATGATGAGACAGCACCCACTTTCTTTAATGTGGAAGATGAGTTTCCTCTACTTGCCAGTATAGATTCAGAAGATGAAAATAAACTACTAGTTGATGTGTTAAAGCAAGACTTAGATCACATTGCAGAAAGACCTGATGAACTTGTCCCATGTGTGGCAACTGTTGAAGATGAAATTTACAGAAATGATGCGGACGATACATCTGTTAAACGTACAAGTGGCAGAGAAATGCCAGAAGCAGATCGGATATTTGAACCAATGCTTCCAGCAGATGAAGAAGTTGGAAGCGTTTCGGAAGAGTCAGATCAGGAGAGCAGAGAACTAGGAGAAACTGCTGCCATATATGAAGAACATCTAGTGCGGTTATTCAGCAATCTGGATGGTGCCGAGCTGGTCGTCAATTCAGATCTTCCGGAGTGCAAACATTTAGAAGACATTGATGAACTTTTGCAGAATCATAAAGTAAGGAGCTAAGATTTTGTTACACAGAGCAGTAGCTAGTGATAAAAAACTTGAATAACACCATGGCCTAATCGTAGATGTTGAAGTTTTACTTTCTGGATATATTTTTGTCAGTAGAGGTAGCACCGTTGGTTGTATTGTGTTATATTAATAGGGTAAGGCTTTATTTAGGCTTTGCGTGTCATAATTATCCAACTATAGCCTTCAAACAGTAAAACTAGCTGACATAATTTTAAGGTTCTTATGTGTCATACTAGGCTTTCAATTAACAAGAGTTCTTTGTAATGAGTAATTGAACCCCTAGACTAGTCTACCAGCATTGGTAGATCATTTAACAGAATCATGTAAGCATCTTTTAGTCTTTGTATCCGTTTCACTTGTAATGTCACAAATATGCATGTTTTGTTATACTGAAATGGTTAAAAATTTAATTGTGGGAAAAGTTCTCAAAGTAAAGTACGGTTTGTAACACGACTTTTCAGTTCAATGCTGCTCTATGGATTTTTCAAGGTAAACATTAAATTAGAATATGCTGTCAGAGAGGTAGTTTTCTCTTAAGTCGATCCTGATAAATTTTATTCTCACTTCTGCCAACATGTATAAGTAGTTGCCATTTTTATAAGCCCTAGGAACTAATCTTGTTCCAATTAACTCAAAAAAGAGGCCCAGTGTCATTTGACTTATTTGATGTGCGAAAAAGAATAATGTTTGATTAAGCTTGTAATAGGCTGTGACTAAGGATAAACTCTGTTAACAGGAATTCATGTTAGAGCTGGCTCCTCATGAAATAATGCTGCAGGAAATTCTGTCGCAGGCAGAACAGTTTCCATCAATATCTGTAAATGTGCATTCATTAAGAGGTAGATGGGACAACTTGCAAACAGCTGCTGAAAAGCGAACAGAGAGGTACCTTGTTCTTTTACAGGCTTTACGACAGATAAGAGTGTCAGAAATTATGTCCTGTATACAAGGCCGGATTATGACCTTTTGCAGCCCCTAGGCTAATTAAATTATAAGCCCCCTCTAACAGAGCCACTCTTTAGCTCGTCTGTCTTGTCTCAAATATTTTTTACTATTTTTTACTAAAACACGTTTTAGTAAACTTATTGCAAATTCAGCTTCCTTTTTTAAACTTGAAATTTTGCTTGAAGTTAAATGAAGTATTCAGCAATACAAAATATTAAAATATTAAATTCATTAAAAAAAATGTTTGAAAGCTTGAGTGGCCCTAGGCTGCAGCCTATAAGGTAGTCGGGTCCTGACTGTATGCCAATTTACATAATTTATGTTACATAGTTAAAGCTGATTATCATCATAATGGAATTTAATGAAAATCTTTAAATTTAACAAAATGTAAATGTGCTGTAATTCGTTGTTGTTTGGCTTTTTAAGCAGTTTTACAGGGACTGTGTACAAAGAATAGTAATAGCCAGTTAGGTTACGAATTTCCGTGCTGTAGTGTTTGCGAATATGACAAATAGTTTCGTTGTCTTTTATATTTAATTTGGTACACTGCAAGCTGGAATCTGGTAACCAGTGACAGGGCCTACTCAAAGCAGAGGGTTATGGTAAGACCGGAATCTTGCTCATTACAAGGCTATCTCTCTGAGATTAGACACTCAGTCATTAGAAGTGTCTCTGCCACATTCAAATGTGAATACATCTTCCCTCAGTGAGACAAGCAGACAGAATCACCATGGTGAAATAAAACCACCCAGAAGGAGTATTGAACTCAGCAATCACTCATCCATTACTGATTGTCTTAGTGACATTCCTGAATTTCATCACCAAATCCATGTCATAACTACTTGCCTGTTTACCTTCGCTTTACTAAAGAACTCACCTTTTTAGGATTGAGAATTTGCTGACAGACTGGAACAATTACAGTACGGAAGCAGAGAAAGTGCGTCCATATTTAGATGCTACTTTACAAAGATTAGATTCAGCAGTCAAACTGACGACATCAGACATCACGGAATTAGAAAAAGTGCAGCAGTTTTACCAGGTATGATAATTGCCTTTATGGAGTGAGGTTACGTCAGTCATTGATCTTTAATTTCAATCTGGTAATAATTTATTAATGTTTTAATGTTAGTTAGTTAGCTTTAATGTTTTCATTGCAGTACTAAGACTGTATGACGTTACATGATAATATAATAATCATAATAAAACAAACATTAACATTTGTTGAGTTCTTTAATAAACAAATTGGTATTTGTTGAGCATGATCTAAAATTTAAGTCACATTTTATCAATATAATAATGACAAAAACACAATATTTAAACTATTATTACAAGAAAACCAGTTGTTGTAATAACAATGACAAATATCATCATATCATATCATATCATATCATATCCATTCGGTTCCATGTCAGGCATCTCTGCTTGTTGACCGATCATAGTCTACACTTTAAAATCTATTTAGTGAAATAGTTTTAGTGCTGTATTGGTGGTGCAGCTATGTGTCATTCAGTTCAAGTAGTTATAGCGTTTGCATAAAGATCCACGACCAAATATTGTTCCAAAGATTCACGACCCTCAAGCTTGTGTCATGTGGTAGTGCCACTGTACCTTTTCTTTAACTTATGTGGTTGGCTCCTAGTTCTTGTTTGATAAATTCTTCGCGGGATCTCAGCATGTATACTATACATTCCACGTGTAAACTGTATATTTCTATCGTATGACCTTGGACCGTCTGTACCCCATACTAAACAACTCCAAAGCCTGTAGATGCTCCTTCTAAGGCAATTTTTTATCTCTGGGACTATCCTGGTTGCTCTATGAAGAACTCCCTCAATCAAATTCTGCCAGGTCTTTTACAAACCTGGGCAATGGGCATCCATGCTGTTTTGTCATAGTCGAGGTGTGGCCTAACTAACACTGCAAATAAAAGTTTAATGTCATTCCATCAAAGAATTCGTATGATCTTCTGATAATCCAAGTATCTTATTAGCCTGACTCACTTGAATTTTGGAAAACTTCAAGGCATAATCCATGCACAATCTAATTCGTATGATCTCTGATAATCCAAGTATCTTATTAGCCTGACTCACTTGAATTTTGGAAAACTTCAAGGCATAATCCATGCACAATCTGCAATATGAACCATTTATAACTTGAAGAGCTTTGCTGCCAGTAAGTGAAAAATAGTTTTTCTTCTAATAAAAATTTAAACATTTTCTGTGATTTCCCATTGTTGATAAAATGTCAGATTTACATTTGTACAGTTATACTCAAGAATTGTACTCTTTGTTTAACAAACTAATTAAATTTGACTTTTTTAGTGTTTTTACAGGAAGGATATTCGGTAGTGAGGACACCGAACATAAAAAAATTAACGTCTGACTAATTTTCATTACTTTCACAGGCTATCAGCAGTGAATTTTCTCAAATGCTGCCAACTATAACTTCACTTCAGGAGATTTTCGACAGAATGTCATCTTATCTTGATGCAACAAGTACTATAAACATGACAAATGTTTCGCTTGTGGAAAAATTTGATGAATTGAAGCTGAAACTTGAACGCGGTGTTAGTTATATCAGTGCCCACGTGTCATTGTTTGAGAAACTGCAAGAGTTGAACAACTGGATGACGACGGTGCAAGAAAAGCTCACTCTGACCGGTACTCTGACGGAAACAGATGCTGATTCATTGTTGAATAATATTAAGGTAATTTGCTAAGTAAAAAATAAAGAAATAGGTCAAAAAAATTTCCAATTACATATTATGTAGTAATGTAGTATTTATATGGGTGTTTAGTAACTTTGTACAAGTCCAAATGCATGTGGCAAGCTGGGAACTTAAGGTTATTAAGTCTATCCCTTTAAGGTGAGGCATATAATTAGAATTAGCATAATTGTTTTAGCCATATTCAGGAGTAAATGCATTTTCCATCTACGAGGTAAAACAGCCAAAATCAGCATAGCAAATTTAATCACCCAGAGTGAGTATTGAACTCAACAATTACTCTTCCATTCACTAATTGGCCTTGGCATCATTCTTAACGTTCGTCTCCAAGTCTATGTCGTGACCACTTGCTGTACTGTCACCTCGAAATTAAACTGGAATTAACTTTTTGCTACTTGTACAGTAAATAACCTTTATTTTTTTCTTTATATTTTTTCTTGTTTAGATTGAAATTGATGCTGTAAGCCCCAAAGAAATTTTGTTCTTGAAGCAATATGCACACAATCCTACTATTTAACTGAATATCTTGTCTTATCTCAAAGTGAAATTTCCAATGTGTTGATATTACTTTGGTTGGCTATACATGAAGATTTTGTATGGTTTGGTTGTATTTCTAATCTTTTCAGCTCTTTAAGAAGGAAATTTAAGGTAACATTTTCCATAAATCATTGGCAGACCTACCATTGTCAAATTAAGTTTGAGGTTACAACTGATTTGATCCTCTTTCACGATTTATAAAAAAATACTAAGTTTACATTCATTGGACATGCATTTGTAGCATAACAAAAATGGTGGCAGAATACATATGTTGGGGTTTAGTTAGTTGGGAGTAAGTAATTGTAAAAAAACATGCTTGAAACTAAAACAGTAACCTTTATGCTATAAAGATTTCCAAAAATTTCGTAAAGAATATCAGCTAAGGCTTTTTAAAATCATGTTATCCTGAGGTTTGACTCTCAACTGGCATGTTCTCTGAGGGTTGACAAAGCAGTGGATGACATCACGGCCTGCCAAAGATAATGTTAGCATCATCAGATTTTAGATTTAAGAGTCTCATTGAGGGTGACACTAACAAAGGACAAAAACCCAATGACAATACCTAAGATCTGCAAAAACACGTCATTTGGCAGGCACGCACAGGTGTAGAGATACAACATGTCCAAAATCCGACAAAATGATCACATGGCTTTGGCTTTTTGTAACTTATAACTTTGGCCTTTACATAAAACCAGTGATTCAGCCAATCTCAGGTAAGCTTCTTGTTTCAACATGGGGTCCACAATATTAGGTTGGCTAGTATATTCTCATCTATTCACTTCAATAACTTCAATATTTTCCTCATCCACAGGAGATGAAGTTGGATGTTGAACTAAAAGCACACGTGGTGGAGAGAGCCATGGAAGCTGTGTATCAGTTATCAGCAGCTGCAGAAACAATACATATATCCGGTGCAAATGAAGCCATGAGATGTATGCAGGAACAGGTGCAAGTGCTAAATGAGAGTTACATTGAGGCTGCAGCTTTGTTAGCTACTAGAGAACAGGTGGTAGAAAGGTAAGTCTAGTTACTTTGTTTTTTATAAATTAAGCACAGGTTTTATTGCTGTTTACGTATTTAACATATTACTTTATTGAAGGGCAAATATATTACTATATTTACTGCTACAGGAAACAGTTATTGCAAGTATCATTGTTACCAAAAT
Source organism: Tubiluchus corallicola (assembly GCA_030141605.1). Taxonomy (NCBI): domain Eukaryota; kingdom Metazoa; phylum Priapulida; class Priapulimorpha; order Priapulimorphida; family Tubiluchidae; genus Tubiluchus; species Tubiluchus corallicola. The sequence continues at coordinate 64,271 of JAQGDQ010000757.1, forward strand.
CAAAACATTTTCTGTGGATTTCAATGCGTTAATTCTATTTCTCTTTGCTTGCAAAATGGTGTGCTAATAATTCGTCTCTTAATGTCTGAGTAAGATATCAAGTATTAAAATTCGCTGGCTAGCATTTAGGCATTTGAAATAAACCATCACAAGATATGTCATAATGAAGTGAGAATAAATGGCATAGGAGAAACACTTTTTTGCTTTTGATTTCTTATAAACTTTTGATTGAATAAATCAATTAATAAAGATATAGACTCAGGAGAAATGTCGGAACAGAGTTTGGATTCGTGCCAAGATCAAATTCCGACTCTGTCCAAACTTTCAGTTTTTTTTTCAGATGGGTTTAACTCGTGTAGATTTAAACTTGTATAAGTTACAGCAAGTCTAGATTGAATTATTTGTTTGTCTTCAGAAACTCAGTAAGCTATTTCAATCAGGCAGTTTTCGTTAATGTTTAGTTAGTGTCATATAAGGTTTCTGGACCGCAATTAGTTTTGAGGAAGTTAATTTATTGCTATAAAATAAGGCATAGGCAATTAAACAGATGTTTTAGCTATTCAGAATAGATGCTCCTGTACATCGTAAGAGATTACTGCTTTAAAAATTATTTTCTGTATTAGATTTGTAGATGTTTGCAAAGAAAAAAGAGAACTACAAGAAAAACTGAAACTAAAGTCTGAATTATTAGACATGCGGGAACCACCACAGATACAACCCGCTGAACATTCCGAAGTTATCTTACAGGAAATAACTACAATTAAGGGTAACTAACATTAATTATGTTTTTTTTGGGGCCCAAACCCTCAGTCCTGTCACATGTTGTCGTCATTGTCATTATCGTTGTTGTTGTCATTGTCGTCATCATTGTTGTTGTGGACACACTCAGCAATTGCTGTACATGCTGTCCATCTTGTTAAATGCTATCCATACAAGCTCTCTGTAATAGATTCTAGTTTGGCAAATAGTTCTGGCAACTCCTCAGCTTTACTCAGTGTACAGTGTGTTTTCCAAGCAACATTTTTATTACATATTTTTATTTCTTTAGACATATGCAAATCAGTGTATCCAATATTTACAGTGTGACTCAAAGCATATTTACTACAGTAACAACTAATCTTTGCTAAAAATCTTTGCTGAATACTTTAGTATGCATGTAGTCAGAAGTAACTCTAATTGATTTTTGTATTATAATAGAACTGTTTTGTCTGCTATATTACTTTGAAAGATGTAGCAGGTTTTGTCATGTAATTTTATAACATCCTTACCAACCAATTATGTCAGTGCATAATTTTGCCACTTTACTATTTTTTTATGCAGATAAGTTATTTAATTTGGAGAAGCTAGAGGTTGACATAAAAACTCAGATGGTTGAAGAGGCAAAGATGAAAGTTCTTTCACCAGCAGCAGTCCATGAACAACAACAGCTCACTGTGGTTGTAGAAGAAAAACTTGAAACAGAAGTTAGGTGAGAATGCCATACAATCCACATTGCACCATGATGATTACAATTACTGAAACTTTCTCCTTTGAGTTTTTAATAGCTAGAAGAACATTTAAATTGTTGGCATGTGTAAATGTGAAAATGTACCATTTTAAAGACACTGTCTCATTTTAACTTGAATTCCACTTGTACAACCCTTAGAGGAATAGGATATTTATGATGCAAAATATTTCCAGTCGTAATAACAGTGTTATTAATAATTGACATATGTTTGCACATGAGCTGTACTGGCTTACTAAAGGAAAAAACCACCTACATAGTTTTTTGTACGAAGAAATTTGTCGGACTTTGTATTACGTTGTAACTAAATAATGTAAATGTTCTTGGAATTATAACTAACAAAATAATTTATGAATTGCACTGTTATCACATGTAATATGTGCAAATAAGATTGTGTATATGAAATCTACATGGTCTGATAAAACACTGTAGCATACGTTTAGTTGAATTAAAATAAAATCTAAGGAAATAATTAACCAAAATTCTGTAAATTAAGTTAAATATTTTAATTCAAAAGGAATAGCTCAGTGGTAGTGGTATCTGTGCTGACCAAATATACTTAATTAGTAATTAATTACTTTTCGGTAAGAACAGCATTTATATACTTTTTTAATCTTAATAGATATCACCTGGTTTACCAGGATTTGATCCTTGCGTCAGATTTGCTGAAACGTCTAAAGAGCATTTATTTGTGTTTAAACATTTTCTCAAATCTCATGTCGTTTCTAGACCTGACGAAGAAGTTGCAACATTGAAACAAGAATCTTTCGATGAAGCTGTTGCAATCAGCCAGAAGTGTGAAGAGTTGTACAACGATTTGTTGCCATGGCTACAACAACAGAAGTTGAAGATACTTTCTTCCATTCCATCAGAAGCATCATTGCAGCATCATAAGCATTGTCTTCAGATTAACCAGGTTGTACACTTGATGAGCACGATCTAAAAATTAAACAATTTTGTAATGTCATGAAATTTTAGCTATAGTTTATCTCCATTTTATTAATTCGAACACATTGTTCTCCTTACAAAATTTTAATAAAGCCTTGAAAAAACAAACATACATTCATGCACAGTTGGCACAAATGCTTATCGGTAACTGGTAAATTTCTGAAGTCTAGAAATTGTTTTCTTCGTCATCTCTTCAGTAAAAACTGCAGAAAAGCATTGCATAACAAAAATCAATGTGTCTTGATGTTTTTAATGAATTTTGCACTGTTTACTGAAGAGACCAGATAAAAACTGCATTTAGATTTTTGTAAATATACTGTTACATAATTGTAACAATTATGTGCCAATTACTCTGTGTAAGAAGATGTTTATTTTTCAAAGTTTTATTAACTGTTGTGAATAAGTTTTTCATTTGTTAAGTTCAACCTATGGCCACTATACCCTATTCTGGTGTGCATAGTGTATTGCTTGACAACTATTGCGTTATGGGACACTCTGCATCACTCTGACTGAATCACATCAAATATGAAGTGCAGCTTCATAAATAAGGTTTATGAGACGAAATACAGTTTTACTTTCTGATTGGTTAATGATTTCTAGAGTGTAACAGATATTTGAGATGCCTGCAGTATTATTCGCAAAGCATTTGAAATAATTTTCATCGTTTTATCATAAAAATTAAAGCTGCAGTGTATCCAGGGAACAAGTTTTAAAGGTAGCAGAATGCCAGCTATTTGGCAGCATCAAAGTTGATATGACGATATGAATTTTTCGTTATTTGAGTCCATGTAGAAATATAAAATCTGCCACAGAACAAATTAACAAAGGACCAATGCTTTCATACATCCAATAGGAAAGGCAGCCAAGTTTACTTGTATTATGAGCTAAAATTAATTTTGCGTTCTAAGCACATGAAATACGTCAACATTATTCAATTTCTGGTCATTATATTTACATTACTGATTTCAACATTTGTTAATCAGATAGTGAACGCAATTGACATAAATTACCAAATTAGCCCTTCCACTACGGAAAGCGCCTCACTGCAAACCTACGTTTTTAGTGCAAGGGACAGAAGGCAGTGGACTGCTGCCCGAGCTTAACACTAGCGCAATTACCCGGGTCTGTTTATTTTGCTGCTACGGTCATGCAAAAACATTGTAGAAAAGTTTACCAGGAAGTGGGATTTGGGTTGCTTTGCTAATCAGTCAATCAGCATCTGAAGCCATGTGTATTCAACACAGTACTGTACTGTATTGTATGTTCTCATGCAAAATCACTTGTTGATGGTTATTTGCATTGAAACGTATGTTTAGTTGCTTGTTCTGCATTTCTTATAAAATGATTGCAAGCCATATTATGGATTAGTAATAATAACTTTTGTGAAAATTGGTTCGTAATTATAAGTACGTGCTTATTTGTGTGAGTGGTGTGCACATGTGTGCATGTGTGAGTGCATGAATGTGTGCCTGTGTACAAATGAAAGAAACATTCAATATTAGTGTTTAATAACTAATGAATATTTGTTTCTTAACAAGATTTTGTTTTAGTAACACACCACAAGAAGTTATTGTGAAATGTGCAAAAGCCATTTCAGTCCAGTTAAAGAGCAACTGCTTCGTGAGAAGACTAAGTAGTAGTGCTTTTTTATTGACTTAATATCTTTTACTAAAATAAATGTGTAAGCAGGTATAATTATAGAAGTTTATTTTTTAAGCAATGTATCAGGATTAAAGTAAATATCATTTGTTTGATTTATTTTTTAAGGCTATACGGACTGAACTTGTAGCAAAAGAGGAGTGTTTCAATAATTTTAAAGCTACATGTGATCAACTAAAACAGTGCATGGCTGAAAATTATCCCCAAGTAGATGAAATTGTTTCCGCGGTCCAGTCCACGTGGATCGATGTTGAGACGATTAATAGGATGATCGTAGATGTAGCGTTCATCGTGGTCGAGAGCTGGATGCAGTTCTCCCAAACTTACAAAAGTTTGATTGCCAATCTTGAGTCTGTTGAGGCTGAGTTTGCTGTAGAACAGCCTCTGGACCATCCCTCAAGCATTTCTGCTGTGCAGAATATATTACAGGTAAGTTAACGTATTTGTCTTTTGTGTATTATATAGATCTATAGATTCTAGGGTAATAATATAACTTTCATAGTTTCATGCTAAGTAATGACTTTTTTTAACAGTTGACATGGCAGAATATTATGCTTTATAATTATTACAAGGCATAACAGTTTTTTTAGGAATGCACTCGATCTAAAGAAATTCCTTTCTGGATTTCACATGTAGTTTTTTTTAGCCTCACAGGTAACTGGAATGGCCGGCTTAACGTTTATCTTAGGATATTCCAGAGAACTAGACCTAAACTCGTAATGCTCCCATTGTCGCTGTTTTAAACCTCACTGCTATCCGCATAGTTGCTTGAACAGTATTACAAAGAAGCCAGAAACGAATATTACATATAGCTATAGTATTAAAGTATAACTAGTTCTAAGACTTGAACTACATATCTATGTAGCTACTGCTTTTATATATTTTGGATTCTTGTCATTACAAAAAGTGCCTTATGAAATTTGCCATTTGCTGTACACAGAGATAAATAAAATAGAAGTGCATAAAAAGAATGTTGGTTATGTGATAGTTATTTTACAAGTGAACTGCATTTCTCATATACAAATATAAGCAAACTTGAAACTTATTTGCATACATAGAACTTGAAGCTGATATACTAACACAAGTGAACTTGAAACTCATGTACATATACAAGTGAATTTCAATGCTCATATACAAATACAAGCGAACTTCAAACTGATATACAAATACAAGTGAATGCCAAGTACTCGTATACAAGTTACCAAAGTGCCAAGAACTCATTTTAAAAATGGATAATTTTTCTTACAGAATATTGATATCAAGCTTCAGTCCTTACTGCCTGAGATTAATCTAACAAAAAATGCTGGCAATAAAGTACTTGAATATGTAAAGACAATGCCAAATGCGGACATGTCTATAGCCGATGAGGTATGCCAGAGTATTAAGCATGAACATGAGTCTGCCAACCAGCGCTGGAGTGATGCTTATGACATGCTAAAAGTCAAGTCCGATGAATTAAGTAAGAGAAGTTCCGTTTTATTTTTCATTGGGCTGTCTCTGTGATACTGTGTCAGCTTACAAACTGCTACATATGCATTTTCTATGGGACGTCAAGCAGCACATTTATAAATTCTATTAGCTATTGGGCACATCTTTGTCCGTACAACATTGCTTAACACATCAGTTATCTGTTGCCCTTGCATTACCGTCCCTCTTTTCCTTCCCTTTTTCTTATCCAACCCGTTTGGTTTTTGTTTTTTTATAAGGTGGTCTTGCTGACAGTATTGCCATGCCAAGGTCTCCTCAATCTAATTTGTTATTAAGTATTATTAGTTACTTTGCCATATGTGTGCTTTTTTCACATAGACTCGATGATTGTAATAAAATAAAATAAAATAAAATGAAACTTGAAACTTGAAAAAACTTGGAGCTAGTATGGGTTTGCCGCAGCACATATGTATCTGCAAATGCGGTAAGTCATTGATAAGCAAACAGCAGGAGGGGTACAGTTTTCTGTGATCATTAAATGCATATTACTTCAACTAACTCTTCTGAAGGCATACAGACATTTGTGGAATTTACCAACTGACTCCATCTTGTTAAGGCCTCAACTAATTTCTGGCAACCTGTACGAAATGGAGAATTTTTCTCACAAATAATGTACCAAGCTACACAGTGAAGTAATAGGATTAGGAACACCAAGTTAGTGGAACTCGGCCTAACCTTAGGATCACAAAGGTTTATTAGTGATGTTCTTACTGTCATTGAATCCCACCATTAATATTGTAAGCATTCACTATTAGTGATGCTGCACTTACACATTAGTGGAGTGATATCTGCATCCGCTGTATCACTGTCATTGATGCAAATTGATCTTGCATTTTTATTTGAAATCTTTTGTCAGCAGATATTTATATTTTTTTAGATCATATATTCGTATGTATGTGTGTAATCAATCAGGTAGTTAATAGATTAGGTGAAAAAACTTGAGAATTTCAAAATTTACTAGGATATTCATAATTTGTAAACAGTAAATTATTTTATAATTTGTTATTATATTTTGTAATTTGGTTACAATATGATTTATGATTAATAAACACTTTTGAGATTCTGGTTTAATAAATTTTATTTTGTATTTATAGTTTAAAAATGCTGATTTCTTTTTTCTCACAGATAAAGCTGCAGAATTGTGGCAAAAAATTACGGATCTTCAAAATGCCATCTTTTCCTCACTCAACGAAAGCATCGAGAAAATGACTAATTGCTTAGATCACTTCGATCCGTTTGCATCTGAACGCGTCCTCAAAGCTTTTGATGTACGTGTATTTTAAGACATTTTACATTAAATTTAATGTTATTCATTTTTTATTGTTAAAGTAATTGTATAAATTTATATGCTAAAATGAACATAAAGAGTACTGTTTTTATTGAAGATGTTTTATACAGTAATAACATTCTTCATAAGTGTGTGAAGTACATTAAAATATTCAAAAAATTATTAAATTATGTCTGTAAATTGAACAGATGTGTTGCTTTACCAGTGCATTATTAAGGAGAACAATTTGGCAGAACCAAGAGTATCTTGTTATATGCTTACTGATTTTGCTGATCGATACCTTTCGATTGATAATAGTTGAAAACTACAGGGCTTCATTGAGGTTAATTTCTAGTGCTAATGAAAGTAGTTAATTAGTTCACAGAAGTCTAGAAAGCTCAGTAAAGCTACTATATTACTAAATATTCGATTTTTTAGAGCGACAAGTCTTTCGTCGAAGAACAGAAAGGGGAGCTGATAAGTAGTTGTGAGGCATTGAAGGCATTTAACAGTGATCAACACATTCCAGAACTGACGAACATTCAACATGACGCAGAAGAAAAGTGTGAGGAACTTGAAAAACTTGCATCCGAAGTGGAGCATCAGCTTCTGGTAACAACTGATGTTGGGTTTATGTTTTCCATACAAGAACCAGTTTGAACTAATAACTGACTTGAATTGAGAAAAAGGGAGCAAACAAACTGTTCATTCTTATGCACTTTGCACACAGCAAGTCAGCACTCAACTGCGGGGCTTATTCAATGAGATTTTGTGGCTTGACTGGATGCTAACTCATTAACAGTGATATCCAGCTAAAATGAGCCACTGAACCAGCACATGGTCTTAGCTATGTTCAGATGTGTATGTGTCCCTTACGAGTTAAACAGCCATAATCAGCTTTACAAGTGTAACCATCCAGAGTTAGAATCGAAGCAGCTCACTTCACTGTCCAGCCTTGGCAAAATGTGCACCATTCATCCACCACAGTGACATCGAGATCGCCAAAGCATGTGCCTCGCTTTGTGCTTAATAGCATTGAGCCATTTTGCGTTTGAGTCACAAAAAAGTTAAAAGTGCACATGATTTTCTGCAATTGTGTGTGGTTTTTTTTATACATTTTTTTACGTGATACCTAGGTGAAGAGACTATGGTCAGTCCAAGATTATAAAGAGGGTGAATTCCTAGTTGGGACAACCTTAAGCATTATTAGTTTTTGTTTTAATTTAGTTTGATGAATGTAAGGATCTGCGAACATGTGTGGCACGGTCAAAATGTTACACATACTTAGTAGTTTTCATTAAAATAGGAATCATTTGGAGACATTTTTTAAATGTTTTTTGCAGATGTATTCGCCTAGTTTACGCGCCTTGCAAGTGCACATTGATGTACAAAATTCATGGCTTACGGATTTAGAGAGAAGCATGCCACCTGCTGTAACGCTTGGCTCTCCACGAGAACTTGTTGAGAAGATTTTGACCTGCAGGGTACATTAATGTTTTTTCTGTTTTGAAGATCTTGAAACATAATTAAATTTTTCGACATTGTATTACACAATGTGTATTATGTGTATTACGTGTATTATGTGTATTACACAATGTGTAATATGTGTATTACACATATTCAAACTTTTGACCACTAAATTTAACCGAATCCCTTTTCTGCACGACAGTCTTACTGCGTTGTTGCCAACGTTGCGGATTAACAGCTTTGTAATCAGTACGTTTACGTGCAGTAGATTTAGCATACTGTATTTTATGAACCGGTTTAGCATCACTAGCACTGGCTACCATTGCTTTACTCTGTAGTTCTGTCGCTTCCAAAGTGCGGCCAAATTTGTGCAAATCAGCTAAAGTCATATTAGGTTCTGTTAGACCCTTCTGTCTGACTTTCGGCAACTGACTTTTTTGAATTATCTGTGATTTAATTTCTCTATCAGTGTCATTAAAGTTACAATTCTTTGCAAGTAATTTTAGTCTCGCGTGAAATTTATCTAGTGACTCATTTGCTGCTTGGACCTTTTGACGAAATACAAACACTTCATACTCCACATTACGCTGTGGTGCATAGTACTCTGTTAGCAGACGTGAAGTGTCAGCAAAACTCGTATCCTCAACTATCCCCAGTGACTCACTTAGTTCGAAAACCTCCTTCCCTGCGTAGTGGAGAAGCATAGCCTTTTTCCTGACATCATTTTCAATGCCTTTCGCTAAGACGAAATTATTAACTGCGAAGCCACCTGTCCCATCGTGCTGCTGCAGAATCGTGAGGTTCTTGCATAGATGGCGGTAGATTCTCGTGATCCATACTAGTTTACCTCGTCGCCACAAAATGACGAGTTCTAGGGTATAATTAAGATAACGAGTAGATTGCTTTAACTTAATAGAAAAATACAACTTTATTCAAGTTTTGCCAACGGACAAGGTCAACTGAAACTCTGACAAAAAAGCACGCAATGCCCGAAATACGAAACGAAACACAACAACTCTCAGTAGGTAGTTATGGCAAATTATATTATTACACATATCAGAAGTCTGTTATGATTTACTTTAATTAATTTTGTGAACGTAGACACCTTGAATCAATCGTTTTCTCATTTACGTTACAGTGCTGCATGGCGTGTTTTTATACACTTGGACACATTTAGGCATTAAAGGCAGGGAGATATTTGTGGCAAGACTGGAGCCTAGCTCATTATCGAGGATATCTCTCATTATCAAGGAGAGGTGCCACAGCCGCATTAGTATATATATATATATATATATATATCCCTTTATGTGGCAAACAGCCCAGATTTGTGAATGATACCGCCCAGAATGAGCATCAAACTCCGGCAGCCACTTGCCATTCCCACAGGAAGTGCTGCTATCACTCAGCCGTAAAGTCTCCTACATCTATTTTAATAAGTTTACTATTTTATTTTCATTTCATTGCATTCTAATTATTTATTGGAAATTGAAGAATTTTGACAATTACAGCCATCGATATCTTGAGTTTTGTAACTATTTTGGGTGGAACTTTTTTAGGTTGTTTCTTTATTGCCCAAGTAACCAACATTTGATTAAACTTAATGAATGATAAAATGCATTATTTTTAAATATAAATGTCAGTTTGAGTACTACAAAATTTGAAATTTTTCCACCCTTTTCAAAGTTTTGCATTCAAATGAGCTGTAAGCTCAAATTAATACTTTGCATATAAAATTACTTCATTCCTGTGTTATGTGAGCAACTAATCTCACACCTTGTGTTTAAAATTAAACGTACTTTCAATTTTAGAATTCCCAACCTTGCGTTCATAATGTCCTGTACGTTCAATCTTATATTTTACATTTAAAACCAGATGAATTTTTAATCTTATACTTTCAAAATATGTAGAACATTCATTTTATGCTTTGTGTGTGCCTGATAAGTTGCACTTTTGCTTATTCTCAAATAAGATTCAAATTTAAAAAAAATAATTTTTATAAATGCACTTATAAAGTCTATTCCCCTACTTACTTTTGTCTTTGAAGATCATTATGGTACTATATGCGTAATTACCAGTATACATCATATGTATATACATCATATATAGATATATAGATGTATATATACATCTTATAAGTATATAAAATATGTAGTTATTACTGCTTGTTGCTGTGCTGACAGATTATCAGATAATTCAAATTCATATCTATCTAAATTTATTCACTATTCATGGCTCACTCAATTATGTTTTCCCTTCTCAACTTTCAAAGTTTTATTGCTCTTGTTGCTATTGCTATTAATACACCCTCCTCAATTACAGGTGAGTGTGTAAGTGACCAAATGATCGTACATGCTCCTCACACTATTTAAAAATTGTTTTATTTCAAATTTCATTAATGTGTCTGATATGTATTTCTGATGTGTGAGATCACATTGGAAAGAGTTAAGTAGTCAAGAAGTGGAAAAAACAAGTAGCAAATTGAAATGATACTTGACGTGTTGTGTTACTAATTAACTGGATATGCTATGGCATAACTGGCATAACTATGCACCTGTATACTCTGGAAGCAAAGATACTCTGGGCCCTTGTTGTGATAACAACTGTCAAGAGGGACCAAATTAATGCATCATTACATTTACTAGTCACTTGTCAGCATTAAATCATGGAGAAAAAGCAAACTGTGACAGTTTTACATAAATGATTTTAAAAATTGTAGTAGTCCATCTGTATGCCCAAAAATGTTACCTTTGAATGCTAGGGCACACTGGATTATTTTCAAGAGGTGTCCCAAAAGTGTAGTTACTCTGCTGTTGTTAACATCTTTCTACTAGCTTGGGCAGTGTCTGTTTTATCATTGGAGAATCAAATAACTGTATTTGCTTTAATTTTGCAAACTTTCAGGAAATATCTGTAGAATTAGACTCTCGATGTGATGTGTTTGATCAGTTTGCAAAGACAGCTGAAGACCTTCCTAGTGAGTTCCCAGAAACTGATGTTAACCATTTCATTCAGGACATAACTGCCTTGAAAGAACTTTATGATTCAATTTGCATTAATATAAGTCAGGTAGGTTCACAACTGCGAGTATTGTTACTTTAAATAATTTTTAATTATTTATTAGCTAATTAGATTTTGATACAGGTTGACTGTGATTCCTCGATGGTTCGCCCTCTAGTGGCGATTTGAAAATTAGGAATACCTCTAGTTTGAAAATTTGGAGTACCTCTGTGTTTAATGGTTAGCCTAGCTGCACAGAAAACAGAAGGTCTTTGGTTTGAGTGAACATTTAAATTTTGCACTGCTTTGTGTATTTATTCGATTACCTTAGTAATTAACTTTTGTAATTAACTTTCTTATGGGTAAATTTGTTTGTGTTGTTCTGGTTAGCATAGCTTTTTGCTTTGCGTTTAAATGTGCACTCTGTTGTAAACATTTTTCAATGACTTTTAGGAGCTCTTACCAACTTCATGTACTAGCAAACTAGAAAGCCTGAAAAGTTTGTTACTTTGTTGGGATGAAATGAATGCTAATAGTTATTTACTAATTCTGCGTAGATAAGGGTTTTTTGTTAAAATAATGGATTACTTGGTAAAAAATGTCTATATTTTCTTCAGTTGTCGGAGCAGTTGACGGAGGCACTGAAACAGCGACACTCTGATGCCATGGCTGCGGTGCAGTCGTGGTTAGATGCACACAGCGATAACTTTGCTTGGTGTTCCGAATCATCTTCTAATAAACAAGATGTGTCAGCAAAACTTGCTGCTATTTTAGTAAGTGCAATACACTACATTTACGTAATATTCGTCTATTTAGTTCTGCTAACTGTGACAAATTACTGTGTTAAGTACCACATACTATTTATAGTTAAATTGCAGTTAGGATTTTACGTATTCACTTTTTATGCTTTGCACTGGAAAAAGCAGTTTCTGATATATAAGAAATTGAGAAGTATTAACGTTCAGGTATTATAGTTACTAGAAAGGCTGTGCGAGCTTCATTTGCTTTTACTTTTGCATCACTATTTGCTACGTTCACATATACTTCTTTCTCTCTTCCTCTGTCGCTTCCCCTTTCTGTCTATCACTCTTTTTCTCTCACCTCTCTACATCTCTCTTTTTTTCATTCTAATCATTTAGCCATTCCCTATGAAATTTAGCATTAAAAGCAATGCATCTAATAATTAGAATGCACTGCTTTTGTCATTGTTGGCCTCATGCAGCTTGAAGAATTGAAACAATGCCTAGATATGAAAAAATCCATCATATTTAAGACAAAAATAATTTTTTTGAAAAACGAGTGCTGTCACCCTTCAGGCCATGACAGATAACTGATATGTAGGTAAACCCAGAGTCCAGAGGTCTAACAATTTCAAACAGGTGTTGTTTCGTTTGCTGTATTATACCAAGAAGCTGTATGAGAAACCACAGTCTTTAGTGTTTTTTTAATACCAAAAAGATAATTGTCTTTTGTGGAAGAATGGCCGTCAGATACTTACAATAATTGCTAGTTATTTGTGCAGCCTTAAGTGGTAGTTACTGACACTAATCTAACTCCATTCATTACAGGAATTGAGTAAAATGCTTCCAGATGGTAAGAGGAAAGTTACCGATTTAGCTCATTCTGTTGATGCACTTTCTTTCGTTTGTGATGAGGAGCAGTCAACAGCTCTTCTTGATGAGCGAGACAACCTCCGCGAATCCGTGGACACATTTTGCACCGAAGTTCAGATGCTTTCTGTTGAGCTTGGGTTATCTCTTAATGCCGTGAATAAATTTGATGAGCAATGCGAAAAGTTACAGGAATGGCTTAACAATGCAGAGAAGAAGCTCTCTACAGCTTCCGCCCTACAGGCTGACTTAGAAACTAAGCAAGAGCAATTGGATTATTTTCAAGTAATATTATTCTAAGTACTTTGTTAACTAATTACAAAAAATATCAAATCATAGACTTTTAGATGTGGAACAGTAATAAGCCATAATGAAATGTCTAAATATAATTAGCATGTAAAAATCTGTTATTGAGATAAGGCCAGTTAATTTGATTACATTGAAACACATTAATTCACCTGATATGTTACCTTTCTTTACTTTGCATTGATGGAGGATAATTTTTATAAAGGCATTTTATTTTGAATAGCTTTTCTTTTGTTTATGCTACAAAGGAAGACTTATAAGGTGAGCAGCAAGCACTCTTAGGTTTAAGTTGTCATTTCCAACAGTATACGTATTATTTATTATAAACGATGTTTGCGACTTTATAATTACGAAAAACAAATTTACCCACAGAAATGGATATTTTGGTTATTGAACAAGATTGCTGCTGATAAATTTTGTTGTCATGACTGTCTGGGTAACTAGAAATCTGAAAAAATCTATGTTTTGAGTGCCTCTTTCCAAACGTTCTAAATGCTACACTTATTGGACGGAATATCATTATGCACAGCAGTGATAGCATTAAAACATCATCTAAATTATTAACATCATTACACTTGTAAAATGATTTTGATTGCCAGAAGATCATTTAACAAATCTGCTTCTCTGTGTAAATTAGAAAAACGAGTGTTCAATAATATTCCACTGATTCTCATTTAACGTATTTTTGATATACTTATTTCTTTAGCATTAACAGCACCAGAGTGCTAAAATTTCATGAAATCAGTTCAGAAAGTGGTTATCCTTTAATTTCTTTAATTTAATAAGCCTTCTCGTAGTTTTGCTGTATGCACGTGCAGTTGCTTTTGGTCAAAGGATAAGTGAACGCAGCATGTCTTAACTGCTACTGTTGTGTGACCTTACCCATGCAACTACAAGTAGCTGAAATGGGTGAAAAACGTGATTATTTTTGTAATTATGCTACACGTGTATAGTTTAAACTAACAAGTTATTCTCATCCAAAACCAGATAGTAAAATAGCAGCAGCAATCCATGTAAAATGAAATAACTGAAGCAAAAAATTAAGCCAAGAAGTGTTACTATTACAATAGTGTGGCCACAAGGCATTGTCAAGTGTAAACAAATGCGTTGTTTGGTTCCGACAACATCGTTAGGTTCACCTAACATTTGACCTTTTCACAATCATCCCCAATCCCTGTAACTGTGAAAAAGCTTATTGCTGTACATTTTTCAGATTAAGGTTAATCTGCTGATTCTTGCAGAGTTTTAATAGCGAAGTCGCAATTCGAGAACGAGTCCTCGAGGAACTTTTCTTCGATGGTGAGGCTCTTGATGCTCAGTTACCAGAACATTGTGCAGGCACGATAGTTGACCAGCTTTCGACTAGATATCAGTTTGTGTATTCAACTGTACAGGTTTGTAAAACCAGTGTAATTCATTCAGATGGTAAACTTATAAAGGTTGGATAGTTTTAATCATTATAATCGCTTTATTCATTAATGTCAGGCATTATTATTAATGATGCTACAAACCTACAATTAATGAAACCTGGATACCAAACTTGAAAGACAGAAAATGTGAAAAGCCTGGATTTGAACCAAGGAGCTTCTGTTAACAAGGCAGATATTCTACCTTAGACCACTAAGTCACCACACTCCTCAGTCTGACTTTTAGGATGCGTTTAAATGAAAGCATGTAGTTAAGAAAGAAACTGAAAAAATTGTGTGTTGGTAAACATTCTGAATAAATGAACAACAAAAAAGTAATTTAGTGCTTCACATTCCAGACAATTTAAAATAATATTATTGCTTTCTACAGGCGAATGTTAAAGACTGCACTGCAAATGTTGACGAACACAATGAGTACTTAGAAGTTTATAAATCACTGGAACTGTGGCTCAATACTGCTGAGGCTACCCTTGCTGCAAGGGATGGAATGTCACCAGAAGAGGAGGAAAGACGTGTACAGGTCAGCAAAAATATCCACTACAGTATCCCATTTAATTAGTGTACAAATATTTATCTCACCATCATACACATATTTTGCTGCACAGGAATCTACACAGTTCTCACAAGAATTCTGTACAATTTGTCACAATAAAACCGAATTTAGCATTCTTTGAAAGGCTACTTTTTGTCAGGTAAGGTCGGCTTGTAAGCTTGGCGGGGCTTCTGTACCTAAGAAGAGTTTGCTGTATTAACAGACACCCCGTTCCTGTAACGAATATGTTCTTTTTTTAGTATTCTTGAATTTGTGACAAGCTTGCACAATATTATTTCATCAACATAGTAGTCTCTGAAGTGAAACAGAGGGGTTTGTTGCTTTTGTTATTGTAGGGGTTACTTGTGATATGTGTGAATAATTTCCAGCTTATTTTAAATTGATTTTTAGAGGGTGGTCATGGTTTTTTAGACGCTTTACCTAACTGGACCATTTCGAAAGTTTTGGTGTGGAACCCTTTACCTACATTACATCAATTTAGCAATTGCTTAAAGGACTGTCCCAGATAGTTGTTTTTCATGGCTTTACTAGCTAGAGCTTTGTTATACCATCTCAGTTTTTGTGAGCTTCAGTTAATATTGTTGTCAAGTTTTTCATAATTTTTGTATTGGTATTTGTATTACTACATTTTGTAGGAGTTGTCAGTGAGCATGGACACGGGTCTTGCTGCTTATAATGCAGCAGTTTCCCTCGGTGAGAAGCTCTATTCTAACACTAATCCTTCGGGATGTGAAGTCATCAGCCAACAGCTTGGTTCTTTTCACGCACGCTGGGAGGCTTTGCAATTAAAGTTTGATGAAGCTGGACTGGCTTTCGAGGCATTGCTGGTGCCAGCTGCTAAACCACAGATGCAAGTGGCACTAGATGCATCTCCTAAAGTAGAACAACTTCAGTCAGAAGAGGTAACAAGTCTTTTAAACTATCTTGTGACTTCTTGTTGTTATTGCAATTTATTACGAAAGTGGTATTCTATGACTTTGCTCACTGTCTGCTAAAAATAGAACTTTTTACCCCACTAGTTGTAGATAATAAAATTTTATTGCACATACACCTTCAATTATTAAAAGTAAACGAAGCTGCTAAAATGTATACTTTAGACTTTGTTTAAGTTAATTTCTGTAGTGTTAGCCCTTAAGTTTTAAAATTTGTCGAAACTGCTTCACGTGTCGTTGTCAATTTTTTCTCTTTTGCTGGGCTTCACATGCAGCTTTTTTAATTTAAGGAGCTGAGCACGTAAAATTTTATTTTGTTGTTGGATGCCCAATCAAATTTTAGGTATTTGGTGCATTTATTCCACAAGAGTGTGAATTCAAATCCAGTAGCATGATTATAATATAGTCATGCAAATTTATGTTTTTCTTCCAGGACTCTACTATCTATTAATACTTACCTGGAATCCAAAGACATCAGCTGATTGACTGACTGCTGGACTTTGTTGATCTTTTTTTTGCATTGCGTAACATTTATGTTGTGTTGTTGTGTTTGCTTGCTGTGATTGTTGTCAGTTTTCTGTTGTGCTTTTTACAGGCAATGAGCATTAGTCAGGACATTTGTGAACTTGCATCTATGGTAGAACAAAGCATGATGAAATTTAGTGAGAAATTTGCTCTGTCCAAAGTCATAGAAGCTGAACAAGAACATCAGGTAAAATAAACGCTTGTGTAGGTTAAAAATCAACGAAAGTTATTGATTGAAAAATTAATAACTGGCTTCAAATAAGTTTAAATTTGGCTAAAAAAATGAATAATTCCTAAATCAATCTGTTGGAATATGTCCTTATTAGTGAAATGAAATAAAATTGCATAAGTGATTGTCATTCCCATTATAATTTAATTTATGTAATATTTTACATTTATGTAAAACTCCGTAAACTTACCAATCTATCATTTTGTGTATAAGCTTCAAAAAGTCTAGCAAGGACTTATCGTTTCATTGTTTTGAACTATTATTGCAATGACTTACAGCTGTCCTATTAGTGTGGTTTTTCTTATTGTTCAGGTTCTGCTGACTGCATTTTCACGTTGTTTTCTACATATTATTCCTTAGTGCTTGAAAAAGACTCTTGCTTCACATGGTTGTTACAGGTTCTGTGCAAAGATGTTTCTGTTTTACGTGAAAAGTTTGTCGAAATTGAACTTCAAGTCATTCAGCAGTTGTCTGATGAGCTTGACGTTAAAAATAAAGTTTCATCTCTAGACATGCAAATCTCACAAGTACGTTATTTGTGACACAAAAGTTAATTGTAGAATTAGAAAAAATGTCAGTTATTATTAGCTTTGTGCTAAATCGTATCAAATATTTTTAGTAAACACATTTTTATCATTCGTAGACCTGGTCTCTGGACGTTAATCAACTCTTGAAAAGTTTATAGCAAACTATATAGAATAGAGCTCAGTTAATTTTTTAAATTTTACTTACAGTTTTTTTTGTCTTTTTGCTGTCTTCACTGTTTACTTATTCATCTGTTCTAGACTTTTAATTAGTCAGTAGTGGCTAGTTGCTTTAGTTAGTACTGTAGAATTTTGCAAACAGTTACTTTGCAAAAAACTAAATGTTTTGTGTTGAATGTTCTACTAAAACTTTTTAATTATAGTCAGTATTCGTGAATTGCTGTAATTTTTATAACTTTGAATGTGTGTAAATTAACTTTATGTTGTGTGTTAATTTTATATTTTATGTTTTGCTGCTAGGTTGGATGAATAAATCAAACAAAATTACAAAATTATCCAAATTATAGGTTTCAACATAAAATAATTTTCAATTTTTTGTTCAATTAGGCAAATGCTTTTGCTAGAATGAAGCTCGTGTGTTGTACATTATCTTTAATTTTTTTATTACAATTATAATTTTTTAAGAAATTAGTTTTGAGTTTTTTGCTGTGTTGTCATTTACAGAGTTTTTTTGCTCATATCTACTGTATCCGTTTCTAGATATTAAAGAACTGTTTTAATTGTATTACCTTGTTGAGGTGTCATCTAAAGACAGACATTAAAAAAATGAATTGCATAGGTGGAAAATGTAGCTGACATTAAAAGAAAGCACTTGAGTGAAGCTAAAGAAGTGTGGAATCTGTACGAGGAATTTTGCTCTTCCACCAGTGAATGGAGGAAAAACTTGGAAAATGTTATTTTCACGGATGTGTCAGTCGATGATTCTAAGCACCTTGAACTACAGCTAAAGCAACATGAGGTTGTTTATAATTTATAATTCTCATCAAAGATGTTTGTCTCCGAACATTCTTAAAGGAAAACAGGATAATTTTTCATTTTTAATATCCTACCCCATCGTGAAGTATGGTAAAATAATGCCCAAGCCATTTCTCATAATTAAACAATAGCTTAGAAATTGAATTGACCTACTAATGATGACATCACAACCGAAGACAATTTTTAACAGCACAAACATTTCATGAGTGTTTGTGAAAACGAAAATTGAACTATAGTACTACTGTACAACATTCAGTGTGATATATAAAAACTTGGCAAATTTTAAGTAAAATTAAAAGCAAAATTACCATTCTGTGATAATAATTCGTTCAGATAACTCAGTCTTGAAAATATAGTGTTTCCTTTCAATATTTTATTGGGTAGATTGTTTTGAGCCATAGTTTAAGATTGGGTCCGGTTTTCTTTTAAATTTCATAGTCGTATGACTGGGTTTAAGGTCGAGTAGCCTCATGTGTTTTTGACCACCTGGGTTCCATACTCTCTTTGGTTTCATTTGCTGATTTGGGTTGTTTACCTCGTAGAGGGGGATATATGCTCAGCCGAATTGGCTAAGACAGCTCTGCCGGATCATCTTAGAAGGTTATCGTTGTTATCGACCTAGGCTCCGGTCATGCCACAAACATTACTTTGAGTAGGCCTTGCTATTCAATGCTGCTCCTAGTGCTCAGCATGTAAAATGAAAAGTGCTGAAATATATAAAAATTTCTGTTGTGTCAAACACTTGTTCAGTTTTTTTCAATTAATATACACCAGCATTGTTATTTTTATTATATTAAGTTTACTAATAGACTGCAGTTCTATAGTATTGAATGTGTAATCCGTGGTATAGGATTTATAAGATAATGAGTACAAGCTTTCTAAGCACCAGAGTTTCAATTAGTAATAAAAATAATTAGTAAGGTTTTTTTGTTAGGTTATTCTCTTCGAATCTGTACAACTTTTGCAAAAGTTGGAGCACCTAAACAACACTGTAGACCAGCTTACGATTTTTCCTGATATTAATGTTGTTGGGGAAAAGGTGAGGCTATCCGAAATGAACAAAGAAATAACTGAGGTAATTTTAAATACAACTTGTTAATAAAATCCGGCATTTTTTTGTTTTTGTTTAATACTGAAATTATTGTGACATGACATACATGACATTTCGTCCTATACGCAAGACCTTCACAAGCAGTCATGCATTTTCTTTTTCAAATCTCTTTATTTTAAAACCAGTTCAATTATTGCTGATCAGTCACTCCGAAGACAGATTTGTCTGTTTTAAACCTTTTAACGTGTCAGTGTTTTGTCAAGTGATTTTACATAAAAAAAGTTAGTTCTGCATTTTTAACTAAGAAATATTTTAAAGTATTGTAAATGTTACTCTTACTCTTATTACAGGGATGTCATTGTATGTTACTTAAAAATACTTTGTTTTGATTTCATTTATAATCCAAATTTTATTGCAACTTTAGAGACTTTTGGCCGTGTAAACTATGTTAAATAAAAAATAAATTTATTCATTTCAGGAAGGTCATAAACCTACAGATGAGAAAGTCTCACATATAAGATGAAACGTTCTGTGTATCATATGCACTGTAATTTTAAATACCTCTTCTTTTTTGTTATTGCTATGTCAAAAAATGACATGCAGTAAACTGATTTCACAGCTTTGTAGCCATGCATAATATTTGATATTTAATTACTAATGTTCCCTCTGTGGCTTAAAAGAAGATACAAAATGTTGCATATCACTTTTTGTGTTGTACCTAAAGTGTATCCTATTAAAAATGGCCCAAAATAAGTGAAAACTAAATTTAGTATTCCGAGCATATTTTTCATTTCAGCTTAAAACATCATTGGAACAAAGAAATGCAACATTGAAAGAAAAGTTGGTAGCAATGCAGGAGTCCTTTGATTCTTTTGCTGCTGACCTTGATGCAAAGAATGTCACAAAACTTCATCTGTTCTTGGAACCACTAGTGGACAATGTGACCGATGAAACAATTCCAGCTTTAGTTGAAGACGTGGTGGAAGGAATTTTAGATTCACCAGAAGAACAAGCTGCGTTTAAGTCTTCTGAACCAGCATCTCCTGACGAAATAGGATACTACAGCATGGAAACTTCCTTGCAAGAGCCATCTCATATAATTGCACTTGACGACACACAAATCAGTGGTGTGACATTTGATGAGCTCTCTGATGCCGTTTTAGGCACAGTGATTGGCCAAGAAAGCTTGGCATCGTCAGGAGTTAGTTTTCTTCCGTCACGGTCAACTCTTGATTCTGTAACTGTTATTGGCACCAGTATGGAGGACTCTTTTCTAGGAGTTGAGATGCTGGAGGAGTTTCTGGAGACAGATGACAACCGTGCTTTGTCTGTCGTGCAAGAAAATGTTGAGGAAGATGTAGGCACACAGGAGAAAGCAGTCGATGCTTCTTTGCACGAAGGTGATCAACAATTGAATCTTGTGCATTTAGAAAAACTAGAAAAGAAAGACGCTGATGCCTTAGAACAAACATCTTTTGCTTCAGAGGATGGTGAGGCCTTGGAAATCAGCTTGGAACTATCACAGTCTTCAATGGATCATGCAACTATGAATGACACGAGCATTGAGGACTCAATTACTGACATAGAGGTGTTAGAAGACATTCCAGAAACAGTATGTGATGGCTTCATCAGGCTTGCTGAAGGTGAATTAACCACGGAAGTTAAAGCAACTAGTTTTTTTGAAAACGATGTTAAAAGCACATCTGATAATAAAGTGCAAGATGAATTTGCCATAAAAGAAAGCATTAGTAGTATTAGTAATATCGAAGATCTAAGTCTGTCGATGGTTGCGTTGCCTGAAGCTGAATATGGAGAACAGTTTGAGAGAATTGATCCTAACATTATAATGTGGACTGAAGAATCAGTTAAACAACAAGATTTCAACAGAGGTGATGAAGTTTTCAAACAAGCAAAAGAACTGGATTCTGGTGAAGTATGCTTAGATGAAATGCCTGGAGATAAAGAATTTCAAGAAATCATTGGTGATGGGGAAAGATCCCATGAGCAGTTTAGGCTCGCTGCTAAAGATGACACTTTTAAAGGTTTTGTAATAATTGAAGGTGAAAAACCTGATATGGATGATTCCTTGGCATTATCATCACCTGATTCTAATATTGCATCTGAAATGACCAGTTCATTTGTGATCATTGATGATATTGACAGACATAGCACAGCTATTGCTGATATTGATGTTGAAGAAAAGTCAGATAGCTGGCCTCTAGCTCAGCTACTTGATAGAAATCTTGCTATTTCAGCCGAGAGCAAGCATACACCGTCTTCATTTTTAGTGGAAAGTGATGATGTGCCCAAGCAGTCTGCTCTTCCTGTAGATGGAATGAGAGAGAAAGGTGTTGCAGACCAGTACTGGGACAGTAGTGAGCCTAAAGTACCTTCCAGAGAGAATCAACATGAAGTATATGTGCTTCATGAAGGAAAGGATGTTCTACCAGAACAACGTGCAGATGAAAAGGTTGGTATTCTGAACATTAGTTTATAATTCATTTGTGCCTGTATTACGTGTTGTGGTAAAAATATTATTCTTATGTTTGTTTTTTGAACTTTTATAACATTAATTTTGTTCATGTGTTCAAAGCACGATATTTGCTGAGCTGTTGTTATTGCTGTTATGCATGCTGTTTGTTGATTTGTGTTCTTAGATAACCGATGTTGTTTCTGGAGATGTTGAAACAATGCAGCCTACTTCTTCGCTGCTATTGAGTAATGCGTCAAATGGGGCACTTGGCAGGATGGAAGAACAAAACAAAAAGCACATTGAGGAGGCATTTGCAATAGAAGTTTTGGATGACTCTTCCGAGGATGTTGTCTGTAAGAATGATCTACCTTTCAAAGACGATGAAATCAGTTATCAAAACATAAGTGACTACTTTGATGATTTTATCATAATTGATAACCATGAACCCATTGTAGTTTGCAAGCAGAAAACTGAACGTGATATTGGAGAATTTATAATGTCACCATCAGCTAAAATGAATGAATCCCATAATGAACTAGCAGAAATTGTTGTAAGTAAAATAACAGAGACAAATGAGGTCGAAACAGATAATTTAGAGCAAGTTTCAGAATTGTGTAGTCCGAATTGGGAGATTGAAGGTTCATCTGAATTTAAAATCAAAGATTCTCAAGGTGTAAAATCTCAAGAAATTGAAATCATTAAAATAGAGCATGATGTAAAAGTAAAGGAAGAGGAAATTTTAACAACTATTGAACAAATTGAAACTATGCTGGATGGGGAAAACAGAGATACTAGTGAAAGAGTATATATATCTAGTAATGTTGCAAAAGGAGAAGAAACTGCTACAGAATTGATAGAAAACACAATGAAAAGAACAGAATCACTATCTGAAGTTACTACCACTGAAGTAATAGAAGATCAAGTCGCCATATTAATAAAAGAAATAAGCACAGACGTTTTGGTGAACGAGGCAGGAAGAATCGTAAAAGATACCAAAAAAGAGATAGATGTGAATGGCAGCACCGCTAGTGTAAAAATCAATTTGGATGACCAAAAAGTACAACCAGTTTTTGTAGGCACTGTTGACGTCAGTGAAACAGAGACTGATGGAGAGAACCAACCAACCACCACTAAATTTATGGAAGACAGTCAACGAGTTGATGATGCAGATATTCCACGGGAAGAAGATGTAGTCACAGTCGCTGTTATTGTTAAAGCAAATGATCTTGATCAATCAATACTTGAAAGTGAAAGTGTACCAGCTGTAAAATCGATGCGTGCAGTTATTGATGGTGATATCAAACAAGGTGATGTGGACAGGAAAGCTGATCGTGCTTTAAGCAAAATCTTAACAGAGCCAGTTGTTACCCAAAAGGAAGTAGCAGAAACTGATGGTAACCTTGAGATAGAAATCTCTGATAGCATGGATTTGATTGCTACCCCATTAGCCAGTATAGAAGCTACCATTACCAAGAAACCCCAGGTAATTAGTCCCAGTTTTTTTCCTAATCTGTTTTTTTTCAAAGAGTTGGTGTGTAAATTTAAACAGTTGTAGGATTTGTCAAACTGTTTATTCAATGATTGTCATTGATTAATTTCTTCTATAGTTGCAGTGCTAAGATTTTAATTTCAAGGTGTTTAATTTTTTCTGGCATGTTTTACGTCTTTATCCTAAATTTCATCAGAATATTGATTTTAGAAAAAATGCTTTCTTCATTGTTTAGTTGTTTTTTTTCATTAGTTTAGTTAATTAAGTTATTTTACATAATTTGTTTTCTACATTGTATTTGCAAATTGTAACCTGAGAAGGTCCAGTGATGTCATTTTATTCATTGTTGCACTAGAGCAAAAACAGTTTAAGTATTACTATTTGCCTATAATTTATAATTTAAGGCACTATTAAAACTAGAGTGCCAAAACATAGCCAAAATTCTTTTTCAAAAACAGCCAAAATTATTTGGAGAAAAAGTGGGCAGTTGTTTCAAATTTAAAGTCCCAAAACTTATTGGGTAACTGAAGGCACTTCATGAACTGTATATTTAAAAATATTTCAAAGTATTATTTATTGTTTTGTTGTATACTGTATTTCAGATTCTTGAAGAAGGAAATACTATTCAAGATGTTGAACAAGGTAAATCCTTCGATGGTTTATTAAACGTAGCAGAAAACTCGGTTAGAACAAAAAAGAAAAGAAAGAAAAAACACACAAGGGGAAAGCAGAAAAGTACAATGGGTACTGTTAAAGAAGTAAAAGATATTTTTATGGATATTCCCATTGAGTCTGAATTTCAAGATTTGGTTCAGTTTGAAGTTTGTCAGTGTCCCAAAAGAAAAAGGACAAAATCAGGGAAAGCAAAGGTTTTATGCCAGAGTAAGAATGACATCAGGGAAGCTGGAGCAAAAACATTGC
This sequence comes from Tubiluchus corallicola, assembly GCA_030141605.1. NCBI lineage: Eukaryota > Metazoa > Priapulida > Priapulimorpha > Priapulimorphida > Tubiluchidae > Tubiluchus > Tubiluchus corallicola. Next base: position 88,637 of record JAQGDQ010000757.1, read on the forward strand.
CCAAAGTAGCAGACGATACAAGCTGTAATGCTTCAGATACTGAAAACAGAACTGGAGGATTGATATTAACACAGGTTTCAGTTCTGCAAACTGTGACACACGATGTTTGCCCTGAACTAGTTCTGCCTTTTGATAACATCATTAGCAAGCAGGAGGTGTCTAAGAAGAAAATGAAAAGAAGGAAACGAAAACGGAAGAAAAAGAAAACGTTTGATAAATTATTACTTGAGCATGTATTAAAACACCCTCAAGATATGATGCCTCGTCAAAAACATCATCACAAAATGCTACATGGGAAAATTGATTGCTTAGATGGTACTTTCATTAGCTTAGAGTCACCAACAGCAATTAACAAAAGTGATTACAGTTTCATTGCATGTAAACACTTAAACACAAACCTAATTGCAGAAAAGGTTAATGAGTTCGAAAAACTGCTAGTCAGGGTAGGTGTTACTCATGAAAGAGAGGATGATTTAAAAATATCAAGCATTGATGATAGTATTACAAACAGTGCACCTTCTTTTTCTGCAGAAATACAACCCGAAAATTTGGACCAACGGACTACTTTTGATGCTATTAACAAAGATGTTTCTTTCAAAGATGTGGATTTCAAGGAACGTGAGTTTTCTAAAAAGGCTTCTAATTCTGGAATACCGGAGCAGCTTTTTAATGATTCACCAAAATCACATGAGGAGGGAGCTGATACTGGTTGTGCTAACCTGCCATTTTCAGTGTTTGAAAAATCTCCTGATGAATTTGTGTTAGAGGAAGCAGTTGACATTGAGCTGCAATTTGAAATTGATGATGGACAAGAAAGAAACATCCAACAATTTGACCCCTACAAACACAGCTTCTTGGCAGACCACGAGACAAGTCACACTGAATCTGTTTATGAAGAAAGCATTAGTATTGAAGCAGAAGTAGAAATCACATTGCCCAAGGATGCCAGTGCTGGTGCTGAGGCTAGGATTGTAAATAAAGAAAGTAGTGAAAAAGACAAAGATATTCCCAGCCTAATCAGCATTGAGGAACCAGAAAAAATTATTAAAAAAGATGTTATGCACTTGCCTGAAGAAGCTGATTGTGAACTGCCTGGTCCAGAATATCCAGCAGGGCAGGTAATATTGCCTGACGACATTATGTTAATGCCTAAAGAACTTGATCATGAACTGGCTGCTGCCGAAGTTGCCGCAGAGGTAGAGCATATATCGTTATTTGAAAATGTTGCACAATTGTCGAAAGAAGTGGCACTTGAATTAGCTGCTGCAGAATTCAAGAGAGATATTGAGCAGGTGGCATTGTCCAATGATGTTACTGTAATGCCTCATGAATTTGATCTGGAATTGACTGCTGCAGAACTTCCGACAGAAGCTGATCTGACAGTGTTGTATGAAGGTGATATGCTGATGTCTGAAGAACTTGATCTTGAAATGGCAGCACAGCAACCTACAACTGCTGCATTGATGGAAAGGTCTAAAGATGTAAAGCAAGTGTCTAAAGAAATCATACTTGAATTAGCTGCTGTCGAATTTCCAAAAGAGGCTGAACTGACATTATTATGTGAAGATGTTATGCTAATGCCTGAAGAAGTAGAACTCGAATTAACTGCTGCAGAATTTGAGACAAATGTTGAGAAGAATTCTTTGTCCAAAGATATCACACTAATGCCTAAAGTATTTGATCTTGAATTGGCTGCTGCAGAACTTCCAGTAAAGGCTGAACTGATGTTATTGGCTGCAGATGTTTCACTAAGACCCAAAGAAGTTGAACTTGAATTCACTGCTGCAGAATATTCAACAGGGCAAAATTTATTGTCTGACATTGGTATGCTAATGCCTAAAGAACTTGATCTTGAACTGGCTGCTGCAGAACGTCCAACAGAGGCAGAGCATGTTGCATTGTTCGAAAATGCTATGCAAATACCTAAGGAAGTGGAACTTGAATTAGCTGCTACAGAACTTGAGAATGCTGTTGATCAGGTTACATCACCTAGGCATGTTTCTCTCATGTCTAAAGAATTTGATCTTGAATTGGTGGCTGCAGAACTTCCGACAGATGTGCAATTGCCAGTATTGTCTGAAGACATGCTAATGCCTGCAGAACTTAATCTAGATTTGGCTGTTGCAGAACAACCAACAGAGGGAGACCATGTTGTGTTGTTTGAAAATGAAACTCTAATGCCTAAAGAAGTGGAACTTGAATTAGCTGCTACAGAACTTGAGAATGCTGTTGATCAGGTTACATCACCTAGGCATGTTTCTCTCATGTCTAAAGAATTTGATCTTGAATTGGCTACTGCAGAACTTCCGACAGATGCTGAACTGACAGTATTGTCTGAAGATGGGGTAATGTATGCAGAACTTGATCTTGAGTTGGCTGCTGGAGAACGTCCAACAGAGACAGAGCATGTTGCATTATTCGAAAATGCTATGCAAATACCTAAGGAAGTGGAACTTGAATTAGCTGCTACAGAACTTGAGAATGCTGTTGATCAGGTTACATCACCTAGGCATGTTTCTCTCATGTCTAAAGAATTTGATCTTGAATTGGCTGCTGCAGAACTTCCGACAGATGTGGAATTGCCAGTATTGTCTGAAGACATGCTAATCCCTGCAGAACTTAATCTAGAGTTGATTGTTACAGAACAACCAACAGAGGGAGACCATGTTGTGTTGTTTGAAAATGAAACTCTAATGCCTAAAGAAGTGGAACTTGAATTAGCTGCTACAGAACTTGAGAATGCTGTTGATCAGGTTACATCACCCAAACATGTTACTCTTTCCTCTAAAGAATTTGATCTTGAATTGGCTGCTGCAGAACTTCNCGACAGATGTGGAATTGCCAGTATTGTCTGAAGATGGGGTAATCCCTGCAGAACTTAATCTAGAGTTGATTGTTACAGAACCTCCAACAGAGGGAGACCATGTTGTGTTGTTTGAAAATGAAATTCTAATGCCTAAAGAAGTGGAACTTGAATTAGCTGCTACAGAACTTGAGAATGCAGTTGATCAGGTTACATCACCTAGACACGTTACCTTTATGTCTAAAGAATTTGATCTTGAATTGGCTGCTGCAGAACTTCCGACAGATGTGGAATTGCCAGTATTGTCTGAAGACATGCTAATCCCTGCAGAACTTAATCTAGAGTTGATTGTTACAGAACCTCCAACAGAGGGAGACCATGTTGTGTTGTTTGAAAATGAAACTCTAATGCCTAAAGAAGTGGAACTTGAATTAGCTGCTACAGAACTTGAGAATGCAGTTGATCAGGTTACATCACCTAGACACGTTACCTTTATGTCTAAAGAATTTGATCTTGAATTGGCTGCTGCAGAACTTCCGACAGATGTGGAAGTGCCAGTATTGTCTGAAGACATGCTAATGCCTGCAGAACTTAATCTAGATTTGGCTGTTGCAGAACAACCAACAGAGGGAGACCATGTTGTGTTGTTTGAAAATGAAACTCTAATGCCTAAAGAAGTGGAACTTGAATTAGCTGCTACAGAACTTGAGACTGCTGTTGATCAGATTGCACCACCCAAACATGTTACTCTTTCCTCTAAAGAATTTGATCTTGAATTGGTGGCTGCAGAACTTCCGACAGATGTGCAATTGCCAGTATTGTCTGAAGACATGCTAATGCCTGCAGAACTTAATCTAGATTTGGCTGTTGCAGAACAACCAACAGAGGGAGACCATGTTGTGTTGTTTGAAAATGAAACTCTAATGCCTAAAGAAGTGGAACTTGAATTAGCTGCTACAGAACTTGAGAATGCTGTTGATCAGGTTACATCACCTAGGCATGTTTCTCTCATGTCTAAAGAATTTGATCTTGAATTGGATACTGCAGAACTTCCGACAGACGCTGAACTGACAGTATTGTCTGAAGATGGGGTAATGTATGCAGAACTTAATCTTGAGTTGGCTGCTGCAGAACGTCCAACAGAGACAGAGCATGTTGCATTATTCGAAAATGCTATGCAAATACCTAAGGAAGTGGAGCTTGAATTAGCTGCTACAGAACTTGAGATTGCTGTTGATCAGATTGCATCATCCAAACATGTTACTCATATGTTTAAAGAATTTGACATTGAATTGGCTGCTGAAGAACTTCCGACAGATGTTGAATTACCAGTATCATCTGAACATGTGATAATGCCTGCAGAACTTAATCTAGAGTTGGCTGTTGCAGAACATCCAACAGAAGCAGAACATCTTGCATTATTGGAACATGTAAAGCTAATGCCTAAAGAAGTAGAACTTGAATTAGCTGCTACAGAACCTGAGACTGCTGTTGATCAAGTTGCATCACCTAAACATGTCACTCTTATATCTAAAGAAATGGATCTTGAATTGGCTGCTGCAGAACTTCACACAGATTTTGAATTTCCAGTATTGTCTGAAGACATGCTAATGCCTGAACTTGAAATAATGTCTGCTGAGGCTGAACATGTGGTTCTGTCTGATGTTGAACTGCCTGAGCTGGTTAGTGCTGGCAAAGATATTGAACAAGTAACCAAAGAAGTTGTCGAAGAGCATGGTGACATTCCTGATTTGGTTACTTTGGACAAATCGGTTGCTGTTATTTTAGATGATGCTACCTTAATGCCCAAAGATGTTGAGCTTGAGATAACATTTGCTGAGACACAACAAGTTGTCCTGTCTGATGTTGAACTGCCTGAGCTGGTTATCGCTGGTGAGGATGTTGAACAAGTAACCAAAGAAGTTGTTGAAGAGCTTGATGATATTCCTGATTTGGTTACTGTGGACAAATTGGTTGCTGTTATTTTAGATGATGCTACCTTAATGCCCAAAGATGTTGAGCTTGAAATAATAGCTCGTGAACTGCAGCCTGAGGCAGAAGACATTGTCCTGTCTGATATTGAACTGCCTGAACTGGTTAGTGTTGGTGAGGATATTGAACAAGTAACCAAAGAATGTTGTCGAAGAGCTTGATGATATTCCTGATTTGGTTGCTGTAGACGAATCTGTTGATGTTATTTTAGATGATGCTACCTTAATGCCCAAAGATGTTGAGCTTGAAATAACATCTACTGAGGCAGAACAGGTTGTCCTTTCTGACGCTAAACAGCCTGAGTTGGTTAGTACTGGCGAAGATATTGAACAAGTAACCAAAGAAGTTGTCGAAGAGCGTGATGATATTCCTGATTTGGTTGCTGTAGACGAATCTGTTGATGTTATTTTAGATGATGCTACCTTAATGCCCAAAGATGTTGTGCTTGAAATAACGTCTGCTGAGGCAAAACAGGTTGTCCTGTTTGATGCTGAACTGCCTGAAGCTGGTTATCGCTGGTGGGGATATTGAGCAGGTAACCAAAGATGTTGTCGAAGAGCTTGATGATATTCCTGATTTGGTTGCTGTAGACGAATCAGTTGATGTTATTTTAGATGACGCTACCTTGATGCCCAAAGATGTAGAGCTTGAAATAACATTTGCTGAGGCAGAACAGGTTGTCCTGTCTGATGTTGAACTGCCTGAACTGGTTATCGCTGGTGAGGATATTGAACAAGTAACCAAAGATGTTGTTGAAGAGCTTGATGATATTCCTGATTTGGTTGCTGTGGATGCATCAGTTGATGTTATTTTAGATTATGCTACCTTAATGCCCAAAGATGTACAGCTTGAAATAACATCAGCTGAGGTAGAACAGGTTGTCCTATCTGATGCTGAACTGCCTCAACTGGTTATTGCTGGTGAGGATATTGTACAAGTAACCAAAGATGTTGTCGAAGAGCTTGATGATATTCCTGATTTGGTTGCTGTAGACGAATCAGTTGATGTTATTTTGGATGACGCTGCCTTGATGCTCAAAGATGTAGAGCTTGAAATAACAACTTGTGAACTGCCGGCTGAAGCAGAACAGGTTGTCCTTTCTGATGTTAAACAGCCTGAGTTGGTTAGTACTGGCGAAGATATTGAACAAGTAACCAAAGAAGTTGTTGAAGAGCGTGATAACATTCCTGATTTGGTTCCTGTGGGCGAATCACTTGATTTTATTTTAGATGATGCTACCTTAATGCCCAAAGATGTACAGCTTGAAATAACATCTACTGAGGCAGAACAGGTTGTCCTGTCTGATGCTGAACTGCCTCAACTGGTTATTGCTGGTGAGGATATTGAACAAGTAACCAAAGATGTTGTCGAAGAGCTTGATGACATTCCTGATTTGGTTACCGTGGACGAATCACTTGATGTTATTTTAGATGATGCTACCTTAATGCCTAAAGATGTACAGCTTGAAATAACATCTGCTGAGGTAGAACAGGTTGTCCTGTCTGATGCTGAACTGCCTCAACTGGTTATTGCTGGTGAGGATATTGAACAAGTAACCAAAGATGTTGTCGAAGAGCTTGATGATATTCCTGATTTGGTTGCTGTAGACGAATCAGTTGATGTTATTTTGGATGACGCTGCCTTGATGTCCAAAGATGTTGAGCTTGAAATAACGTCTGCTGAGGTAGAACAGGTTGTCCTGTCTGATGTTGAACTGCCTCAAGTGGTTATTGCTGGTGAGGATATTGAACAAGTAACCAAAGAAGTTGTCGAAGAGCATGATGACATTCCTGATTTGGTTACTGTGGACGAATCAGTTGATGTTATTTTAGATGATGCTACCTTAATGCCCAAAGATGTTGTGCTTGAAATAACGTCTGCTGAGGCAAAACAGGTTGTCCTGTTTGATGCTGAACTGCCTGAAGTGGTTATCGCTGGTGGGGATATTGAGCAGGTAACCAAAGATGTTGTCGAAGAGCTTGATGATATTCCTGATTTGGTTGCTGTAGACGAATCAGTTGATGTTATTTTAGATGATGTTACCTTGATGCCCAAAGATGTAGAGCTTGAAATAACAGCTCGTGAACTGCCGGCTGAAGCAGAACAGGTTGTCCTGTCTGATATTGAGCTGCCTGAACTGGTTATTGCTGATGAGGATATTGAACAAGTAACCAAAGAAGTTGTCGAAGAGCATGATGACATTCCTGATTTGGTTACTGTGGACAAATCGGTTGCTGTTATTTTAGATGATGCTACCTTGATGCCCAAAGATGTAGAGCTTGAAATAACAGCTCGTGAACTGCCGGCTGAAGCAGAACAGGTTGTCCTGTCTGATATTGAGCTGCCTGAACTGGTTATCGCTGGTGAGGATATTGAACAAGTAACCAGAGAACTTGTCAAAGAGCATGATGACATTCCTGATTTGGTTACCGTGGACAAATCGGTTGCTGTTATTTTAGATGATGCTACCTTAATGCCCAAAGATGTTGAGCTTGAAATAACATCTGCTGAGGCAGAACATGTTGTTCTTTCTGATGCTAAACAGCCTGAGTTGGTTAGTACTGGTGAAGATATTGAACAAGTAACCAAAGAAGTTGTCGAAGAGCATGATAACATTGCTGATTTGGTTCCTGTGGGCGAATCACTTGATTTTATTTTAGATGATGCTACCTTAATGCCCAAAGATGTACAGCTTGAAATAACATCTACTGAGGCAGAACAGGCTGTCCTGTCTGATGATGAACTGCCTCAACTGATTATTGCTGGTAAGGATATTGAACAAGTAACCAAAGATGTTGTCGAAGAGCTTGATGACATTCCTGATTTGGTTGCTGTAGACGAATCAGTTGATGTTATTTTGGATGACACTGCCTTGATGCCCAAAGATGTAGAGCTTGAAATAACAGCTCGTGAACTGCCGGCTGAAGCAGAACATGTTGTTCTGTCTGATGTTGAACTGTTTGAACTGGTTAGTGCTGGTCAGGATATTGAACAAGTAACCAAGGAAGTTGTCAAAGAGAATGATGACATTCCTGATTTGGTTACTGTGGACGAATCAGTTGATGTTATTTTAGATGATGCTACCTTAATGCCCAAAGATGTTGTGCTTGAAATAACGTCTGCTGAGGCAAAACAGGTTGTCCTGTTTGATGCTGAACTGCCTGAAGTGGTTATCGCTGGTGGGGATATTGAACAGGTAACCAAAGATGTTGTCAAAGAGCTTGATGATATTCCTGATTTGGTTGCTGTAGACGAATCAGTTGATGTTATTTTGGATGACGTTACCTTGATGCCCAAAGATGTAGAGCTTGAAATAACAGCTCGTGAACTGCCGGCTGAAGCAGAACAGGTTATCCTGTCTGATATTGAGCTGCCTGAACTGGTTATCGCTAATGAGGATATTGAACAAGTAACCAAAGAAGTTGTCGAAGAGCATGATGACATTCCTGATTTGGTTACTGTGGACAAATCGGTTGCTGTTATTTTAGATGATGCTACCTTGATGCCCAAAGATGTGGAGCTTGAAATAACAGCTCGTGAACTGCCGGCTGAAACAGAACAGGTTGTCCTGTCTGATATTGAGCTGCCTGAACTGGTTATCGCTGGTGAGGATCTTGAACAAGTAACCAGAGAACTTGTCAAAGAGCATGATGACATTCCTGATTTGGTTACCGTGGACAAATCGGTTGCTGTTATTTTAGATGATGCTACCTTAATGCCCAAAGATGTTGAGCTTGAAATAACATCTGCTGAGGCAGAACAGGTTGTCCTTTCTGATGCTAAACAGCCTGAGTTGGTTAGTACTGGCGAAGATATTGAACAAGTAACCAAAGAAGTTGTGGAAGAGCGTGATGACATTCCTGATTTGGTTCCTGTGGCCGAATCACTTGATGTTATTTTAGATGATGCTACCTTAATGCCCAAAGATGTACAGCTTGAACTAACATCTACTGAGGCAGAACAGGCTGTCCTGTCTGATGCTGAACTGCTTCAACTGGTTATTGTTGGTGAGGATATTGAACAAGTAACCAAAGATGTTGTCAAAGAGCGTGATGACATTCCTGATTTGGTTCCTGTGGACGAATCAGTTGATGTTATTTTAGATGATGCTACCATGATGCCCAAAGATGTTGAGCTTGAAATAATAGCTCGTGAACTGCAGCCTGAGGCTGAACATGTGGTTCTGTCTGATGTTGAACTGCCTGAACTGGTTAGTGCTGCTGAGGATATTGAACAAGTGACCAAAGATGTTGCTGAAGACCTTGATGATATTCCTGATTTGGTTGCTGTGGATGCATCAGTTGATGTTATTTTAGATGATGCTACCTTAATGCCCAAAGATGTTGAGCTTGAAATAACATCTGCTGAGGCAGAAGTTGTCCTTTCTGATGCTGAACTGCCTCAACTGGTTATTGCTGGTGAGGATATTGAACAGGTATCCAAAGATGTTGTCGAAGAGCTTGATGGTATTCCAGATTTGGTTGCTGTAGACGAATCTGTTGATGTTATTTTGGATGATGCTACCTTGATGCCCAAAGATGTTGAGCTTGAAATAATAGCTCGTGAACTGCAGCCTGAGGCTGAACATGTGGTCCTGTCTGATGCTGAACTGCCTGAACTGGTTAGTGCTGCTGAGGATATTGAACAAGTAACCAAAGTTGTTGCTGAAGAGCTTGATAATATTCCTGATTTGGTTGCTGTGGATGCATCAGTTGATGTTATTTTAGATGATGCTACCTTAATGCCCAAAGATGTTGAGCTTGAAATAACATCTGTTGAGGCAGAACAGGTTGTCCTGTCTGATGTTGAACTACCTGAACTGGTTATCGCTGGTGAGGATATTGAACAGATAACCAAAGATGTTGTCGAAGAGCTTGATGATATTCCTGATTTGGTTGCTGTAGACGAATCAGTTGATGTTATTTTGGATGATGCTAATATGATGCCCAAAGATGTACAGCTGGAAAAAACAGCTCATGAACTGCAGGCTGAGGCTGAACATGTTGTTCTGTCTGATGTTGAACTGCCTGAACTGGTTAGTGCTGGTGAGGATATTGAACAAGTAACCAAGGAAGTTGTCAAAGAGGATGATGACATTCCTGATTTGGTTACTGTGGACGAATCAGTTGATGTTATTTTAGATGCTGCTACCTCGATGCCCAAGCATGTAGAGCTTGAAATAATAGCTCGTGAACTGCAGCCTGAGGCTGAACATGTGGTTCTGTCTGATGTTGAACTGCCTGAACTGGTTAGTGCTGCTGAACATATTGAACAAGTGAGCAAAGATGTTGCTGAAGAGCTTGATGATATTCCTGATTTGGTTGCTGTGGATGCATCAGTTGATGTTATTTTAGATGATGCTACCTTAATGCCCAAAGATGTTGAGCTTGAAATAATAGCTCGTGAACTGCAGCCTGAGGCTGAACATGTTGTTCTGTCTGATGTTGAACTGCCTGAACTGGTTAGTGCTGGTGAGGATATTGAACAAGTAATCAAGGAAGTTGTCAAAGAGGATGATGACATTCCTGATTTGGTTACTGTGGACGAATCAGTTGATGTTATTTTAGATGATGCTACCTTAATGCCCAAAGATGTTGTGCTTGAAATAACAGCTCGTGAACTGCCTGCTGAAGCAGAACAGGTTGTCCTGTCTGATATTGAGCTGCCTGAACTGGTTATCGCTGATGAGGATATTGAACAAGTAACCAAAGAAGTTGTCGAAGAGCATGATGACATTCCTGATTTGGTTACTGTGGACAAATCGGTTGCTGTTATTTTAGATGATGCTACCTTGATGCCCAAAGATGTGGAGCTTGAAATAACAGCTCGTGAACTGCCGGCTGAAGCAGAACAGGTTGTCCTGTCTGATATTGAGCTGCCTGAACTGGTTATCGCTGGTGAGGATATTGAACAAGTAACCAGAGAACTTGTCAAAGAGCATGATGACATTCCTGATTTGGTTACCGTGGACAAATCGGTTGCTGTTATTTTAGATGATGCTACCTTAATGCCCAAAGATATTGAGCTTGAAATAACATCTGCTGAGGCTGAACATGTTGTTCTCTTTGATGTTGAACTGCCTGAACTGGTTAGTGCTGGTGAGGATATTGAACTAGTAACCAAGGAAGTTGTCAAAGAGGATGATGACATTCCTGATTTGGTTGCTGTGGATGCATCAGTTGATGTTATTTTAGATGATGCTACCTTTATGCCCAAAGATGTACAGCTTGAAATAACATCTGCTGAGGCAGAACAGGTTGTCCTGTCTGATATTGAGCTGCCTGAACTGGTTATCGCTGGTGAGGATATTGAACAAGTAACCAGAGAACTTGTCAAAGAGCATGATGACATTCCTGATTTGGTTACCGTGGACAAATCACTTGATGTTATTTTAGATGATGCTACCTTAATGCCCAAAGCTGTACAGCTTGAACTAACATCTACTGAGGCAGAACAGGCTGTCCTGTCTGATGCTGAACTGCCTCAACTGGTTATTGCTGGTGAGGATATTGAACAAGTAACCAAAGATGTTGTCGAAGAGCGTGATGACATTCCTGATTTGGTTCCTGTGGGCGAATCAGTTGAAGTTATTTTAGATGCTGCTACCTCGATGCCCAAAGATGTAGAGCTTGAAATAATAGCTCGTGCACTGCAGCCTGAGGCTGAACATGTGGTTCTGTCTGATGTTGAACTGCCTGAACTGGTTAGTGCTGCTGAGGATATTGAACAAGTTACCAAAGATGTTGCTGAAGACCTTGATGATATTCCTGATTTGGTTGCTGTGGATGCATCAGTTGATGTTATTTTAGATGATGCTACCTTAATGCCCAAAGATGTTGAGCTTGAAATAACATCTGCTGAGGCAGAAGTTGTCCTTTCTGATGCTGAACTGCCTCAACTGGTTATTGCTGGTGAGGATATTGAACAGGTATCCAAAGATGTTGTCGAAGAGCTTGATGATATTCCTGATTTGGTTGCTGTAGACGAATCTGTTGATGTTATTTTGGATGATGCTACCTTAATGCCCAAAGATGTTCAGCTTGAAATAACATCTGCTGAGGCAGAACAGGTTGTCCTGTCTGATGTTGAACTACCTGAACTGGTTATCGCTGGTGAGGATATTGAACAAGTAACCAGAGAACTTGTCAAAGAGCATGATGACATTCCTGATTTGGTTACCGTGGACAAATCGGTTGCTGTTATTTTAGATGATGCTACCTTAATGCCCAAAGATGTTGAGCTTGAAATAACATCTGCTGAGGCAGAACAGGTTGTCCTTTCTGATGCTAAACAGCCTGAGTTGGTTAGTACTGGCGAAGATATTGAACAAGTAACCAAAGAAGTTGTCGAAGAGCGTGATGACATTCCTGATTTGGTTCTTGCGGCCGAATCACTTGATGTTATTTCAGATGATGCTACCTTAATGCCCAAAGATGTACAGCTTGAACTAACATCTACTGAGGCAGAACAGGCTGTCCTGTCTGATGCTGAACTGCCTCAACTGGTTATTGCTGGTGAGGATATTGAACAAGTAACCAAAGATGTTGTCGAAGAGCTTGATGACATTCCTGATTTGGTTACCGTGGACGAATCACTTGATGTTATTTTGGATGATGCTACCTTGATGCCCAAAGATGTTGAGCTTGAAATAATAGCTCGTGAACTGCAGCCTGAGGCTGAACATGTGGTTCTGTCTGATGTTGAACTGCCTGAACTGGTTAGTGCTGCTGAGGATATTGAACAAGTAACCAAAGATGTTGCTGAAGAGCTTGATGACATTCCTGATTTGGTTACTGTGGACGAATCAGTTGATGTTATTTTAGATGATGCTACCTTAATGCCCAAAGATGTTGAGCTTGAAATAACATCTGCTGAGGCAGAACAGGTTGTCCTGTCTGATGCTGAACTGCCTCAACTGGTTATCGCTGGTGA
>JAQGDQ010000894.1:0-47500 GCA_030141605.1 Tubiluchus corallicola
TCTTTAATGATGAATATATATCAGGGTGGATATCACTTGATTAAGTAACACGTTCAACTGCAACTTACTGAACATAATAATATTTGTATTTCAACTTATCACATCTGATTTTGTATTCCATCCTGATCCACTGGCATCATTTTTATTTTTCTTACCCGATGTTTATACCCAAATTTCATTCCCCCTGTAGGTGGCCTACTTATGCCTATTTAAACTCATAATTGCTTAATTGTTTGTTAATAATAGCATTTGCATACATGAAGTGAAATGTTTCTTTGTCAAGCTTGTACTTTTTGCATACATGAAGTGAAATGTTTCTTTGTCAAGCTTATACTTTTTGCACACATGGAGTGAAATGTTTCTTTGTCAAGCTTGTACTTTTTGCATACATGGAGTGAAATGTTTCTTTGTCAAGCTTGTACTTTTTGCTCAGGTGTCAATTCTGGATGGATAAGTTCTAGAGTGGCATTGCACCTTCTGCTATTCAGGTTAAGGTTCTGAATACTTATCATACTCTTAGGACCTTTGCCATTTTATTATGAGTAATTATCTTTTACATATAGAACAAACGTGAATGAGTTGATGGGGAGATAAAACTAAACAAACTTTTTCTTGTACAAATTGTGCTAATTCACATTTTTTTCAAGGTATTGGTGGATCTAATTCTTAGTATCGGGGATGAGAATTTTCCACGGATACGGAGAATTCCGAGTTTTTTGGAAGACCAGTAGTGCCATTTTTGTAAATCGCGTAAATTCGTTGAGAAAATTTTAACAGACCCAGTACATTATTTCACAAGCTGACCGCTAGTTGGCAGGCCGTCACTTTGTTTACATCACATACATTAGTGTAACCACATGTATATCTCTATGTATAAAAATATAGAATCAATTGTGTGAAGTTATTTGAGTCAATTGCAGACAGTTTTTATATATTTACATAGGAGCGGCCAGTACTTAGGCGTTTTTGAGACAATTAGGTATCATGTATCCTTGATAGTTGGGTATTATAAATTATGCATGAAACAAGGTAACTGATATTTTAAGTCCACTTAGAGGCTCTCTATGGTCACAAAATTGCAATATGTTGCTGGCTCCAAGGGGGCTTTGTCCCCCCCCCCCTTGAACCCCAAGCCCCGGCCTGTTTCAGAGTTTTTTGCATTTTGTCATTCTCATCCCTGTAGTATTGCTAATTTTAGGGTACAATACTGGATCAAATAGATTATAACGTAGAAAGTTCAGCAGTCAGCATTACGGAGGGCTTTCAGCAACTGAAAAAAGCGGAAAAGTACCAGAAGAAAAACCGTAAGATGATGTGCATCTTGCTTCTGGCTGCGATTGTCATCGTTCTCATTATCATTTTGATAGCAACGAAGTCATAGTTGTGAGCGAAACTTATTCGTCCGTGTATTTAGTTTTCGTGACAGGGTAAGTTCTACGCATTCAGATTTATTTGTTTATGTGATATAACGTTTCGCCAGAGTGATATTAACGCGCGAACTGCCCCGTAGAACAAAAATCTTGTAGTTCGTTAGTTGATTTCCTGCCTATAAATAGAACTTTGTGATGTGTCGTTATCGGGCATATCTGTTTGTAAGCCAATTTTTGTCTGTGATTTTTGGTAATAGGCTTTACATACAGGGCAGTGCATGCAGCATATAAATCAGTTGGCTGGTGTCCCAGTTTTGCTTTGTAAGGTGCACTTTGGCCATTCAGCATTGTTACTTCACTCTCATGTGGTTGTGGAATAGGCGGATATTTTAGGTGAGGCCAATGTCTGTCGATTTAATAATTCTGCTATTCATTTGCGGAAAATTGTCTAGACCGTACTTGAGTCATATATCTGTCCTCAACGAAAGGCTTCTCAATTGAAACGAGTCCTCAACTGAAATTTATCATCTGCCCATGTTATTTTTTGACTAGCCATCTTTTGCTGATATCACCTGATTTTAGTTCTTGGCTACAGTCTGCTACAGAATTAGCTGGTATGTCCCTAATTACTCAGTAGTGCAGTGGTTCCCAAAGTAGGGGTAAATTACCCCCCCCCCCGGGGGTAATATGGTTTTTTTCTATGAAAATTTCTAAAACTTCGCTCGGAATGCATTTTACGTAGTTTTCTTCTTGAAGAGACTGCCTCACTAACTGAGATTTTGTTGTTGTCATTCATTTCTTCTTGTTTTCGTTTGTTCGAGTAATAATTACTCGAACAAACCTGCTCACTCAGTAATGAGCAGGTTCAGTAATTGTAATACTTGTTTTGGCAACAATACAACAACAACACCTGGAAATTTATTTATGTCACGAGCAAACATAAATAATTTTGCTTGCTTGTGGCATATAAGTGTGTTTACTTTTTGAGTTGTAGAAGTAGTACTAGGTGGGGGGTAATGGACACGACCGGGTTTCCCGATTTGGGTAACGGTCCGAGAAAGTTTGGGAACCACTGCAGTAGTGGATCCCCGTTGTAACTGTCATGGTGCGAAACATCATCATTACCCTACCGCACCGCTACAAAGTGCTCATCGTGCCTTCTACACGTGTTTCCACCTAAACGCCGTGCTAATTGCATTGAGGCTTTGCCTTCAGTTTCATCAATTTTATTATTTTTTCCATCCTCTAAATCACAGACAAAAATTGGCAAACGCATTTTCATTGCGTGATTGACTGAATAAGATTTCCCAGTTGTAAGCTGAGTTTGAACAAAACTTAGTCATGTAACACTGTCTTTAATGCAAATCATGCATTGGTTTAAAAGTCAAGTGTTCTTTATTTACTGAATTTGTAGAAAAATAATACCTTTGGTAAATACATTGGCTATATGTAAGTTATCTGGCTTCTAAGATTGAACATGGCATTCTGGGAAATCTGTGATACTGACTGTCACTTTATACTTTCTTTAGAAATTATTAAAATCAATGAACAGTCTTATGAATATATTGGTGTATAACATGTAGACTTGTACTACTAGAACTCCCCCTGTGAAATAGGTATGTGATTTAATACTCACTGCTGGTTAATGTGTTATGTTTTAATATTATCACCTTTGGTAAAGTATTTTATTGATGACAAGCAACGAAGCCTTTATGATTTGAATCAAGTTTGAATATTACATGCGTGTAGCATGATTAAATTTTTGTTTTTTTCCTTAAAATCCACGCTGCACCGATTAGTGCTGTACGAATTTCATCTTGCGTCATGATGAACATATTTTGTTCATGTGTTAACCAGTTAAAATTGTGTTGGTTTACTGGCTAAATTGTGTTATAGACATGTACTACTGACCAACTTATGTCCTGCTTGTGTCTTGGTCAACTAAAATTCTCTTCATGTACTAGTCATTTAAAGTTCTGTTCATGAGTTGGCCAACTGACGCTATGTTTGTATCTTGCCAGCTAAGATTCTGTTTATGCACTAGGCCAATTAAAGATATGTTCTTATAATAACAGACTAAAGTTCTCTTACATCAGTTAACTCTGTTTACGCTCTAGCTAAATGAAGTTCTTTTATGTGAAATTCTAAGTGAATTCAGCTAAGTGAAATTCTGTTTATGACTAGCCAACTGAAGTTCTGTTCTTGTAATAGCCAACCAAAGTAATCTCGTGGCCCGTTTATACATAATGCGGAAAACTGACTGGTCAAATAATCGCCTGCGCATTGCTTTCTGGACGATTTTTTTACAAAAACCGCTCGGTTTTCCTGTAAGCAACCAATCAGAAGTGGGCTTTGTTAATACGTCATCGGCAAGGGCTGAAAAAAGAGATCTTTACACACGTGCTTATGAAGTTATGAAGTGCACATTGTTTAACGGCTGATAAAATCAAAACAATAATATTGGAAGTGGAAGAGAATCCAATATTATATGATAAAAGCCGAAGAATACAGTGATAGTAGAAGAAACAACTTTTACAAACAAAACAATTTTTCTGTTTATTTGTTGTGAGATTTGTCTGTCTATCTGTCTTTCTTTTGCTTGTGTGTTCATTTCTCTCTCTCCTGTGCGTGTGTGTGTGCGTGCATGCATGTGTGTCCCCTCTCTTTCTCTCTCTTGCTCCCCCTCTCTTTCTTTCTATCTTTCTCTCTCTGTCTCTCCCTCTCTCTCTCTCTCTCTCTCTCTCTGTTTCTTTCGCTCTCACTCCTCTCTCACATTTTTCATCGTACAATGGTCTTTTTTGCAGTACTTCATACACTGATGTACGCCTGTCTTCTAGCATTTTGTGATTTGGTTGTCTATAAAATTCTATATAAATGCAGCGCCTACATTACATCCACAGCGAAAGGCGCCATTTCTGAAAGCGGCGTGGAAGTTGTGTAAAAACCGCTTTATATTTGAACGACAAGCCGCGCGATTTTCCTTCACGGAGAACCGTCCTATGTATAAACGGGGCATTACACTAGCTAAGTGAAATTCTGTTTATACACTAGCCAACTAAATTTCCTTTCTTATAATAACAAAGATTTTTTTCTCGTCTATTTGTAATATTATTATCTGAGTTTCTCTCATACATTGTTTAAACTATAGTAGACAATTGATCCGTATGACAAGTCAAGATTGTACTATAAACACTGTAATTAAATTTTAATTTATTTTTTATTTAATAGTGATTACATTTAATTATTACTAATTAGTCATCATTGTATAGCAAGAGTTAAAAAAACTGAACACCTGTTAGTTTGGAACCCAAGTTTAATCAGTAAGAAAATCACCAAAGGTGGTATAAACTTTATGAAAAACTTTATTCTGAACGTTTTGCTGTTTATTATGCTTTTTGTTTTGTGTTATTTTAACATATATTACACTGTCTGATAATAGCTGGTATGAAAGCTGAAATGTTCAAGATAAATTTTTATCAAAACTTTTATAACATTATATGGTACTTTTGTCCACAGTAAAGGTTTTTTTAATTGCCATTGTGCATTATACATGTCACAATTATGTCATTCCAGGATATGTATCATATGCGTGTTATTTAAATAGAATATGTACTACACTGTATTTAAATTTATGTGAATGTGACATATACAAAGAAGACAGCTCTACATGTCTGTTCTGAATCATTCTGTTTTTTGTCATGTATATAAGATGTGTCCTGTATATTTTAAGACTTAATACATGTTGTGTACATAAATTGTTAAACGTGAACAAATATACTGTACAGAAAAGTACTTCTTGTTGGTGTTTAGAAGTTTGTTGAGTTTAGAAATACATTTGTAATTAAGCGTATATCGTGTGGATACGCCCAAGTAAAATATCCAAAAGTAAAATCTAACCCTGGCGCTACCTGGTGTGATAAACCTGAAATTAATTTATTCAGTTTAAAGACGTGATTCAGCAATAAAGAGAAGCAAATAATAGAAAAATAATCAACAGATTAACAGGTGAAAATTACAGCAGCTAAGTAAATACATGACGTGCTTCTGATCGATTTCTGATCTGTAGTAAATAGCAAATTATTGCGTTAATTTACAAAATAAAGAAATTTAGAAATTTATAAAGAAATATTACAAAATAAAGTAAATTAATGAACAGAATTTAAATAATTTGCGATTAGCATCCCCACTAAATCACGTAAAAGCAAACCAGTTTAACGTACGTGTAAGTATGAACAGGTAAAAACAGATCATGAAAGTCATGTGACTATACCTAAATTTAGCTTATGAGATTTGATTGGCTGTAATGAATGGCAAAGTTAAAACAGCTCGAAACTAAAAGATTTCACAAACGTTAACTAGGTGCTGCTAGCACCCAGATATCGACTATATGTAAATATAAGTTATGTGTTCTACAGAGCAATATGTTATATTATTGTTGTGATACCTTTGTCATACATATATATTGCTGTGTTGTTACAAATGGTCTACAGAACGTTTTATATATATATAAAACGTTCTGTAGACCATTATATATATATATATATATATATATATATATATATATTACAAAAAGCAGAACAATAACGTTACATATTTCTCTGTAGAACATTTGTAAAATTTGTAACAACGCGCAGTATCCTGATGCAGTATTGCAGCTACCTGCTAAGTATAGTGTGACAACAACAACAACAGTGACATGACCAAGCTTTTGATCTAGTTTAGCTTTAGCTCTCTTCATTTGTATTAAATATAAACAAAATATCAGTTTTTTGATTTCTGTAGCAGTCAAGCCACTGATTATAGTTACCTCAACAAAGTGAGTAACTATAGAATTCTCATTCCGTATTTCTGTTTGTGCCACTTTTTCTCAGCAGGGGTAATCCAATTATTAAAAACAAAAATAGAAAAAGGATTTTGTAAAAGTATTTTAGTCGAAAATTTTAATCTATATATTAAATTCGATGGTATATAATTATATATATATATATAAACAGGTGCGAACCCTTGAGTGGGGAGACCTTTCATTTGATGTATAGATCAGCTGTGTTGGAGCTGTAGCCTCGTCGGTTAGTTATATATTTACCTATATTTTCGCCACCATTTTCGATGATCTATACGTCAAATGAAAGGTTTCCATTCAAGGGTTCGCACCTGTGTTTTTTTCGAATTAGGCCCACCGGGTAGAACGGAGGCCGAATGAATGTATTAATAAACCAGCGTTCCAAGACCGTTCTAGTCTTTTATTTGAAAAGTGAAGTAAAAAGTAACACATGTAGGTGGCAGCATAGAGTTCCTAAAGCTGTAAAAATGTTTAAAATACAACATCATAAAGTTTCCATGTAATTCAAGTAGGCGTGCAATTATTTTGAAAACTGTGCGTAAATAGCGTGTAAAAGGACCAGTGCTAGTTTCCGTGATAATAGACTCTAGTCCTCTGTGCACGATTTATTCAACACAAAAGTTAATTTTAAGTGTAAACAACAACTGTAAAGTCTGGTTTTAAATCCGTGAAAAAAGTGTTAGCCGCCGAATTCTTGTGGAGGCGGTATCACACGATTACCGTTTTACCTTTACCGTGCCAAAACTTGACCCCCCTCCGCTGGGGACAAATCGTCACATCTCGAAACGTGAGTAAGGAATTACCGTAAGGAAGTAGCCATTGTTAAGTAAGGGTAGCCTTATTAAGCTGACCACAATAACCACTGGTTCTTAGAAATTAAGAATAAAACTAGTGCACCCTCTGTGATTTCTTGAATCCGCCCTAACAACAAAACCTGATTCCGGTCCGTGATTCAAGGAAAGACGATACTTTGGGTTAACGAGATCATGATCTCGAGTAGAGAGTTACAGCTTACAGGTGACAATACGGCCCAGGGGCCAGTATCGTGTCTGCACTACTGGCGTGGAACGTAGAGCTTAAAATGCGAACAAAAACATTTTAGAAGTGCATTTATTCTTAAGCCTCTACGCTTGTTTGAAGTTCTCGACTAAAATTACTTGAACGTGTTGCTACGTTTCTATAACTATATACGCTACGTTGGATTAGATATTTTCGAACGCAGTAACAAAAACAAGGTAGGTTAATTGCTATTTGCCCTTTAAATAACTTGCAATAAGCGCGTTTGGTACGTTGCAATGATTTTTTTAAATTCAATTCGAGAAACAAATCAGTTCAGGTGCAACTTGGAAACAGAACTAATCATTTAATAACTGACACTGATACTGTCTCGCTATGAAATGAAAGTTACTTTTTCTACTGAAAGCTATTCGTTTATTTGAAACGATAGTCTTTATTGATTGTTTCAAATCTTAATTTCAAGGAAACTGTTGACTGATCGAGTGGCCGTACAATATTAGTGGTTACAGCGTTGGACTTAGGAAGCAGAAACGGTGGTTTAGGCTTAACTCAGAACAGGCTTTTTCGCTTCTTTACTTTTGGTCAAATCTGCTGACAATAACTTAAATCCGTTACTAACAAGTGTTTGTTTTCATAAACTTTATTTTTAATTCATATAAAGTTACGTATTCTTTCAAGTTTCGTACCGCTCACAAAAATTCAAAAAGAGCATTATAGCAACTTCGGTGTCCATTTTGGGCTGCATTTTCTGCTCTAGCTTTTCACTGCGGTTTTTTTATTTTATTTTGTAGACGATCTTTTTCTAAAATTTTTTGTTTACACTCACGTGTATTATAACTTACAAAGCCTGTTCCATTTCGTAGAATCATAATACTTTTACGTTAGTTCTTTAAGGACTCGTTTTGAATATCCGACATACGAACACGATGATACTTACTCATATTATAATTTCATTTTTCCTAGACCTTACTAAACTAGTTTATATTTTATTTTTGAATTTCTAGTTGCACTTATAGTTTAGCTTGCACCAGACGCATTTGCCCAGAACAGTGTATGTTTTTATATGAACTAACACTGATTGTCTGTCTTTTAATATGATGGTCAATGTTTTTAAAATGGCAAATAAAGATTTTACTACTACTACTACTACTACTACTACTACTACTACTACTACTACTACTACTACTACTACTACTACTACTACTACTACTACTACTGCTACTACTACTACTACTACTACTACTACTACTACTACTACTACTTACTACTACTGCTACTGCTACTACTACTACTACTACTACTACTACTACTACTACTACTGCTACTGCTACTACTACTACTACTACTACTACTACTACTACTACTACTACTACTACTACTACTACTACTACTACTACTACTTCTAAATCAAATAAACATTGGGGTTTTTGACGTAACTACTTTAATTCCATTACGAAGTGCCCTGCAATAACACTAGCTTAGTTAGACAGTGATTAATGTAAAACATAACTGGGTAAACGTAGAATAAGAATGAATGAATAATGATGATTTCAGTCCAGGGAAGAAATTTGACACGCATCTTGGAATGCGAAGCACAGTACAAATACTACGGAGCAGTAAAAAATAAATTGCTTGCTTACTTACTCATATACACGACCTTTTAGTGAACGCAGTGAACACAGAACATCATGAACATGAACACTGAACATTACTTTGGCTGATTTTTAATTAAAACTTTGACGACCTTACACTTTACTATGTAGTAGTATAAGCTTTAAACGATTTAACACTGTTTGAGAGAATAAGAAGCTTGTCGGACTGGTTCTGCAGTACAAGGGTTCTACATAATTTAATATAATTTTATAATTTATAATTTATTGGATGAAAGTACATTAAGAAAATTATTCGGTCATTAATTACAAAGTACCGGACAAAACAACTGCAAGTACCAGGTGGTACGTAACACATTACCAAACAGAAACAAAAATAACATCAAACACTGATGCATGTCGTAAACCAACTTCACGTTCAAATACTCTAAAATTTATAATTAACGATCCAGTTTTATAGATACAAAATTTTATAGCTTCTTTCTATTTACAAAACATTTATTTATTAGATTACAAACAATTGTTGGTATTTCTAGATCTTTGCTCTCTCCCAAAAACAACTATATTTGTCAAGCTTTTTTTATTGTAGTAAAACCGGGACATACGCTTGAGATTTTAATGGAGGCTATCCTTCTGTCAATTTTATATTTATCACAGTTCATCAAAAATGTTGCTCATCTTCAATATTTGCTTATATATACTTGTACGTTATTTTGCCTGTCAGTTTTGTGTCAGTGCTTGAAAACCTGTAATTAATTTTTTATCAGTCGTTTATCTAAAAGCCCTCAGCACCTTTGCAAATGTTTTTATTGGACCTTTTAGACTTGGAGTCACGATGCGTTAATTATTATATTCTCATATTATAGGGGAGCTTCATTAGCATGAGTGTGCAGTGCATTTTCTACCAGCACTGAGCTTATTTTAGCAGGTGTTATACATACGCATGCTTTTATGCTTAAGCGTCATTACTTAGTTCTGCAATTAACCATTGGCAGGTACATCCATATAAATAAGAAGCAGTAACCATAGTTAACCATTGACAGATTGGTATGTGCACTGCTGTGTGCTTATTCTCCAAGTATAAATTACAGAATATATTAGATGTGAGTGTACAAGACAATCTTATGTAGAATTTATATTAGTTATATTTATCTATCTATATTCATCTATTATCAACTAGTAAATATGCGCAACATTTAACTATTATGTAAACGGTTTAAGTCTGTGTAGTCGATATAATTCATAGGTTTTGGTCGGAAATGCGTGTGTGCATACCCACTAACACCTTAAATACGTTAACTGTTTTAGAAGTTTTCCTACACCTAGTAGAGCGTTATTTAAATTCCGGTTATTTAAATTACTTAAATTTAAATTATTTAAAATCTAAAAATGCCGTAGGGCGTAGATTTATCAAGTGCACGCTTGCTGATTTTATCTTAACTTGTTTAAAAGCTTAGCTTCCATTGCGAAAACACTTCCTTTTGCCAAAATGCAAACGGGATACCGTCGAAATGAGGGGAAAACGGAAATGTTCAACATCCTTTTCATACCTGCCGATAGAATTACTCTGGTTTATTGTAGCTCTTTTTCTCCTTTATGTAGCTGTCTACACTTATTAGCTAATCTTCCTGACGCAGGTAACTTTGGTCAAGGTTTTGTATTTGCTATTGCTACTGCTTTCTCTACTTTGAATGACTTAAAGTTTAACCTTTTTATCCTTGACATTGGATTTGCATTTTTTCGACACTAATTAGCTTAATTCACGTCTAGGCAGAAAGTGAATTTTTGTGTTTTAAAGAGCTTGTGGATTTTTTTCTATTATCGCCTATTCTGTTGATATCTTTTGCGATATTTTGGGGTTTGTTTGTTGTTAGGACTGAGTCTTCTATGAATTCTTTTCGTTTATGAAGAAAAACCTGTATTTGAATTGAACACCATATCTGAACAGGGAGTGAAATTACGTCCACATTCTTGATTTTGGCACAGCTTTTCCACTCATAACAATTTTTTCTAAACATCTTATTCATTTTAGGGACATGATGCTCGCTGGAACAGTGTTGACGCTGCTGGTTACGGCAGTTCTGGCAGATGATCCGTCATTTTTTGGAAAAGTTTTAAGCGGAAGTAGTGGAGGGGAGTATAGACCTGACATAGAAACCTATCCTAGTCATGGTGGCTATGGTAAGTTGACCACGGTTTTCACGCACACTATATTAAATCAGTTTACGCGAAATTAGCTATAGGAAGACAGGATGATTTTTCTTAAACTACCCCCTTTGCAAGTTCGGTAAAAATTATACAGTTTAACACAAATAATACTGCAAAACCGCTTCTGATAACTCAATAATAGATTAAGTCTTATTTAACGGCGGGCGAACCCGACTATTGATGACTTCACAAACGAACATAATTTTTAATAGCAAAAATGTTCCACGAGCGTATTGAATGTGCGTTGCAAAAACGGATATTGAAGTACAGTGCTACTGTAAGATGTTCAGGGTGTCATACAAAATTAAGCAAGTTTTAAGTTAAAAATTTAAATTTCAAATTTACTGCTGTGATCACGCATGAACTGTCGAACGTGTGCAGTTCGTCAGAAACTAACACATGTGCACTAAAAAGTACAGCACCTGTTTTTTGTGCAGTGCGTTTCTGAAATGCAGGCGTCTAACTAGCAAATGGTGAAATGCATGTAACAGCGAAGAACGGTTGGCGCAAATGCAAAATTGTGTTTGTGTGGTAATAATTCTTTTTTGTAAGGCATTTTGAAGAAAAATAGTATGTTTCCTTTCAATATTTTAAAGAGTAGATTGTTTTGATCTACAGTTTAAGATTGGTTTCCGGTTTTGCTTTAATATCATAGTACTGTAAAACGATTTTGTTAACGTTCACTTAGCATACCATAGAAACTGACACGCAATTGAAGGCAGCATCTTACTTACAGTGTGAGATGGGATATTTTGAACTAATGATTGTATTATGAAACTAGAAATCTCTGAAACTTAGCGCTCTAGGCTGTGAAGAACTACAACAATTTGTCTGTGATTTTCTGACGTTGTTAAATAGCCTGTCAAAAACTATTCGTCTAGATGAGACCTTTTACATTTTCTTCCTTTTTTAAGATTTGGGTTGATTACTGTTATTGCAAGACACCAATTTCCCACATTTTTCAATATGTGGTTAAAGTAGAAAATTATCATAGAAAAGTATATCGATAAAGATATAGAAATTTTGTTCAGTCGGAAAGTGAAAATGCAAAACCTAGTGACAATGCGGATCGGTTTGTCCTTCATTCTTGGTTAATAACAAGAAGCCGTGTTTTGTAACTTTTAATTACAAGCTCCTGTGTTTGCGCCACCTAGTGGTGAGTCTCAAAAGCTCAAGCTCCTACTCTCTTCGAGGCTGATTTATACAATTTTCAAACCGTTTCTGTTTTTATTATTGTATTGTTATTATCATTATGTACATAGTTAAATGTTATACGTTGCAAATCAGCCAAATAAAAAACTATTGAATTGAATTACGATTCTGAAATGTGCATAGAGTAAGACTGTCTGCTTTTCCAGATCCATGCCGTTCGCATCCATGTTCGAACTATGGAACGTGCATTTCCAATACGTCTCCACAATGGCGGGCCAATTATGGCTCAGGCGATTACTACTGTCTCTGCAGGAGGGATTATTCGGGGCGCCATTGTGACATCATAGATTACGATGGTTTGTTTCACGTTTCATGTTAGAAGTGTATTAATTAGCATAGTTTTTGTTAATTAGTTTGTAATAATTAAAATGAAGGGAAACATGGTGACTTCACCTTATAGGAATTTTGGCTTGCGACATAAAATTGGCACCTGTATGATCGCGTCTGTTTTAAGATTACGTGCGCGCTTGCTTTTGTGCAGAAAAAGAGAGAGAGAGAAAGAAGCAGGGGGCGAGAGAGAGAGAGAGAGAGAGAGAGAGAGAGAGAGAGAAAGAGAGAGAGAGAGAGAGAGAGAAAGGAAGAAAAAGGAGAGTAGAGAGGGGGAGGGAGGCAAAGGCGAAAAGAAGAGAGAACGAAAGTGAGAAAGAAAGAAAGAGGGAACAGGGAAAAGAGAGAGACAGTGAGAAGAGAGAGAAATAAAAATAGGGAAAGAGGAATCGTGGAAAGAGAGAAAGAGAGAGAAGTGAATAGAGGAAAGTTGCACTTTGAGCCAAATGAGCCTGTGGGTGAAATGCGGAGTGACTTAAAGTCAAGGACCGTAGTTCAGTTTGTAAAGCAGCTAAAGAGATAAAAATTGGCGGATGCTTTTCACGACAATGATAAATGTAGCTGTAAATGACATATTCTGGGAATTTGGCAAGAAAACTAAATAAACTGGTAGCCTAATGCTTCACATTCCGGACTAGTTTTTCTAATAACGAAATTTACTTTAAGAAATAAAGAACCGTCTCTAACTGTCTCTTGTTTCACGGTTAGCAATGTCGCATTTTGCGTTGAAGTTACTGAGAATTTTCTATGGAATTTAAAATAGACTTTAATATAATTTAATATAAATATATTTTGCAATGTAGATAGATGTCCCCTTCAATGTGGATCGCATGGATCATGTAAAAGATGGGGATCATCATATAGGTGCGAATGTGACAGTGGATGGAGTGGAACCAATTGTGGATCAAGTGGTAAGAATCCGTTAATATTCTATCCAGTATACTGGGTGTATTGACATTGTATCGATAAATGGACACCACTTGTTTTGATACATTTAAACATGTATAATTTGATAATCAAATGACATGCATTGTTCGGTGGTGCATTGTGATGTTTAATAAAACTGTTTCATGCGGTAGAGCTATGGTAAACCCGTTGCATGTTTTAGAACCAATGATTGTATGCATTGAGACACTGGTGTCAGTGTAGGGATATTCGTTAGTGACCGGTAGTAAAGTAACAGAGAAAAAAGTCACAGGAAAAGGTCACCATTCTGACTAGGGAAAAATCACAGGAAAAAGTCACAGTTTTGGTTAGAAAAGAAAGTTAAGTAATCAAACAAAAATATTCCAGTCACTCACAATTTATTTAAGTACCGTAAATAATTAAAGTAATAAAACAGAAAAGAATATACAATACATGACTTGTACATTTTGACATCACTATTTATATATGATGGCATTACATGTCTGCGAATAAAAATCATGTTTCATTCAATGTTTTAAGGTCAGGGTCACGGTTATCTCTTTCTTCGTTTGACTTTTTTCCTGTGACTTTTTACCTGAATTCATCAATGCGGAAGTTATTGTCTATCCCAATAAACGAAGTAGGCCTCTGGGACTACTTCAACTGAGAGATTTCTTTACTTAGTTGGCTTCAATTTACTTTCATTTAGACATCCGTGATCCGTGTTACGACAATCCTTGTGGTTACAATGGACGTTGCGTACCGGACGGCTATGACTACAAGTGCATCTGTAACACTGGCTACAGTGGCTCCAGATGTCAGGGTTCCTACGACCCTTGCTATCCCAATCCCTGCCACAATGGAGCAGTGTGCAGAGAGAACAGCTATGACAGCTACAGATGTGAATGTCCAAGTGGGTGGCGTGGAAGACACTGTGACGATAGAGATGGTAAGCTTGGCAATCATTTATTTTTGCTTCAAGAAAGTTACCTATCATTCAATGTAATAGTCATCCCGCTTTGGAAAGAGAGAAGGGGAAGAGAGAGAGAGAGAGAGAGAGAGAGAGAGAGAGAGAGAGAGAGAGAGAGAGAGAAAGAGAGAGCTTTTTCTTGTTAAATGAAACTTTTCACTTTTCTAAACTTTCTAAATTGTGAATGTAGCAGTGATAATTTGTTAACTGTGACAAGGATATAAAGGTAGAAAGTGATTATGTTCCTGCCATCATTGTACACAAATGGGTTAGCCAGATATTATTTAATTTATAGCTAAAAACAACACAACTTTATTAAAACTTTTACTTTACGAAGCTAAAAAGTTAAAATCATGCCAAATGTGCCTAATTAAGTAGTTAACAGACGCCAAATATGTAATTAATAAGCAGACCAGTATAGAAATTGACACAGTAACTTCAGCACTAATTATGTTGGCTTTTGTAAATACATAATTAGTGCTTAAGTTACTGCATCAATTTCTTTATTGGTCTGCTTATTAATTACCTATTTGGATTGTGTTAATTAGGGCATAATAGGTTCTGCCTACATAAACTGGTTGTATGTTTGTAAATTTACCACTGATGACTGGGCGTCGGCAGGTGGATTCAATGACGCACGTGCGTCCACAGAATTTTCTAAGTAAATTTTTCATGGCTAAATATTTTTTAGCAGTAAACCAAGACACACATCAACCCCCTGTTTGTGTACCCAACCCCCAAGCAGCAAGCTAATTTGCATAGGAAGTTATGTTTATGCATGTCACTTACATAGTGTCGATTCTGAACAGTGGGTGGGCTGTAAACTTAACAGTCTCAAATCAGTTTAATGTTTTACTGTCCACCTTTTGCAGGATAGATAATCTTGACACTAAATAAATTAAGCTTAAATAATGGGTCATCCACATTGCAGTGCATTACGAACTTGATTTTGAGATGTATGACTAGTACAATAGAATACAATGAATATTACCTAGGTAAATGTAGGTAAAATGTATTTATTAATGCAGAATTTTTCATGTTTGAGGAAGTCTATGTACCAGAATTTAGATCTCATTTGAGGCCTCCAAAATGTGTTTAAATACAGAAAAATGCGTTGGTGGCAGGGGCCCCGCCCCAAACCCTGCTGGGGGAGCTTGCAGCACTCCCCCCGAACCCCTTAGCTGCCTGTGCGTCAAATTATTTAAACTCTGGCACCGCCCATGACTGATGATGACAGCAATAGTCTGTCGAAATGTTTGGCATGATTTTAACTTTTTAACTTTGTAAAATAGAGGTCTTAATAAAGTTGTGTTGTTTTTAAATATAAATGTTTTTAAGTGCATGTGACAAAAATTGACTTGTTTAATTTAACTTTTACAGCACACGTAATTCTATTAGGCCTAATTATTTAACAGCTCACGTTTTACACATGAATTCCAGGAATTCTAGCAATGACTGATCAGTGCCCCCTTAGAAATCTGGATTACATACATTAGTTTTTATTGCTTACCTAATACTACACTATTTTCTTTACTATCTAATAGATCCTTGCTACAGGATCGATTGTGGTTCGCACGGCTCCTGCATAGAATGGGGTAATAGCTACAAATGTGAATGCAATAGAGGTTGGGGTGGTAGTAACTGTGACATCCGTGATGGTAAGTTAATAACTAACTTAAGTTAATACGTTTTAATAAATAATAAAATTTATTAGACCGTCTCTTTAAATTTTGTCTTTGTTTTTTAAAATTTTTACGGCGATTATTCAAAATTCATACCTTCACTTCTACAATACGAAACAAATAAAATTATTATTTCATTCAATGTAGCAGGCGTACATGAAAATTCTGAATTTCAGCTGTATAATCAGAAACGTAAAAAAATAATTATATGAAAATGATCTCTGTTATTAAAAAAGATAATGAAGGGAGGTCCAGCAAACCGTGGCTTATGGCAGGCCACTCATACGTATTTTCATAATCATTTTATGAAACAGTATAATTTTTATTTTAGTTGTTAGTCGTTAGTAATTTTGTACACTACTATTATAAGATTAAAATTTACTGCTTGTTCCAAGAAAACGTTAAAATGTCATGCCTCCTCATACGGACTATATTCTATACGGGACGTTAGATTATCGAAAATCTGTATCAATCTTTTTTTAAATCAAAATATAAAAAGTTTATAATAAATCCATATTTATAACTAGATAACTCTAAAATAGGAACTTTGGTCACAAAACTGTAGCGTTTTCTTGGAACAAGCAGTGGATTTTAATCTTAGAATAGTAGTGTAAAAAATTACTAACAACAAACAACTAAAATAAAAATTATACTGTTTCATAAAATTGTTATGAAAATACGTATGAGTGGCCTGCCATAAGCTACGGCTGCTTAGGCCTTCCTTCATTATCTTTTTTAATAACAGTGATCATTTTCATATAATAATTTTTTACTTTACTGATTATATAATGTATTTCAAATTTGGGTGCCAATTAATGTGATTATGATATATGTTAAATGAATAAATTATTTTGAATTTGAATATTTTGAATTGCTTGTTTTCCTGCCTGTTCCCACTTTTCCACGTTAGTAATGCAAGCTTCCTATGACTGCTTATTTATTAACTTTGATTTGATTTACGATTTTATTGCTCTTGTTAGAGGCCATAATTCTAGACAAAATAAACGCACGTGCAGCTTGCTTCTTCTGTTTAGATGTTTTTTATTCTTTCATTTCTTCTGTTCAGCAAACCCATTATTACAACTTTTCATAGAAAATAGACATCAGCTCGCTTCTCAAACTTCTAGCTGCCACAAAAATAAATTACCCGTAAATATCTCTTTTTTATCCTGTGCAAGACACAATTCTGATCTTTGTGGAAATTGTTCAACCTGTTTTACAGGTAGCTTGATTAAATTTTATCCCGAATCCGGACTTGACAGGAAACTGACGCCCATCTATTTGCATTTCTTAATCCTTATCTAGTTATTTGTATTTTGCTGTGTTTAGTTTGTCACGTTTTGTAAGTAATTTTAAAATTTATTTTGCAGTATTATTTGCATTTATCATCCACAGTGTCTGTCTTTTCGGCATTTCTTTGAAAATATTTTGGGATTAAGTTGAAAATGTTCGATGACAAGCCAGAGCCATATTACTGTATTATAATTGTGTTATTTTATAGCAGATTATCATATTAAGTTACTTAAAAAGTTTAACGCAGAAATTTTAGTTTGGGTTTTTTTATCGCGCATGCGAAATGGGAGATTGCTAGCTGCTTACTTCAAAAGTCGCTCAAGGGCATTTTCTGCCTAGCAATCGAATGTAGTGTGTGTGGCGATGCCCTGTCACTTCGCCCAACTTTCAGAGCTAATTTAATTATCTATAATTTATTTGTATATCGAAAATCGTAAAACTTGCCACAAAAATTTGTATATTGATATCTTCTGTATTACACAACTTGCGGTGTGAAACAAAAACTTCTACGACAATTTCACAAACAAAGACGCTAACGAAACTTTTATAACACTAGTAATCTAAACAAGCATGTCCGCTCCTTTACACTCGTCTCCTGCAGACCCGTGCGCGCCGAATAGTCCCCGGTCACGTGATCATTCTGATTGCGTCAGCACAGTGTGCAACACGACAATGATGTTTGCCATACAGCAGATCATAGTATTTGTATTATGTCCCATTGTTTTCCTAACAAATTGCTCGAGCGTAGCAATCTTTCCCTCTCTCTGCGCATGCGTAACATTTAAATACATGTTTCGCTACGCTACTATAGATACTTGTGTAAAATGGAGCAACCAAAAATCACTGAATCAAAAAGAATAAACTTATATGAGAA
This sequence comes from Tubiluchus corallicola, assembly GCA_030141605.1. NCBI lineage: Eukaryota > Metazoa > Priapulida > Priapulimorpha > Priapulimorphida > Tubiluchidae > Tubiluchus > Tubiluchus corallicola. Next base: position 18,310 of record JAQGDQ010000894.1, read on the forward strand.
CAGGAACTTATTCTCATTCTTCTACTATTTTTATGCGTAATATAGTAACTGTTGAGTTTGACTATAGTCTTGAGGTCCATTCTAAGTTTCTGAATTTAACCAAAAATATTTGTTCAACAGATCCATGTGTTCCTAATCCCTGCTTCAATTCTGGCGTATGCTACCCAGACAGTTCTTTAGCCAGTGGTTATAGATGTTCTTGCTCTGTGGGCTGGTCAGGTCCACTATGCCAGCAGCAAATAAATTACGACCCATGCAGAAGAAACTTTTGTCACAATGGGGCAGTTTGCATTCCACTTGCCAGAGAAGACCGGACCTCGGACGCAAACCGGTACCTCTGTGAATGTAAACCAGGTTGGACCGGTCAGTACTGCGATGAAGAAGAAATTATTGATGTAGACCCTTGTGAAAGAAACTACTGTCATAATGGTGGCTTGTGTGTCCCACTCCATAGAGACAAATGGATACCCAATACTGACCAGTACATTTGTCAGTGCCTACCAGGATGGACTGGCCAGTACTGCGATGAAGAAGTTGTTGATCCTTGTGATAATCACCGCTGCAAAAATGGAGCTGGATGCATTCCGTTATCCAGGAACGAATGGATTGAAGGAAGCCAGAATTATCGTTGTTCATGCACCTCTGGTTACAGTGGACGCTTCTGCAATCAGTATGACCCATGTCACTCTCATGTATGCATTCATGGATCATGTAGGCCTTTGTCCTCTGATAGGTGGGGATCGGGGGGCTTGGACTACTTATGCGAATGTGAACCAAACTGGACAGGCGACTATTGCGATACTTCAGATATTTGTTATGACAATCCCTGCAGAAATGGAGCCCAATGTCAACCAGATGGTAACGGCTACCGTTGTCAGTGTACTGAAGGTTGGACTGGAACACACTGTGATGTTAGAAATGGTAAGGCAGAACGCAAAGTGGCTGCAAAGTGACATTTCGCTATCTCACTCACCCACTAGCCTTTCAAGTAGCTGCACGCCATTAAAAATTGCTAGTTGCATTAAGCTTGCATTTGACAGAATAGGATTGAATGTGTACCTGCATGATAACACAATTAAAATACAGTAATCTAAGTGGCTGTCACAAAGTTTCTATATTTCTTCATCACTGATGCAGAGTGAATGTTAAGATCATCCATGAACATGACACTGATCGGTATTCAATAGACCAACTCCTCTATTTATTCTTATGCCAGTTATTTAAACTTTCGCCTGTAGCAAAACGTCGTCATTATCCACAGACGTAATAGTGCCCCGATGTTATTCGCGCTGGTGTAGTTAATTTTTCTTTAGAAAAGGTAAAAGGTTCTTCCGCAAAACAACAGAAGCAAGAGAGGCGAGCAGTATTCCAGATAGTCTGGGTCTGGATAATTGACCCCCTACTGTGCTTTGATATAATAAATTGTTCTATCACCCGTTGTTTTTGTGCCCCTCACAAAAGGATAGGTATCACCCTGTAATTCATCAGGATGTGCCTACCGGCCGTATTTAAAATTTAATAAACTTGAATTTTCACTAGTTTTTATATCTGTAATACATAAAAAAGTGCTTCGACATCTGACTGACAGAAATCAGTGGAATGACTGAGCAACAAAAGGACATGTCAGAAAAACTATTTTTATGGAATTACGTTGCAAATTTAAGCGCATTTTAGAGCACACTAAATGTCACTTCAATAGTTTTTTGTAGCAGCTTTGATTGCTTTACATGCTTTCGCTTTTTCGCACGTTAGATCCCTGCTATCCAGATCCTTGTGGTAGCCACGGCACTTGCTACGCTTACGACTCTTATAAAGGTCATGGTGATAGATACTACTGTACATGTGATGATGGCTATTATGGGGATTACTGTGACGACTATCGTGGTAAGCACTTATTTTGAAACCAATGATCATCAGTCAGCTGTCACTGATTTGTATGAAAATAAGCAAAATTAAGGATGTTTATCTGTTTTTGAAAATCGACATCTTCTGCTTTCTTCATATTCACATTCAGATAATTTTTTTATCTCTTCTAACACGCGAAAGAATCAAGTACATAGCAAGATAAGTTATTAGTGTAAGAGAAAGGGTGGCGAAAAAAACCCTAGAGGTTAGCGAATCAGCCACCCTTTTAGTTAAAGTTATTACAAGCAACCTAGTGACGATTTAAAATGGGATGAAACAAAGAAAATCCTGTCAAACTGAAAAAATGTAATAATGAAGAAATATATAACAAAGAAATGAATGAAACTAGTTTTAAGTGACAGAGCAAAACGCAAAAACAAAATAAAAAACAAAACAGACATAAGCAAAACAGATTAAGCAACAAAACAAAAACTATCAGAAGTGGATAAACTTATAAAGTCACAATAAATAATAACGGATATAAAAACAAGCATACATAAATACTTAAAGCAAAACTAAAAACTCAAATAAACACTGAAAACATAAACTGAAGGAACCAACTCCATTTTTGTTTCATTAATTCGCCAAACATTACAAAACGACTACCTACTTTCTTTCAGATCCTTGCTATGGTATTGACTGTGGATCGCACGGGTACTGCAAAGTTTGGGGTAGTAGTTACAAATGCGAATGCAACAGTGGTTGGGGTGGAAGTTACTGTGACGTCCGTGATGGTAAGTTTAGTTTAGTCGTAGTATTATGTTTTTTCTTTTTCTTGTATTTAACAAGATTTGTGTTTAAGTAGGAGGCATTTGTGGATCACAAACGGCAAAGTTTGCAATCTTTTTATCATTTCTATCTTTAGATCCATGCTATGGCATTAGTTGTGGTTCCTACGGCTACTGTGAAGCATGGAGGGATACATACAGATGCGTGTGCAACACTGGCTGGAGTGGAAGTCGTTGTGACCATCAGGACATTATCCATGGTAATTTTAGAGTCATAGTAGTGCAGACTTTGACATCTCGTTTCTTCTCATTTCTTAGTTTTTCGCATCTTTCAGTTTCTTTCTGAATGTTTTTAATCGTGGTAAGACGGCTGCAGTTTATTTTCAAATTAATTCTGGTAAAGGGCAGCAGATCTTTCAAAAACTCTGTTATAGCTTACGAATGAATTGCTTATAATATTAAGTCATTTTTGTGCTGCATTAATAAAGTAATACATTAAAGTGTAATATTTCCTTGTAGTGAATTTCATGTAGTTCGGTGCTATGCTAGGGCCTTGCACTATTGGCACTACTAATTATCAGTAGTGCTCAAGCTTGTGTGCGTGTTTAAAACTAAAAAAACACGAAATTTATAGTAATAATGAAGGCATTAGCTGAGTGGTCACGGTGACCGCTAACAAATTTAAGATAATCATTGAGTTTAGCACTTGCTCTGGATAGTTGCATTCCTTTTGTGCCTCGGTTTTTTATCTCACTGAAATACCTTTGTTGTCTCATTATCTCACCTTAGAGGATTAGTGGGAGTACTAGCGTAGATTTCAGCTTAAAGAGTTGATTACTTTAACTTAATAAAAAATATAACTTTATTATTATTATTATTATGAGTTTATTCAAAAAAATACAACTTTATTCAACATTTGGAACAAGAAAATTGTCAACTAAAAACTCCGACAAAGCTGCGACAATGTCCGAAATCTTTTGCATTATGCTGCCATAAAAACATGTGGTTGTCTATCGTAAAATACGAAACGAAACAATTAGTCTTGATAATGAACCAGATTTCATGAGCCACTTAGAGTAGGGCCAGCTGTAGTGCTGCAATCTGGTTCTCAGAATGGCAAACTACACAATAAAGTGCACAGGTGAATGCTCTATTGTTTTTCAGATCCCTGCTATAATGTTGATTGTGGTTCTCATGGCTACTGTGAAGTTTGGGGCACATCTTACAAATGCAAATGCAACACTGGTTGGAGAGGCGATAGATGCGACTATCGAGATGGTAAGACCATGATTTCCATCTGGCACTGACTGTCTCATTTAAAACACATCAACTATAAAATCGTGAGCACATTTATCTGACAGGTGCTTTTTTTCTTTTCAGATCCTTGTTACAATGTTGATTGTGGTTCTCATGGCTACTGTGAAGTTTGGGGCACATCTTACAAATGCAAGTGCAACAGTGGTTGGAGGGGTGACAGATGCGACTATCAAGATGGTAAGATATGGCTTTTTAGTGGCACTTTATACAAAGGCCATTGAATAAGGTATAATGCGAGAACATCCAGCTGACTGGGGCTTTCTTGTTTTTAGATCCTTGCTATGATGTAGACTGTGGCTCTCACGGCTACTGTGAAGTCTGGGGCACATCCTATAAATGCAAGTGCAACGCTGGTTGGAGTGGCAACCGTTGTGATACCGGCAATGGTTAGTTTTCTGCATTATTAATTTTGTTGAAAGAAAGCGAATATGTGATGAGAATTAGTTCTTAGAGTGTTTTGCAAGTTTAAATTTAAAGAATGAAATTTGAATACATTACGAATAAAGTTTTGAAAATTGTTGCTAATAATTATTGTGCTTCTTGTTTCAGACCCCTGCTATCCTAATCCATGTCGTAATGGAGGTATTTGTCGGGTACATGCTCCAGATAGCTATAAGGATGACGAACTTTTCTCATGCTCGTGCCCATCAGGATGGACGGGAACATTGTGCACAGTGACCATTTCTCATGGTAACAGATTTCTTTCTGAATTAATAGATAATTATAATGCACCTTTAACTCTTGACCTGTTTAAAACACAGTCAATGACGCTTCGTGAGTAGGTAAAATTAAAGTGCACACGTAATTCTTTGTTTCCATAGATCCCTGTTATGGTGTCTCCTGTGGCTCCCATGGTACGTGTGAAGTTTGGGGTAGCAAGTACAAATGCAAATGTTACACCGGATGGAGTGGAAGCTTGTGCGACCACGAAGACATCGTCCATGGTAAGTTTTTTTCCAGTTTTGGTTTGGTATGGCACAGGTTCACTGCTTCAAGTGACTGATTTAGTGGTGAAAACTTTGTCAATTGCCATATTTATTATAAGTAATTGGTTTGTTTGCTTCATTAATCCATGTTTTTGTGTCAGATTATTAAAGGATTTTGCTGCTAGACATCAAAACCTGTTTGTTTCCTTGTTATGGCTTTAATTTCAAGGTCACAGTTTCCATGCAGCAATAAGTAATAGTAGAGAGAATGCACCTAACTGAGGTTTTATTTTCTTTCAGATCCTTGCTATGGTGTAGATTGTGGTTCTCATGGTTACTGTGAGGTTTGGGGTTCATCTTATAAGTGCAAATGCAACAGTGGCTGGGGTGGAGATCGTTGCGGTCGAAGAAGTAAGTTGGCCTTGTAATTTTTGATTAGTTGTTCAAATAAATAAATGCTCTAACCAGAGCCTGATTAAGGTGTGTTGTGCCCTAAGCACACCCACCACCTGGTGCCCTGGCTGTCTCCTTTGCCTCTTTCGTGACTCAACACATACAAATGTGATACATATTATGCGCCATTGTTATATAAAAATAACTCCATTGCTCTATGTGGGATTTAAGCCTATGCCACTTGAATTCTTTATTGACCTCAAAATGAAATGTTAACTAAATAAATCAGCTACAAAAAGGTATGATGCCTACCAACAGCAAAAAATAATCACTGTCCTTTAGCTATCTACCTCACATTTTGAAGTATATAAGACTTTCATGATTTTTAACATACTTTGTTAAAATTTTCATCTGTTTTCCATGTACATGTATTATTTTTTGCCAGCTTGGTGCCCCCTGAGCCTTGGTTTCCTAAGCACGGCCCTAGCTTTAACAAATATTGAATGTAGTTGTTTGCCCCAGAAGCTTTTGTGCTGATTAATGCATCCTAAGCACCACCAAATCCTCAAGATGGTGGTCAATTTGTCAACCATGTTGAAGATCCCGGTGCAGTATTTCATTCTCTCTGGTATTAAAGCTTTAAACTTCACGAATAATTAAAAAATAACAGAAAATACTTTTTTCATAAAATCAGAAGACAAATGTCGGCTCCCGTGCAAAAATGGAGGACGATGCGTAAGGGTTGGAAATAAAAAGACTTGTCGTTGTCCCAAGGGTTGGAGTGGCAAATTTTGTGAAGTTCGTAGAGTGCCCTCCCCTTGCAGTGGAGGCTTGTATAGTAACTGTGGCAATCAGTGGTGGTAAGAGAACTTGTGCAGAGCCTTTCCCTTTGCTTGCTGGTATCACGCATGGCAGAATTCACCACTATTTGCTTTTTGCACGCAACGTAGGGGAGAAATATTTCTCTCTCTCATTTTAGAACAAGTACTACAGATGCCTTAGAAAGTGCTAGTGTGAATTAGATTTTCGTGCTTGCTAAATTATGATAGCACCAAAATGCTGCATACATGCTGACTTCACAAACGAAACTACAAATTTACTATTCTTCATCTAAGTGAGTGCTTTCTTGAGACTTTGCTTGAAAATTGCTCAGGGACGTGGTCCTTCAAAACAATGGCAGTGACGTAGTGTGGCATTCAAAAGAATGATATTCAAACCGCTGAGCTCTGCAGAGCCTCCGAAGGGACATGGTGAAAAAATTTAATTCGTTTAATCCATGCGCACGAAATACTAATTAAAAAATATTAAAAATTTATATTTATATTTATATGAAATATTAAAATTTGTTTCACAATGTCTTGTCAGGGGCTCCGTAGAACTCTATCCACATGGTCAGTTTTCTCTGACAGTTTGCACGTAATTATTTGTTGAGGGGGTGTTCTTCTCTGTTATTCCTGAAATGGTGTTAATGCGGTCTGTGTGAAAACGTGACTTGTTTTAGCAGGTGGATTTAAAAAGGAAAATTAAAGCCATTGCTCATTTCCAATCAGTACAGTGATTTAAAAAGATTCAAACTTAAATTTGATATAGTAAAATTTTATAGTAAAACGTTGATTAGTAGTTTTGCCTATTTAAAGCAGTAAGAATCTTCTATAAAGTTAACTTAACTGTATTGACTTTTCTGTATGCCTTCCGTTAGAAAAAGTGAATTGTGCTATCCTACATTGTCTTGGGTGAAAATTGCTGAGTTGCTACTGTGATCTAAAGTTTTCAATTATATTACTATGCCTTGGAGTAGAAATTGCAGAATCAGACTAGATTACAGAACTGAACTAGATTGCGCCTGCGCCACTCTCACACTATTACGTCATTAATGAGTGTGTAAGCGCAACTTATATATGTTTATTCTTTTTCAGAAATTGGCATCGACAATTGGAGCAGTTGGTAATAGGCCTAATTTGCAATTATGACTTCAACTACTCGTTGTCTGAGTCAGCAGCCATCACGAAGAGCAAAATGCCACGGTGGTGTTACAGAATTTTGTGTGTCACTGTGTTGATATAGTTTCTATTTTTTTAGAGTTTTCAATCTTTGCCTTTGTTTCCGCTGTGTCAAACCACCATGACTTAAAAACCACTAAAACTAAACTAAACTACTATTCTGCCGTGAAATGTTTTAACTTGCACATGCTGTGGTATGTATTACTGACCAACACTACTGCATTACTTTACTGGAGCAGGATTTAAGATAATTAAAGAAGTAAAGCGTTAGGATGCCCTTAATTTACAAAAATCTTTACCACATTAAATTACTGAATATCGTTTTCAATTGATTGTTTTATTGATAGCTTTGCGTGCAATCAATATTAATATAAGTTAATTATTTATGAGTGCTTATAATGAGAACGTGTGTGTGTGAGTAAAATGAGAGAAATTGTGCAGTAATTATTTAATGCACTTCTGTATGTAATAGTCCAAATGTATTTTTAGTATATATAGCAAATGTTTATGGTGTGTATTAAAAATAAAATATTGACGTTGGATTAGGAACACTGTTTTGTGTTTTGAACATATGCTGATCAATATTTTAGTTTTTTAAAAGAATGCTGAAACATAGTCATCTATTCTGAGAGATCGTATTAGACCAGAAAATTTACAGAACGTTCAAACAAAACCGTCACTCTAAGAAAAACACGTGCGTTTATTTCAGAATTTTTGTACTGACCCATATTAAGCAAAAAACAAAATGGCCGGCGTCAAATGCATAATTCTGTACTGAGCCATATTAAGAAAAGAAAAAAATGGCCGCCGTCAAATGCATAATGCTGTACTGAGCCATATTAAGAAAAGAAAAAAATGGCCGCCGTCAAATGCATAATTTTTGTACTAAGCCATATTAAGCAAAGAAACAAATGGCCGCCGTCAAATGCATAATTTTTGTACTGAGCCATATTAAGCCAAGAACAAAATGGCGGCCGTCAAATGCATAATTTTTGTACTGAGCCATATTAAGCCAAGAACAAAATGGCGGCCGTCAAATTCATAATTTTTGTACTGAGCCATATTAAGCAAAGAACAAAATGGCGGCCGTCAAATGCATAATTTTTGTACTGAGCCATATTAAGCAAAGAACAAACGAAAATGGCCGCAGTCAAATGCATAATTTTTGTACTGAGCCATATTAAGCAAAGAACAAATGGCGGCCGTCAAATAAAATGATTTCAAGATTTCAGTGATCGAGAAACTAATTATTTTTGGTTAGCCATATTTTGTTTTGTTTTTTGATTGATGGTTTCATTTTTGAAATCGGAGCCACCCGGAAGAGGTGGTGGTGATGGGGGTCAGAAAAGCTCAACAAATAGCCATTTTTCGCGGTTTGACTGGGACGGTGCCAGTAACAGTTGGATAGCCCATGGGCATAATAGAGGGGTATTTAGATTTCGCGTCAGGCATCCCTTCGGCTTCCCGCAACGGTTTCCCAGACCTAACCACTTGATTTTTTTTGAGATTTTGTTCGAACAACATTTAAAACCATGTAGGTCTGCAATATAATGGATAAACTTCATCACTGGATGTGCCTAAATAAGAGTGTTTGTAATTTCAAAAAGTTTTTACAGGGTTCACTAATCTGTTGCCATTTACTCAGTTTTCACGTTTTCATTGTTGCTATCATCATCCATCATCATCATCATCACCAAGGCAGTGGTGGCTATGGCGTGGTGTGAGTGGTACGATGTGGGTGGCGTAGTGGGTGTAGCGTGGTGAGATGTGGGTGATGTTGATATAGTGCGAGTGAGGAGTGGTGTGGTGTGACGATGTAATATCCAGAATTTGTACAGTACATTAACAACACTGTATTTGAATTACAAGCTATTGGCAAGCATTTGGGGAAGAAGTTCTATTGCCTTTCGTTTTGTGCTTTTTTTATTTAACATTTTATTTAATACAAAACATACTTTTCAAATGATAAAAACCAAGATATTTAAAAAACATAAACAAATACGAGCACTAACCGACTGTCAATGAATGCAATTAGTTGTAATCAGTAAATATACAATGACTACACTCTAGCAAATTTGGTTGTTCTGTAAATCATTAGAATACGTGTTTCAAAGATAAGCAATTATCTTCAACTTTTTCTTGTATGCCAAGGTTGGCAACTGCATACGTCTCTCCCCCTTATACATATATTTAATACAGATCACTGTATGATTAAATTTCAGTGTTTGTAATTTGCTTCGAGTATACCAAACATAAAATTTTACTATTAAAATGGTCTTATTTAAACATAGGAAATTTTAAATGGAAACTTTGCAAAATTACAACAGACTTACCAATTTCTAATACATTACTTGTACTTTGCACCCATCATTGTTTGAAATGTTCCCATATGAGTTTTACTTTATCACAATCCCACAGAATATGTAATATGGTTTCTGTTTCTGAATTCTGCTTTCGTTTTGTGCTTTACTTCGGCAGGACAATTCAAATTTGTACAACACATGCAAATTGCTGACAGAAGTTAGAAGTTATGTAATAAAATGTTGCAGGCTCTGTATCTGTTTACAACATAACTTTATGGAAAACATCAATTTTTTGCCATTTAATAAGTACTTTTATTCTTAGCAAAACAAATGGTTATCTCTCATTCGTCTTTCAAATATGTTACTCAAACATATTCTAGCATTTACAGGTCATTGCTGGATCTAAATTCACGTAAAGGGAAAATAAGAAACTCATATTTCAAAATTCAAATGCATCGTATAATTTTGAAAAAATCATATATAAGTCTTGTTAAGAGGCATACATGTGTTCAATTGACAAAATACAATGTCAGCAAAATAAATTCATCGGTGTTGGGAAACAAAAAAATGCATTACAAAACTTACATGTATTTAGTATGTATACTTAGGAAAAAATAACTAACAGTTATACATGAATACAGGCCAACCAGCATAAATTTGTCAAAAATATAACAAAGAGACAACAACATTACAAGCTAAAACTGTATTTACAAAAAAGATCCTTGTTGTTGAGTTTCAGAATATTATAATTTGTGCAACATTTTTATGGACCACAAATAATCACCCAGTCTCTAAAACAGGTCATTCAGATTTAAACAAGACTAAGAAGGAGTGTTTTTTGTTTTTGTGATTTGCAAGTCTTTTGGATAATAGTGATCTTGAAGGTTTTTTGACAGTTTTTTGGCTTTTGCATATTTTTTTTGGTAGTTATCTTGTTTTTACAATTTTTTGTGTTTGTCTGGATTTTACGGATTTTCTTGTATTTTTTCAGATTTTACGGTTTTTCTCGTTTTCTGGATTTTACAGATTTTTTGGCAGTTTTGTAGATTTCACGGATTTTTTTGGTAGAATTTTAAAGAATTTACGGATTTTTTTGTTAATTTTTTTAAGATTTTACCGATTTTTTTAGAGTTTTCTAGATTTTACGGATTTTTTAGTAGTTTTTTTAAGATTTTACGGATTTTCTTTAACAGTTTTCTGGATTTTACGGATTTTTTGGCAGTTTTGTAGATTTTACGGATTTTTATTTGGTAGGTTTTTAAAGAGTTTACGGATTTTTTTGTTAATTTTTTTAAGATTTTACGGATTTTTTTTAGAGTTTTGTAGATTTTACGGATTTTTTTTGCTAGTTTTTTTAAGATTTTACGGATTATTTTGGTAGTTTTTTAAGATTTTACGGATTTTTTAACAGTTATCTGATTTTACAGATTTTTTTGGTCGATTTTTAAAAAGTTTACGGATTTTTTTTTAGAGTTTTCTAGATTTTACGGATATTTTTCGGTAGCTTTTTAAGATTTTACGGATTTTTTTGCTGGTTTTTTTAAGATTTTACGGATTTTTTTAACAGTTTTCTGGATTTTATGGATTTTTGTAACAATTTTCTAGATTTTACAGATTTTTTTGGAGTTTTCTACATTTTACGGATTTTTTTGTAGTTTTTTAAGATTTTACGGATTTTTTTGGGAGATTTTTAAAGAGTACGGATTTTTTTGGTAGCTTTTTAAGATTTTACGATTTTTTTAACAGTTTTCTCTATTTTACAGATTTTTTAACAGTTATCTGATTTTACGGATTTTTTGGGTTGCTTTTTAAGATTTTACGGATTTTTTTAACAGTTTTCTGGATTTTACGGATTTTTGTAACAATTTTCTAGATTTTACAGATTTTTTAAGAGTTTTCTGGATTTTACGGATTTTTTTTGGTAGTTTTGTAGATTTTACGGAATTTTTTGGGTAGGTTTTTAAAGAGTTTACGGATTTTTTTAGAGTTTTCTGGATTTTATGGATTTTTTTTGGTAGTTTTTTTAAGATTTTAGGGATTTTTTTAACAGTTTTCTGGATTTTACGGATTTTTTGGCGGTTTTGTAGATTTTACGGATTTTTTTGGGAGATTTTTAAAGAGTTTACGGATTTTTTTGTTAGTTTTTTTAAGATTTTACGATTTTTTAAACAGTTTTCTCTATTTTACAGATTTTTTTAACAGTTATCTGATTTTACGGATTTTTTTGGGTTGCTTTTTAAGATTTTACGGATTTTTTTGCTAATTTTTTTAAGATTTTACGGATTTTTTTAACAGTTTTCTGGATTTTACGGATTTTTGTAACAATTTTCTAGATTTTACAGATTTTTTTTGAGTTTTCTACATTTTACGGATTTTTTTGGCAGTTTTGTAGATTTTACGGATTTTTTTGGGAGATTTTTAAAGAGATTACGGATTTTTTTGTTAGTTTTTTTAAGATTTTATGATTTTTTTAACAGTTTTCTCTATTTTACAGATTTTTTTAACAGTTATCTGATTTTACGGATTTTTTTGGGTAGATTTTCAAAGAGTTTACGGATTTTTTTAGAGTTTTCCATATTTTACGGATTTTTTTAGTAGTTTTTTAAATTTTACGGATTCTTTTGGTAGTTTTCTGAATTTTACGGATTTTTTTGGTAGTTTTCTAGATTTCACGGATTTTTTTGGTAGTTTTTTAAGACAGTACGGATTTTTTGGAAAGTTTTTGAGATTTTATAACAGATTTTTTTAACAGTTATCTGATTTTACGTATTTTTTTGGTAGATTTTTAAAGAGCTTACGGATTTTTTGGAGATTTCTAGATTTTACAGATTTTTTTAACAGTTATCTGGATATTACGGATTTTTTTGGTAGATTTTCTAGATTTTACGGATTTTTTTGTTAGTTTTTTAAGAGTTTACAGATTTTTTCTTAGTTTTTTTAAGAGTTTACGGATTTTTTTGGTAGATTTTTAAAGAGTTTACGGATTTTTTTTTAGAGTTCTCTAGATATTACGGATTTTTTTAACAGTTTTCTGAATTTTACGGATTTTTTGGTAGTTTTTTAAAGGGTTTCCGGATTTTTTTAGAGTTTTCTGGATTTTACGGATTTTTTTAGTATATTTTTAAAGAGTTTACGGATTTTTTTAGAGTTTTCTAGATTTTACGGATCTTTTAACAGTTTTCTGAATTATACGGATTTGTTTTGGTAGTTTTCTAGATGTTATGGATTTTTTTGGTAGTTTTTTAATATTTTTAAGGATTTTTTTGATAGATTTTTAAAGAGTTTACGGATTTTTTTACAGTTCTCAAGATATTACGGATTTTTTTAACAGTTTTCTGAATTTTACGGATTTCTTTGGTAGTTTTCTAGATTTTACGGATTTTTTTGGTAGTTCTTTAAAGGGTTTACGGATTTTTTTAGAGTTTTCTAGATTTTACAGATTTTTTGGTAGTTTTTTAAGATTTTACGTTTTTTTGGAGATTTCTAGATTTTACGGATTTTTTTAACAGTTATCTGATTTTACGGATTTTTTTTAGAGTTTTCTAGATTTTGTGGATTTTTTTAACAGTTTTCTGAGATAAGGATTTTTTTTGGTAGTTTTCTAGATGTTATGGATTTTTTTGGTAGCTTTTTAAAATTTTAAGGATTTTTTTAACAGTTTTCTGGATTTACGGATTTTTGTAACAATTTTCTAGATTTTACAGATTTTTTTGGAGTTTTCTACATTTTACTGTAGATTTTACTGTAGATTTTACTGTAACATCTTGGAACAGTTTCAATTGTTAATAAGCAATGTAGAGCCTTATTGAGCAAACAAGACCTTAGAAGCTTTTTTGAAGGTTTTTATGGAATTCTTGATAGTTTTCCGGATTTTATGGATTTTTTTTGTAGTTTTCTGGATTTTGCAGGGCTTTTTTACAACAAAACTACCAAAAAAGTTTTCTGAGATTTGCAGCTTCTTTTGTACTTTTCGTGATTTGATGTACTTTTTTGGGGATAGCAAAGATGTTCAGATTTCTGGTATTAGAAAAAACTTATTGGACTAAATTACGACATCACCCAATAGGTCTTCAGCCCATTAATCTGAATCATTATATTGACTCTCTAACATCAGGTCAATATATTTTACAGAATGGAATTGGGAGATATGGACGTTACGTCGTTAAAGTAAACTTTTAAATTAAAATCCATGACATGGGACAATTTTAACGACATTAGCTGCTTTCCTTCCACGCTCAACAATTTAAAATAAATGCCTAAAAATTGTTCGGCGTGGAACGAAAGCAGCTAATGTCGTTGTAATGAGACAATAACTTTGTAATATTAAGCGCTCACGTTGACAAAGAATATGGGATTGCTGGAAAACTTGCGATATTATAAATACGCATTGGCAATGACAAGCTGGCAGTAGTTCAGTGTGTATTAAGTACAAAATGGGGGCAAAATTATTTTATTGGTCATTTTGGTGTGGGGCAACACACCATGCAAGTGAGCCAGGCAAAAACTTCTTGGGTGTAAGAATGGCATCAAGTTTGTCAGTGGCAATTTTTAAGTATTACTTACTTATAAAGTAAAAAATTACTGTGACACACAGCGCACTGTGAGTCGGATTAAGCATAATTTTGTTTTACTAATACGTTGTAATTTTTCTGTGACTTCTAATACATTACCGCTAGGTAAATCTGAATGAGTCCCTGTATTTTGGCAAACGCAGGATATAAATATAGAGCTATCATGCATGTGGGATCAAATTTTGTTACCCATTTTTGGTTCTCGGTGAACAAATTGCACAAATTACAACAATTTTTTGAACAGGGGGGTCATTCTAGTTGTTATTCTCTTTATCTAACAGTTTGAACACGATTGAGCAAGGTTATGAAATTTTTACTGTAGATTTTACTGTAGAATGTAATATCTTGGAACAGTTTCAATTGTTAATAAGCAATGAAGAGCCTTATTGAGTAAATAAGACCTTAGTGTTGCTCGATGGCCTTTTTGAAGGTCACCATGAACGATACCATGAAAATCTTCTTCTGTCAGGAATACTTCTGACCGTGATGTCCAGAGCCTATTTCAGCCTAAGCGAAGCCCCGGGGAAGTGGGGCGTGTGAGGCCTCATGGAGGGGGGGCGGTCGCCACCATGGTTGGCGCCCAGAAAATTTTTGAACTGCTAGAACGCCGGAGAAGCATCTTCGAAGAGAAAATATGGAGTTATACAGTATGTTCGCATAAAGCAAAAAAAAATAATGTTACCTCGATGTGAAGCCCCGCTGGAGGGTGAGGCCCCGGGGAAGTATCCCCCCCCCCCTGAAACAGGCCTTGGTGATGCCAGAAGTACTGAGGCTTAGTTTGACGCTTATAAATCTGACCATGAGCTTTAATTACATAATTGTATAAAGCATATTAGCGTAATTGTAACAAACTTTAAGATTCTAGTTTGTCTTATGACAGACCAGTGTCACAGATGAGTAGGCCTACTATCCCTGCCACATCTTTATAATGTGACTGGACGCCATTACATTTTCTGATACCAATCCTTACATTCTCAAAACAATGGCTTAATCATTACATTCTCAAAACAATGGCTTAATCATTACATTCTCAAAACAATGGCTTAATCATTACATTCTCAAAACAATGGCTTAATCATTACCTTCTCAAAACAATGGCTTAATCATTACATTCTCAAAACAATGGCTTAATCATTACATTCTTAAAACAATGGCTTAATCATCACATTCTCAAAACAATGGCTTAATCATCACATTCTCAAAACAATGGCTTAATCATTACATTCTCAAAACAATGGCTTAATCACATCCTGGTAATCGGCTTTGAACGGCGCCGTGAGCCAAAACTTCAGCATGATTCCTGGCGACGACGATTAGTGAATTCTAGTCTGCATGTTGTTTCATTTGTAATAAGAGGTTTCTCTAAAACCACACAGTTTTGGTTTGGTGTTCATCGTTGTTACAGTAAAGTTATGCAGTGAAGTCTCCAATTTCTCATCTTTTTGTGAAACTTTGCAATACAGTTAAGCCTTGTTGCAGCGTCTCAGTTCTACATCTGAGAGAGAAATGATGATTTTTGTTACCAGTTGATTCAAACTTGGGCTGATTTGATAAAAGGCTTTTAACGTCATCAACTGTATATAGGGTGTCCAGAAAGTTCCGGCGAGTCACGCGGAACGAGTCTGTTCATTAAATTGCTTTTAGGCCGATTAGTTGAAGCCAGGGATCGGCTAAATCTCTACCTCTTCTCTTACACCTGCATGCAACATCATTCTTATGCTAGCTCTGCAAATTTTGAAATATTTTTGCAGTTTTGAAATAATATACCTTCCTTTTCATTTTGCAAACCTTTCAAGCGGAGATTTCTTCAGATATCGGGACCACTTCACGCTGACTATTGGTTTCGGTTCTCTGCATCTGATCACGCTATGGGTTTCTCAAGACGCTGTAATCAGTTTCTCTCACAATCCTGTCCAAATCAAAATAAATTATGTCTAGGCTATAAAAATGTAAATTCTATGATGAACCAAAGCCTCCAGCGTTTGGCGTTCACTTGGTAGTGAATTAATTAACAACAAAGCATCTGGCACGCAATCTGTTATACATATATATATATGCTGAGGATATGTATATCCTATATAGCAATAGCTAGGATATATATATATATATATATATATACCTCGGGTATAAGGTACTCGCTTATAAGGGATATTCCCTTATAAGGGACCACCAATACCGGTCGCGATTTTTCGTAACGGTTTCCCTTATGAAAAATCTTCGTATATAAGGTGCTCGGATGTAAGGGACGATATCTTTAGGTCCCGCGTAATACAAACCCAGGCAAATTAAATTGTCTCGCATAAGAACCCTATGATCAAAGCGAAATTGATCGATTTTTAACCTCAATTTTTCGCAAACTCGGCCTTCAAACAGCTCGGTTTCCGCGGTCACATACATCTCGCATCACTTATGGAGCTTCCTACATACCGTTTGCACTGAATGTGTAGCAATAATCCATAAAAATTTTAGTAAAAGTACAGAAAAGTACAGGTCTAGAGATACACCCTCGGTCTGACACAACTTCGGTTATAATCGGCGGGACGATTTTTCCGGTCCGGAAGTGTCACTTGTTTTGACACTCCATAACATGCTTGGGCATTCTCAAAATTCAGGATTTCACACTTTGCCTGTAACATATATATGTAACATACCAGGATAGTTACAAAAAAAGCAAGTCCTTTTTTAAAATGCCATGCAACTGACAATTTCTGTCCAAATTGTAAATAAATTTAGCATCACAAGACAAAAACATTTTGCCACTTACCCACTGATATTTTATTAAGAAAGCTTGATAAATAAACATGTTATGTTTGCTACAACACGTGAGCATTCTGGACACAGGTAATCTGAACCAAATGAGCATTGGTATTTACGGTACAAACACATTCCCTAAAATACAATTCGCATGCCATCGAACCTGTCATCGTTGCCATCGAACCTGTAAAAATGAAAAAAAAACACAATATACAATAGGTAATGAAAACAAATCAAAATTATTAATAAATTATAAATTAGGTGCTACACGATGAAGTGAGTCTCCTATGAATGCCTCAACTAGGGCTACGAGTTTGTATGGGAGAACGTTTTTTCTGGTCGACCTGTATATTAGACAACGTTTTCTAAGCACCCTGTGTGTAATTTCTTTACTTTCAGATGTCATTCTAGCAAACAAGTACGATTAGTTTTGATTACCCGTGTGTGAATTTCTAAACTGTACACTGTTACAAGCCAAAAATGAAAATGCCACACAAAGTCCTCATCACGTTCTGTTAAAGTACAAGAAAACCCTTCATAAACATAAAGCTTGAAAAATTCGTTTTGAAATTTTATATCGCTTACATACTGCCTTTTTGTGTACAGGACTTCAATCGGCAGTCACGCTGTATAAAACGTGTAAATTTAAACTCCCGCGATGACCGTTAGATGCAGCCATTTTTACGACAGGTCATTTGAAACAAGTTTAGATAACATTATCGTTAGTTTAGGTTTTAGAGGCATGTGGAAAAAATGAATTATTTGTCAGTCGCTTAAAATTCGTCATGTTTATTGAGACTTTATTAGCCATAACTGCATCGCGCTGTATTATAAGATGCCTTGCAGTCAACCTCGGATATAAGGGACACTTCGGGACCGGAAAAAACCGTCCCATATATCCGACGTCCCTTATAGCCGAAGTTGAGTCAGGCTGAGGGTGTATTTAGGACCTGCGAGCTCTGTATACTTTATCTGGTAGCCTAATGTCCAATGAACCGTTTGTCGCAATGTATGTAATATACCGATTTAATGCAAACACATCCAATCGTCTTGAACTGTACACAAAAATAGATGTTTATTTAAACTCAAACTGTGCTAATAATATTTATGCAAATATTTATAACTAAAATCACCGCAAATCATTCGAAACACAATGGCACTGTACTACGATCACCGAGGAAAAAAATTACCCGGAAGTTTTTTTCCCGAAAGTTTAGTTTTCGCCATTCTTGTTTATCAGTTCATCGGCCAATCACCACCTGCCGCATAATTTATACGGGACATTGTGATTGGCTGAGGTGCGTCACGCGAAATACCAGGTCCAAGAGGATACTACTACAAAGGAATACAGTCGGGCCCGCGCGGGGTCTAGGCATAGGCTTTTTAGGATGTAAAAAATATTTGATCATAGGGTCCCTTATATGCGAGGTAATTTACTTGGATTTCTATTACGCGGGACCTGAGGGTATCGTCCCTTATAACTGAAAGTCCATTATATCCGAGTATCTTATATACGAAGATGTTTACATAGGAAAAACGTTACGAGAAATCGGGCCCGGTGTTGGTGGCCCCTTATAAGCGAGTGTCCCTTATAAGCGAGTACATTATACCGAGGTTTCCTGTTAGTTAAAGTAGATGCATGATTAAGTACATAGAGTTCATTCGACCTTTTGTGAGTCTGAGGCTTCTGGTGGGATAGGGTCTAATGTTGGAGCAATTTACGAGAAATCTTTTGTTTTGTTTTCTGTCTCACCTGTCTCGCAGGACAATGAAGCAGTAAATAAACTTCTCCATATCAGAGATGTGCAGGTAGCGGATTTATGAACATGCGATTGCGGAATCCGCATTTTTTGCGTTTGCAGATTGATGATAGGAAATTGGTCGCGTAAATGCGGATTGCGGATTTTTAATGCCTAAATTGCAGATTTTAGGCAAAATTTCACTGTGTAAAAGCCACGTATGTAAGGTAAATTTTTCAGTTGTTTGCATAAAAATTTTACCCAATTTCAATTTGTCTCGATAATTAAGATTTGTGGCTTGGTGTGATGGGTAAGATGTGGTAGAATGTTTTTAATAGATCACGTGGTTTCAGTGTGAGTTGTCGTTGAGGGTTCACAACAAAATTCCTTTGCCTTCAAAGCTGTCTAGTAATTTTTTATTGATTAGAGATTATACTCCTAGCTTCATACAAAAAAGTTTTTGAACAATAGGGCATATATAACAAGTCTAGTTTTTGATATTATATTTTTGCGGATCGCGGATGTTCAACTTTACCTAAATCCGCGATTTTCTGGATGCGGATATGTACAGCTGCGGATTTTGCAGTGCGAATAAACAGGAAAGTGATGACCGCGCATCTCTGCTCCAGATGAAGCTGTCCTACTGACCACCATGTAGTAACACTTGCATCGCAGCCGTGCTTAATTTCCCGCCAAGTATTACGGCCACTCAGCTTTCATTTTAACAGGACCACATCATAATTTTAGCAAATATCCAGAAATCAATCTGTATCCAAGGAATAACCAACTTACTCCTGAATTTGAATGTCCCTAAGACTTTTTTAAAGATCATCGCGTCGATTGGCACTCTATAACTTGCGACAGACAGTAAGTTAACGTAAAATAACACGAGGTAAGCGTGGTTTATGTTCGAGAAAGCAAGCTCTGCTTAGCTGCAGACACTGTCAGCTGATATTGGCAAGGGAAGTATTGGCAAAGAACACGTCATTACTACTTCTCAAACATTTTACATGTATATCAAATGCTTAACAGTTTACCTTTCTTACTGTCTTTTTGTTCTCTTTGATAGTGATCCGCGTCTGGCTATGAGATCTCATGTGAAGGATTTTCCATGACGCAGTTCTTCGTGTCACAACTGGCTACCATTACAGTTAAGCTCCTTCCACGAAACATGGGTCAGTATTACTCCTCTGACTTCTAGATTACGTTTTCTGCGTCACAGCCAGTCGCTTGTCTTGACCAGATCTTTTCATCTCTTTTATTTATAAGAAATTATAAAACTCTAAAGACGCACGACTTTGCTTTGCGTTTGCTTCTATTTGGCGCGTCTAGTTGCTATGTAACCTTTTCGGTTTCGTCATTTCTTTGTTATGACGCCGTATCCAGGCGCGCATCATAATAAACGTCACCGCAGTCATTTTTCAAATTTGTAACTTTTGTTTTGATAATTTACCTGCGTACACCGAGCGTTAGGGTCTCATTTTCTGGTACAAATTGTTTTCAGTGCTTTTATGCCGTTATGCAAATTAGCAAGTATTACGCCTAGACCTAGATTTTTAAATCCGATAAAAATATACATTTTAACACGACTAACACTGCAAGTGCGTTTCTGATAATTAAATAATAGATTAAAAACTTAATTAACGGCGGGCAAGTCCAACTATTGATGACATCACAGACTCACATAATTTTCAACAGCAAAAATATTCCACGAGCGTGTTTGCGAAAGCGAAAATTGAAGTACAGTGCTGCTGTAAGATATTCAGTGTGTTGTACTAAAACTAGGCAAGCTCTAAGATAAAAATTCAAATTTCAAATTTACCTCTGTGCTCACGCATGAGCTGTCGAACGTGCGTACTTCGTCACAAACTAACACATCTGAACTGAGAGGTACAGAACCTGTTTTTGTGCAATGCGTTTCAGAAATGCAGACGTTAGGGCCCGTCTAACTAGCGAATGTGTCGAAATGCGTGTAACAGCGAAGAACTAGTGGCACGAACGTAAAATTGCGTTTGTGTGGTAACAATTTCACGTATGTCATTTTTGGAAAAAAATTAGTGGTTTTCCTTTCAATATTTTAAAGAGTAGATTGTTTTGACTTACAGTTTGAGATTGGGCCCGGTTTTGCATTTAAAAACAAGAATAATTGGATCTGCAAATTTTATTGTACATTATATATGCCACCAAACTGATGAGCGATTTTATAGTAGAATATTTAGAAGATGACATGATTTATTGATGTAGTAACCAGAGGCTTTTTAACTGATGCCTTATGTTTTTAATTTTTGTACATATTTTTGATATATTTGTTTGTAAATTTTCGTCACTTTTTTAATAATGCATGATAGGTAGCATTTCTCAGTTTTAGTGTAAATTTTAACTTATTATGGTATTTTTATATGCTGAAATAAACTTTAAATAAATAAAAATATATATTCTTGTCATCGATTTCCTTAGATTTAGAATAAGAAAACTTTAAAATAATATAAAGGAGTGCTGTGTGGCAAACTGTACTTAAAAACTAAAATACTATGCGTAATTATAGCAATACTACGCATGACCATCAAGCTTTTTGTATCTGATTATTCAAAATGGCTTCTGCTAAATGTACAGTAACACCAGGCTTGGAGAAAGACTTAGGTCGCTTGAGCACAAGCAGCTGGTTAAGTGCAGTGGTGTTTCGAGGCTGTGGTGGTGTCCTTCTGAGGTGTTCTTTTTCTTGGTTCAAAATGTAAGTTTATAAATATTTAATGTTTACATTTTTTCTTCTTAAATTATTGAGTACGTGGTACATTTGGTGGTTTTTTTAAGTATGTGAATAGTGGTAACTGAATCGTGTGTCGATTGCCCTTTTAACAACAGTAATGAAGGTTTTTTTTCTATGCCAAGTTGTTTCTGCCGTTTGACAACAGTAATGAATGGTTTTGTTTTTTCATTCTATGCTAAATTGTTCCTGCCCTTTGACAACAGTAATGTAGGGCCTTGTTTTTTCATTTGTACCGAGTTGTTCCAGCCCTTTGGACATGTAGGGTTTTGTTTTTTTCATTCTATACTAAGTTGTTTCTGCCCTTTGACAACAGTAATGTAGGGCCTTGTTTTTTCATTCTATACTAAGTTGTTTTTGCCCTTTGACAACAGTAATGTAGGGCCTTGTTTTTTCATTTGTACCGAGTTGTTCCAGCCCTTTGGACATGTAGGGTTTTGTTTTTTCATTCTATACTAAGTTGTTTCTGCCCTTTGACAACAGTAATGTAGGGCCTTGTTTTTTCATTCTATACTAAGTTGTTTCTGCCCTTTGACAACAGTAATGTAGGGTTTTGTTTTTTTCATTCTATGCTAAGTTGTTTCTGTCCTTTGAATTCTATGCTAAATTGTTCCTGCCCTTTGACAACAGTAATGTAGGGCCTTGTTTTTTCATTCTATACTAAGTTGTTCCTGCCCTTTGTCATTCTGTACTAAGTTGCCCTTTGGACATGTAGGGTTTTGCTTTTTCCATTTTTCCTAACTTCACAATTTAATATCAAGGTTGAAGCTGGCGTTTAGATTTGGACTCGTCGATGACTTTCATGTTTTTAATTTAGGAAGATCTTACTGGAAGCAACAACGCTGATGCTGCTGGTTACCATGGTACTTGCTGTTCATGATGAACAAGATGCTGCTTCAGGTTCTGCGCCTTACGGTAGGTGTGCTAATCTTGATAGATTTATATATATATATATATATATATATGCAGAGACATTGCAGAAAGACAAATTTCAATTTTATTTGTAAAATAAAGGATCATCACCATTATCTATTGAATCGCACGCCCAAGGACGTGAAACTGTTCACCTCTTTGTGCCAGGAATCTCCACTTTCTGCAATGGACCAATGTCCTCCTGTTAGCCAAGAATATTTTAAAGACTAACTTTCAATATGGTGATAATTACTAAAAAATGTTGAGGCAAAACGCAATTTCCCGATTTACAAATAATAATTAAAACGAGCACATTGTGTTTTTCATGAAAATGCTTAA
The DNA here is from genome assembly GCA_030141605.1 of Tubiluchus corallicola. NCBI lineage: Eukaryota > Metazoa > Priapulida > Priapulimorpha > Priapulimorphida > Tubiluchidae > Tubiluchus > Tubiluchus corallicola. The sequence goes on from JAQGDQ010000894.1 coordinate 40,961, forward strand.
TAATGTTCCGGGGTTCGACCCGATAGATAGCCTTACGGCCCGCCATCGGTGATGCGGGTAAGCGCTGCATAACGGACACTCCAGAAATTTAAAAAAACTGACGATGTCACGTGTTCGTTCTTTCCACAGGAAACCAGTGCTCAACCAATCGCAGGTAATGTTATGAGCTTCCTAGTTAAGTGGAGGTCATAACATTAGCTGTAGGTTGGCTGGCCTGGTGCCTATGAATAGAACTGTATAATGCACTGTTCCCTGTTCAGCTTAATATTAATGCATCCACGTTTCTGTCTTTAGATCCGTGCTTACCGTATCCATGTAAAAATTACGGAACATGTATTGCCAATTCGTCTCCACAATGGCGATCAAGTTACGGATCCGGCGAATACTACTGTCTGTGCAAAGACGGTTATTCAGGACGTGATTGTGAAGTCAGTTACCGCGGCGAAGGTTTGTATTTTATAAATATATAGCCCGGAAACCTTGTAATCTTGGCCGTCGAGTTCTAGGTGCTCTTTCATACACCTAGCCTTATGATTCACCACTGTGAGAGCTTGTAGAATTTTTAATTGTTTGTTCAATGTACATACATGCTTTATTTTTGTTGTGACAATACAATGACACAGTTTTTCCTGTGTAGATCCCTGTTATGGAAATCCTTGTGGTAGTTATGGAACTTGCTATCCTTACGATACCTACAGCGGTCATGGTGACAGGTACTACTGTCAATGCTACGAGGGCTATTACGGAGATTATTGCACTGAATATCGTGGTATGTATGTGGAATAACTGCTATTACATTTATGGCTGCTTTTTGACTCACAAAAAATTCACAAGGTGGTGCTGCTATCAGTTTTCATATTTCGAAGAGAAAGGTACCATGTGGTTCCTCCACTCACTTTTGAATGCAGTACTGTCATTTTTTACTATTAACCAAATTGCTTGAAAATCATGTGTTTGTGATGTGCTGTGTAAAATGGTTTTTTTACTCCTGTAGATCCTTGCTATGGAAATCCTTGTGGTAGCTATGGCACTTGCTGTCTCTATGAGACCTACAGTGGATATGGGGACAGATTCTACTGCAAATGTGCCTACGGATATTATGGAACTTATTGCAATCAGTATCGCGGTATGTCTAACATTATAAATGAAAGACATTGGATATTGGCATCAGATTGCATTTACATTGCATAACTGCTAACACCAGTTATACATGGTACTACAGCAGATTGCATTTACATTGCATACTGTACAGCTGCGCAATTGCTAACACTTGTTGTACATGCTCCTGCTGTACAGTGATAGGCGTATGCCATTTTTGCTCTTTTTCAGATCCCTGCTATGGAAATCCTTGTGGCAGTTATGGCACTTGTTATCCTCACGAAACGTACAGTGGAGAGGGTGATAGATACTACTGCGAGTGCGATGATGGATACTATGGAGACTATTGTAACGAATATCGTGGTATGTTTGCAGTAATTGTTTTACATAATTATGTTTGTAATGAAATTATATAATGTGATTCATTACTTTTTATATAATTGTACGCGGTGCTGCTGTGCAGTGATAGGAATATGCAATTTTTTCCGCTTTTTTTCAGATCCCTGTTACGAAAATCGTTGTGGCAGCTATGGCACTTGCTATGCCAAAGAAACGTACAGTGGACATGGTGACAGGTTCTACTGCAAATGTCAAGAGGGATACTACGGAGATTATTGTGAAAAATATCGCGGTATGTCAGTTTCCAAATCTAAAAGAATTTCGAATACAATTGAAATTTTAGTTGTGCATTAATGCACGAGGATGCGACAGATCTATAGGTGTTTTTTGTCGCGCTTTTGACTAATATAATTTCATGTTAGCAAGTAGAACAAAAATATGTCTAATGTCTCTTTTGCTCAGACGAAAACGTATTAGCCGAATTGTAAATCATGTATAATTCTGTAGACTTCTTGTAAGCTAATTAAATTTGTTACTAATTAAATTTGTAACAAATCTCTAAATATCTGTTTGTAACCTTGTATATAAACTTGTATCTAAGCTGCAATTAAAGGAACTGTGTACATACTGTACATATTCCACTTTGATGAACTAATATTTTGTTAAATCTTTAAATTTTTATATTTCCAGATATAACGAATAGCAAAGTACGTTTAATGCATTTTCTTTTTACTTACAGATCCCTGTTACGGTAATCCCTGTGGCTATCATGGCACTTGCTATGCTTATGACAAATACAGCGGGCGTGGGGACAAATTCTACTGTAAATGCTATAGTGGATACTACGGACAGTATTGTGATCAGAGACGTGGTATGTTGCGTTTATGGGTATTTTTGTACGATACTGTGGGCAAAAAACTTCTGTAAGAAATTATATTAATACATTACTGTTTGACTTTCTAGATCCGTGTTATAACATTAGCTGTGGACCACACGGTTACTGTGAAGCCTGGAGCACGTCATACAGGTGCAAGTGCTACAGCGGCTGGGGAGGAAAACGTTGTGATCGAAAAAGTATGTATAGCATAAGTCTTACCTGACCTGTAATAATGTTAGTGTTAAAGGAAGACAGGATGATTTTTTATATACCACCCCATTTCCAAGTCCGATAAAAACTGTACTTTTTAACACATTAATACTACAAAGGCGTCTCAACTGAATATAATTTTCAACAGCAAAAATATTCCACAGGAGTGTTGCACGTGTTTGCAAACGCGAAAATTGAATGCGTAGTTCGTTACAAACTAACACATATGAACTGAAAGGTACAGCACCTGTCTTTTGTTCAACATGTTTCCGACAAAAATGCATATAACAGCGAAGAACTAGTGGTGCGAACATGAAATTGTATTTGTGTGGTAATAATTGTAATAATTGTTTCACGTAAGTATGTATGTTTCCTTTCAATATTTTAAAGAGTAGATTGTTTTGACCTGTGGTTTAAGATTGGGTCCGGTTTTGCCTTAAATTAAGACGTACAACTTTACAAATCTGTTTTTCTATTCTTTAGCCTGGAAATTAAATTTATCTTGCCCGTATGTTTCAATATTGTTTTAGGGCTGTCATTATGAATTCATTTTTGTTTCAGAGATTCACGTTGGTTATGGAACTCGCCGCAGGTATGGGACACATGGCAGGTCGTCCTCAGAGTCGACTAGATATTAGTAGATCTATAGACCACAAACGGTTTCTGATATCAAAATGACAGTTGGCGTTGGCATCCCGAAAATGCATCAATGCACAATTTTCAGACACTGGCAGACTTGGCAGACTTTGGATTGACTTGATTAAATATATTAGTTAATTTTAGTCATTTAAGCAAGTTATTAACACAGTTCTATTTGTATGTTTTGCTGTTGTGAAATTGTTAACATTAATTTTTGGCACTTGATATTGGTGGTTCAAGAATTTCTTGTGAATGTCTGTTTTTAGTATACAGTTTTGTTAAAATAAAATTTGTTTGGAATCAAAAATTTCAGTTGTTTGCGTTAAATTTGGCTATTTGGGAACATTACAGTTTCTAGAAAGTTTTTAATTTGATGAAAGAATCACGTTTCTAATAGAAAATTTACAAAAAGTGGCATAAGCAGAAAAGTACTGAGTTATACGTAAAAGAACTTTAAATATTAGCAAACGGTTGATTCATTATTATTAACAATTTAATTTATACTCTACGTCACTTCTATGTCTCACCTTATGGTACGCTGGACATATTACGTAGATTATTTTACTGACAAGATACTATTCCATTTCCAGCACAGCCAAAAGTTGGGTTACGTTTGTGTGATTGACCCTTGACCCAGGTAACCCCAAATCAATGACGTCTAGTTTTTGTTCTGTACAGATTGCAGTGTTGCCTACGCAATAAATTACCCAATGCGCATGTTGGGTCCAATAAAACCAGAAACATTTTTTTTCAAAAGTTTTAAGACTGAAAGAATGTGTTTTTTATCTGCCATATTTTTTCTAACAACGTGGTTCTGTGTGAATATAGGAAACATGCCCAATAAAGTTGACCTTGTACTTTTGCTTAGCCTCGTAAACCCCTATATGTTCATTTATTATTCGGTACTATTTGTTGATAACACACACAAGAATAAATTTGGGTAAACGACTACACCAAATTATATACCTAAGATTTAAAATGTAACCACGCTTACTTGAAGTCTCATTTTCTGCCTTCTAAAATTAACAAAGCTGCTACTGATTGTACTTCTAATTTAACTCTGTTTTGGCCAAGTTATAATAATAATAATAATAATAATAATAATAATAATAATAATAATAATAAACCCACAATTAATTAAACTTTAATACCAAACTTTAAAGACAGGATATATGACCTGAGATCTTCTGTTTACAAGGCAGATGCCTTGGGCCACGCGGCCAATGTATTTCTTAATGCTGAAGGCTGGGATGAACTTACTAAAGGCATTGCCTTGTAAGCAGAAGGTTTTTGGTTCAAATCCAGGCTGTATCCTAAATTTTTCACACTTTCTATCTTTCAGAAATTGCTATCAAAATTTAATTAATTGTGGGTTTTTTTCCATCATTTTGCCCAAGTTGTCCATGTTTTACTAGAAGCTCTGCTTACTAATCACTGCAGTAGGCGCTTGGATTCAAAGGGTAAGATGTGCCAGGTTTGTTTTAAATAACTTAATGGGTAAGCGCTACTAAAACTACCTCGAGCAGTTTCATTTGGGATACTAAGTCTCTCTGTTACACAAATAGTGGTAGGCTTGTTTCCCGAACGTGACTAAAATAACCTTGCTAGTTGAGTGCCTCAGACAATCGTCTTTGTTAGTAAACTAGATGCTGGTCCCACCACATACAAGCATTAAACATTAATAGTAAGCAGGGCATGATTATTAGCTTTTGAGGTCCTATAGGCCAATGAAATTATGGGGCCCTCTCAGACGGAACCACCCTCTAAGACGGAACCACCCTCTAAGTCGCCTGCACCCGTCTTGAATATTTTTTACTCGTTATATATTTTAGCGACATTTGCGTAGCATGAAGTAAACTTGTTGCAAATTCTTTAAATAAGCTAGAATAACTATCTTTTGTTTGTCCATAAAAATGTTCTTTAAGAAAAGAGCTTGACCACTATTTTACGATATATTGAAAACCAAATTTGCACCACAACGTTAGTGAAAAACGATTTTTTATCAAAGGCTATTAAGGGCACCGAAGTCTCAGGGCCCTATACTGCAGCCTATACTAGCCTGTAGGATAATCTGACCCTGTTAGGAGGCTTCGCTTGTTCAACATTGTACTGTGCCTAAACTGCATAAAATATAATATATACTTTTGCTGCATGGATTTCGGTATTTTTATATTACAACCCGCAATATAGTAGTGACAAGGACAGGCCTCGGGTGTTTTCCTAAATCTGAGCACAAAATGCGGAAAGAATCAGGTACTCGGAGATTAGGAATTTGAGCCGTAGGTGGATTGGACACGACTCGAGTTCAGAAAAAGCGTCGCTAGGTGATGTGCAAATTTAAGAGCACCACGTAGGCTCAAGTCTGTTGTTCACACGTTTGTATGTAACTTTTTAGCTTACAGCAAAACAAAACAAACACAGAAAGTCAGAGCGAATTAACAACGAAAAGAAATGTAATCATTATAGATAATAAGAGTTTTAAACAATTATCAGACTTAACATAACAAATCACAAGACATCTTTACGCACGTCTATTGTTTCATTGAGTTAACGTATGATAATTTTGACGTTTCAAAAAGTTTCAAGACACGTTGAAGATTTCACAAAGCACCCTGTTTTTAGATCTCGATTTCTGCCAGCTCGACGTAACTACTCTAATAATTCCGGTTCAAAATACGACACTTGTGACCAAAAAGATCGTGACTACGCGTGGTCAAGGCCCCGGGCTATTTTTCTGTCTTAAAAACCACACTGGACCTAGAAACAAACGTCAAATGTTGTGTAGGGGTACAGAGTAAACGTTTTTGTTGAGTCTTGGTTCAAGGACTAACGGAAAATAGTAGGTATGTAAAATTTTCAGCAAAAAAGTTACAAATAATTTGATTATGTAAGTTTTGTTTTAGAAGATTTGTTCTTTTCTTATGGTCAATTCTGTGTTGAAAAACTGCAGTTTTCAGAACTATATTTTTTAGAAAATGTTTAGATCATTTGGCATTGAAGCTTTAGTGGGTCTATAAACTAGGACATCGTTATTGTTTAATTTATTAGCATTTCTAGCATAGATTTATCACGTGTTTTTCTAACAACTGTGATTCTGATTGATAAAAATACGAAATTTTGCAATTCTGAATCGACTAACGAACATGTGAACTGAATAAAAATCAGTAAACACATTTTCTTTTAAATGTTCGTGCATTTTATTCGTCTTCAAATTTGTTGCGTCAAATTTATCTTACGCAAAAAACAGATACAATTTTGTTAGTCAGACAATTTATTTCTGAAATGTGAGGTATTTCACAACCTCTTGGTTGAATATTACCTAATAGTTAGTTCTAGATGTTCTAACTGATACTGCTGTACTTACAGTATATAAATAT
>JAQGDQ010000894.1:52500-82951 GCA_030141605.1 Tubiluchus corallicola
GTAGTATGTTTTTCTCATTTTTAACATTACTTTTCAATTTTTCTCTAAATTTTCGTAGATCCCTGCTATGGAGATCCTTGTGGTAGGCACGGTACGTGCTATGCTCATGACAGTTATAGTGGACATGGTGATAGATACTACTGCAAGTGTCATGAAGGATATTATGGAAAATATTGCAAGGAATATCGAGGTGTGTTGAACAGAAACGTTTTGCACCATAAATAATTATTTGCCCTTTTATTTGTCATTTTCGTATCAAATTTCTCCTTATGGGCGCGTATCTAGAAATATGGGCGCGTAGCGAGAAATTTGTTCAGCAGAGCTTTTAGTAAAACACGGAAATTTGGGCAAAACATTGGAACAGACCCACAATTAATTAAATTTTGATATCATATTTTGAAAGACAAGAAATGTGAAAAAGTTAGGATACAGCCTGGATTTGAACCAAGAACCTTCTGCTTACAAGGCAATGCCTTTAGTAAGGTCATCTCAGCCTTGAACATTAAGAAATACATTGGCCGAGTGGCCCAAGGCATCTCCCTTCTAAACAGAAGATCTCAGGTCATATTTCCTGTCTTTAACGTTTGGTATCAAAATGTAATTAATTGTGGGTTTATTATTATTATTATTATTGTTGTTGTTGTTGTTGTTGTTATTATTATTATTATTATTATTATTATTATTATTATTATTATTATTATTATTATTATTATTATTATTATTATTATTATTATTATTATTATTATTATTATTATTATTATTATTATTATTGTTATTATTATTATTGTCAATAATAATAATCTTAACATTAAGATTATATTAATTTACATAGGCAAAATGTTGTCAGTGCAACAGAATGTAACATTTTTTATTTCACCGTAGATCCTTGCTATGGAAACCCTTGTGGCAGCTATGGAACTTGCTATGCTTACGATACGTATAAAGGACACGGTGACAAATATTACTGCAAATGCCACAAAGGATATTATGGAGATTACTGCGATGATTATGGTTAGTTTGGCTACTACTGCTACACTTAACAGTTATATTGTATAAAGAACAAGTATTACGTTTTTATATATATCAGTATGTTACTAACAACGATTCTGTATTTTTGTCTGGCATCACGTTCACGATAGTTTGGTTAGCTGTGGTTGTCTATAGTAACAGATACAGTTACGTTAGTTGCTGTGTAGAAATACGTTAGTGCAACTGTTCATGCATTCATACTGAGAATATGTCCTCCGCAATTTACTAATCTAAGTCTTTCAGGACGAATATCTGTAGTTGTTCTGCATAGATCTTGTGTTTTGAAAAACCAAAAACATAATACATGTTACTTTTTGTACTACACTTTGTCATATCACGTGACTGATTATGTCATAAACTGGACACGCCCACGATTGCACAGGAACACTTCTTTTGCTGTCTTGAGAAACCTACCAGTCAGAGAGGTTTTTGTTTTTTCATTGATACGTTGAATCTTGGAGAAAACTTATTGAATGTTAAACTTGAAAGCAACATCTTCTGCTTTTTGTAGATCCCTGTTACGGAGATCCTTGTGGTAGCCATGGTACATGCTATGCTCATGACAGTTATAGTGGACATGGTGATAGATACTACTGCAAGTGTCATGAAGGATACTATGGAGATTATTGTGCTGAGTATCGCCGGGCAGGTGAACAAAAAATCCCACACTAAAAAAAGAAAAAATAGAATAGAAACTTATTTAACGTTCTCTTCTAGCATTCTTATATAAAGACAATCTTATCTATTTGTTCTGTCTTGATACGTTATTTTAGTATAGCAAAACAGCCTTTTGTTACTTTGGGACTCGAGATCCATGGTATAAGGAGTCTTGGTTCCTTTGCAGTGTCGCAGAGATTGCCGAGCTCCGAGGGTCTATTTTTCAATGTGTTAGTGTGTTTAATGTTGCAGAACACGTATTGAGATGTTAAAGTGGCTTACATGAGTTTGTCTTTTTTGCAGATCCCTGTTATGATAATCCTTGTGGTAGCTATGGTACTTGCTATCCTCATGACAGTTATAGTGGACATGGTGATAGATACTACTGCAAGTGTCATGAAGGATACTATGGAAAATATTGCAAGAAATATCGAGGTGTGTTGAACAGAAACGTTTTGCACCATAAACAATTATTTGCCCTTTTATTTGTCATTTTCGTATCAAATTTCTAGTTATGGGCGCGCATCTAAATGCCAGCTGTGTCTTCTTTTTTCATTTAACATAAACTATTATAATTATTGTCTGTACTAGTGTGCTGCCACTTATTATGTAGCCACTGCGTTGAGCCCTTTATTTTATGGGAATTATAAAATTTTCTGAGAAAATAAGTCCCAATTTTATGTAATCAGTTTAGTAGTATAATATTTTTCTCGTTTTTAACATTGCTTTTCAATTTTTCTCTAAATTTTCGTAGATCCCTGCTACGGAGATCCTTGTGGTAGCCACGGTACATGCTATGCTCATGACAGTTATAGTGGACATGGTGATAGATACTACTGCAAGTGTCATGAAGGATACTATGGAGATTATTGTGCTGAGTATCGTGTAGCACGTGTAACAGGTAAGTAAAAAACCCACAACAAGGAAAAGAAAAAAACACAACCATTCATTTATTTATCGGTGTGTTCTATCACTCTTATATGAAGTCAAGCGTGCAGCATTTGCACTTTGTTATTACAGTACTGTAGTGGCTATGTTTCTAATTATTGGGATGGTATGAGTGAGTATACCACTGGGTAATATTTGTCCTATTTCGTACTTGACCAAATTTGGGGAAAAAATTATACACTATGTGAATAACAAAACCATTTCACAGTACATTGTGCCTGCAGACGTATTCACCAGGATGAAATCAAAGCAAAGAGTTAACAGTTGGTTAGCGATCACAACCTATTTTTTCCATCTTAACGCGAAACGTTAAATCTCAGGACAGCTCATTTTTCCTCCTGTCACTCACAGGCAAGCCGGAAGTCAAATTATAATTAAAAATAGTGTTGTCTTGCTAATTACGACTCTTACCTAAGCATGTATCATCTGTATGACAGAAGCGAATGTTTAATTATTATTATAAAACAAGTGTAGCAGACTTAGCTTTTTTGTTAATCTTGCTTACAAATTCGTGTACGAGGCGCCATCTGTGGCGGGAATGTAAAGCTTTTGGTTTTGGCCAGTTTTTCTGTTTGTTACCTGCTAGTCACCTGTCTGTTTTACTCACCTGTGCTCTGAACAGTCAGGTTAATCCATTTTATGGGATATGTGGGACATTTATGCACTGATTACGTTGCAACAGAGCATTCAGTGGCATTACCCTCTGTTGACAGTGTTTCTGTGACTACAACAAGAGAGAAAAGTATTAAGTATTTTGTTGTCACTTGACTCTGACTGTTCATTCTTTCAGCTGTGCGTGATCCTTGCTATGGAAGCCCTTGTGGTAGCTATGGCACTTGCTATGCTTATGACACATACAGGGGGCACGGTGACAAGTTCTACTGCAAATGCTACGAGGGATACTATGGCGCCTATTGTGATGATTATCGTGGTAGGTATTCTTTCATTATTGCAAACGTAGGCATTATCGTCGTCTACAGTAGGTGTTACTGTCTACTGAACTGAAAACATGGCACGTCCCAGGTGCTGGTGTCGTGCATTCCTGTCTTGTCCGAAACACCATCACTGCTTTCGATGCATCATGCCTCAAAACTAGAGTTGCATTTGCTGAATCTTTTTGCAGTATATTTATGTAAGTGTGTAGTTAATCTCCTCTCGCCTTTTTGTCGTTTCAAGAATTTTACATAATGCTATAAGAAGAGGACATTCTTGAGGTACTCTTAGTGCATGCCCAATCCAATGCAATCTTCTCACTTGTGTATATTTATTTATATGATGTGGTCAGGAAGGATTCTTCTTGACCACACCATACAGATCATCATTAGTAGTCACCTCTAATTGACGGGTGAAATTTTTACGAGCTGAATAAATTAGTTCCATAACAATTAATTTTATGTAACTTAATTTTATGATTTACAAACTTTTATAGTCTTGACTGTATGCAGTACGTCATACCTATACTATAATTTTAGTCGTTGCATCCTCATGCTGAAATAGGCTTCAATATCTGCCTCTGTTTATTTACTACAAGGATTCTTTTTGATCACGCCATACAGATCATGGTTGGATATTTTGTCAGGCCATTTAATATCTAATAATTTTTTGTAAAGTTGAAAAGTGTCAGTTTCCTTCTGCTGTTTAACTTTTATTGCCCATAGCTCAGCATTGTACAAAGACACAGATATCCCATTTAGTAATGAATTTTATGTACTATTGTACGTAGCGTAAGTACTATGTAGTATCTGTAATACCTAATTTTGCTGATAAAAACAACGCAGATGAAAATAATTTTCAGAGTTTATTTTTGATATGTTTTGAAATTATGCAAAAATTAGCACAGATGTTGTGATTCTCGAAATTCTTCGCACTTTCTATTTTAAGATAATGATATTTTTTTTAGTTCTTCTAGAGACTCTGTTTGTTTTTGTTCAATTTAACAAGTTCATAATTGATGGAAAACTTTAGCAATTCTTTTTTTAAAGTCTTCGAAAGAGCTTTGGCATCATTCATTCCACGAGTAACAAAATGTACTGATCATATGCAACAATACATAGGCCTATATTGAGGCGAAAAGTAGATTAATGATAATGCTTTTCTTTCGATAGATCCCTGTTATGACATAGACTGTGGTTCGCATGGATATTGTAAAGTCTACGGAGACAAGTACAAATGTGTGTGTCATAGCGGATGGAGTGGTACTTACTGTGACACTCGACGATACCATGGTAAGTTGAATATTCTTTGCTAAAATTGTTGTTGGTACAGGGAGTACCAAACAAATGATGCCTGCCCTCGTCACAGAGGCTATTTATTCGCTATATGCAAACATCTTTTCCATCTTGTAAATCTTTATTTATTTTACTATTAGTATCTTTTATTAGTATTATTAATTATTTATTGTTTAAATATTATTTATTTATTATTACTATTCTCAGTATTTTTTAATTTGAAAATCTCTATATTGTTTGGTCAGTCGTATTGTACTTCATGTGTGTGTGACCTAATGATCTTTATTGGACATATGATATGGGCTTTTACCTATAATAAAATTTATCTACCTACCTATCGTTCTATCTATTTTTACATAATATACATTTAAATTTTAATTCTTTTTACCATCGTCCTTGTATTATTTTGATGTCCTCCGTTACAATGATATCCCTATTTTACTGTCTCAGTTATAATAGAAATTTCGTTTGCAAAAATAAACTGCGATTCAATTTCGTTCATGAAAGCATAAGAAACTGGCACATGTATAAAGTTTTGTACAGCTATAGACACATTGTTCTGTGTTAAAGTACAAGAAAACCCTTCATAAACATAAAGGTTAAAAAAGTCGTTTTGAAATTTTATACCACTTACACGCTGTCGTTTTGCATACAGGAGTTCAATCGGCAGTCACGCTGTATAAAACATCTAAATTTAAACTCCTGCGATGACTGTTAGATGCAGTCATCTTGACGACAGGTCATCTGAAAGAAGTTTAGATAACATTGTGTATAATTTGAAAATAATCAGAGCATTCGTAGCACATACGTCACTAACTAAATAAAATTTGAAATCATTGTGTCTTGTCAATAAGAGTAAAAATACGTTTTTGGTTAGTGAGTGGTGCACCCTGGAGGGTGTGTCAGCGATATTTTACCAATTGATAAAAACATTTTAAATAATTAAAAATGTTCTTTTCTAGTTACATAAGTCTTTCCAGCAGGTAAGCAAAAAGCAAAGTAACATAGATTTGCATGAAAAGTTTTTTGGGACATAATTTAACATTGCCTTTTCTTCCCCTGATTTACGTTTGCGTAGGAAACGTCATGTAATGGCGCCGTCGGAACAGTATTGCGGGAAATTTAAAAATAAAAACAAACTAAAATTCCTTTCAACGCGAGTACGGTATACACATAAAATTGCGAAAGTATTTTTAAGGCAATTTTTCTGAAACCTACTTCAGGTACCCCTTTTCTTCTCCTTTGGATATTTCTATAAAGATCACGTTTAGCTTTTCTGCCATACTTAACCTCAAGAATTACTTTTTTTGTCTTTTCAGGTTCGTACAGAAGCCGTGGATCATATAAAACCTACTATTAGTAGTGCCATCTAGAAAACTAGAGCTTTAGAAAAAGTTTATTATAAGTTTCCGTTTGTCAGCCATTATTCTACAGGCATTCACGCAGGGCCTAAGCCGCATTCCTAGGATGTGTGTCCTCTTGCACCTTGGAGATTTAACGAAGTTTGTTTTCAGTATCTGTCCGCATTGTGTTCTTCTTCAATTTGCCAGTCTAGAAACTCTTGACATGTATTAATTTAATTTAAACGAGTTTGCTCAGAATGACAGTCATGTTAAATTAAAAAAAATACAGTATTGCAAAGAAGAAATTGCTTTTGAAAGTGTCGTAGGGCGGAACCATCAGTCAGCTTCAGTGGCGGTTCGTAAATACAATTAATGGGGGTGCTGCTTCAGAAAATTTGTAGCTATTGTTTTAATACTATGTAAAACGAAACAAACATGTAATTATAATGTTTAATCAACAAGCAGTTTTAGCCGCTATAATAGACTTTAATGTAACCACAGTACAAATTATTTTACTTTTACTAATGATTGTAACCTCATTTTATATAGTTTATTATATATTCAGGCCTATATGTTACCTATGTTCTCATGTTACGTGTTATATAAATGTTAAATATCGTGTGTATAACAAGTAGGAAAAATGTTCTTTGAAATCATATCTGCAGTATTCGCATTTTAATTTTTCTTTAATTCTAGTTGCTACATATACCAAATCGCTTCGATAGTCACTTGACAGTTAATTTGATTGCGAGCATTACGAGATTGTAAAATTGTAAATTTCCAATAAAAGGGTTTCATAAAATCGCATTTTGACTTCCGGGTGAATTTTAATTCATGGAATCATAAATTGTTAATGTGATGACGACAGTGTCTTTCCCATCAAAGACTTCTGTTTCGTTGGGAAAACACTAAAAATGAAACAAAGTTTATTAGTTTTTTAACTCTTTTAATTTTTATTTTAATCCAATACATATAGTACTATATGAAAACCGGACGATTGTTTAGACTCAATCTCATTTTAATTTATTGTCCAAAATATACATTTTCTTGACTATAAAAGTTAGCGATTGTTTCTTATATTTGAACAATTAGCTTAGAAAGTTAATTAACTGCAACCGAGCACAGCTATTGCTTACGTCAGAAAGTAACCACAGTTTGTGCAACGGCAGGCGTCTTTTCTTGCCTCAAGCGCGTTTGTGTAAGCTTTTATGCTTAAACGTGTGATGTTACGAAAATGGGCTCTACGTCTTAAGACGTCAGAAACTAACACTGCAGTTCGTGATCATGGTTATCACGGTACCGACTTCTATTTGTCGGCCACGCGAATGTGATAGAAAGGCGCTGTTGCCAATCTTAGTAGATTCACTGAGCCACGCGTAGCTTTGAAAGTTTAACAAAATTTGAGTATCCGAGGTAATTATTATTTAATCCAAGTTTTGATGTAAAATAAGCTGTTGTAGTTTTCAATATTTAGAGTATTCCTTATTCTGAACTAATGTTTACACAATCATCTGGTTTTCTTTTAGAATTATTGATAAAACAGGTTAAAGATTACTAACTAAAAATCTAAAATACTTATTAACCATATCTTGCCTAAAAATCATCAGATATGTTTCGTCAGTTTTTAAAAATGGAGACTCAAATGAAACATCAGAGTTTTCTACATCTACAAACTAGATTGTCATTTTTACTGGCGAGTTTACGATTTCTTAAATTACAGCAACTCTTCCTCATTAATGCTTTAAAGCGTGGAACGTTATTATCTGCACAAATACAAGGCACTCTCGTACCAAATTCATAATGTATTTTAAAAAATTTACTAAGAGCAACATTATATGCCGATCTGAGTTTCTCAATCTTATGTCTATTAGGTCTATCAAGCAATTAGTAGCGTGTTAATAAAAATTTAAAAAAATGCATGACACCTTTAAACACCTGTCTGATGTCGTCCTCAGTTGCAAGTGTTCAAAATGTGTAGTTAGCAAAGCCAGAAAGAAATGTAACAAACGTTATCGGGATTCAATACGTAGTGTTTACAGTGAAATGTATGTGGGCGGAGCTGAATGTCGGAGCAGCATATGAAATAGAAGTGAAGCGAGTATATCATCATAATCCTCCTCCTCCTCCTCCTCACCATCATCATCGTCATCATCGTCATCACTATCATCATCTTCATCATCATCATCATCATCATCATCACCATCATCATCATCATCATCACTATCATCATCATCATCATCATCATCATCATCATCATCATCATCATCATCATCATCATCATCATCATCATCATCATCATCATCATCATCATCATCATCATCATCACCATCATCATCACCATCATCATCATCATCACTGTCATCATCATCGTCATCACTATCATCATCATCATCATCACCACCACCACCACCATCATCATCATCGTCGTCGTCGTCGCCGTCATCGTCATCATCATCATCATCATCATCATCCTCGTCATCACTATTATCATCATCGTCATCATCATCATCATCATCATCATCACCATCATCATCACCATCGTCATCATCTGCCCATTAGGTCTATTGTAGGCATTGGGCAGAGAGATTTGTAAAATAACAGAAATCTGTTGCCGAGACTGGTAAACACAGCAGTAGTCCAGCAAAAAACTGACAATGCTATACTAGTGGCTTGTCAGCACCGCTTCCGAACTAAATGGATAGAACTTTGCCGATTATTCAAAGCGGTTTATGTTCAATAATGCTCAACCACTTTTAAATTAACAGAAACAATTCAGTGTTAACCCTACATAATACATCAATTACATCTTCGTTACCTGGATGGTCATAGCTAACAATGTTGTCAAAAACAGCTGAATTAGAGGCATGTTTTGACAGAATTGTCAAGGTTCACACACACAAAAAAGTGTCTAGACGACTTTCCTATGTATGTAGCGTTGCACTTATATCTATAGACTACCATAGATTGCAAAAGTGTCGGCATAATTTGATCTTGAAGTCGATAAATTCTTAATACCGAAAACACATACAAATATTCTCAATAAAATTTTTTATTAGCAAACAGATTTAAACATTTTTAACAACAAGCAGCTGCAGTTTAAATCTGCACTACTGACTTTAGCCACGCATTAGTGACTGCGGGCGACCATGAGTCACTGTCTTGTTCTTTGCCAATAACTATGTTTTCACTGTGGTATGTTTATTAAAGAGGCTAGTGCTGTTGTAATTGTGTTTGATACATAACTTGTTTCTTAATACCAAGAGGCTTGTTACTTTTCTACAAAAGAGTAACGCATGTAATTAAATTAGTTTAAATCTTTGCAATGAAATTCATAAAGAAAATAATTATGCCATGTAGCCTTCCAGTTTATTCTTCAATTTACAAGGTGAAAGCTGAAACGAATAAGTCTCCCCACAGTTTCGTTGCGCGCACGCGCAGTTACTGTAGGTCAAAGGTTAAGTGTACCACAGCAACGCGTCTTAGCTAGAACCGTCACGTGATATATGGGTAAAGCAAAGCCCAGTTCAATAACTTCAGTTGTTTTCGTGGACTTTGCTTAATTATGCATTAGTGTGTGCGGTATCTTGCTCAGGAACAAGAAAAAATGAAGTAGGAAAGGTTCTATAGCTAGCATTCGTCCCTTTTTTAATTATTAGTACAATAGCTTGGGCTACGAGGCGTCGTCAAGTGTACACAAATGCGTTGTCTAGTACGCTTAACCTTTGATCTTTTCACGATCATTACCAATCGCTGGAACTGTGAAGGGCTTATTAACAGATGTTTGGAGAACAATAATGTCAGGTCGATTATTACGAAATAATAAAAAACTGTTCCAGACGTGGTTTTTGTTTGGCATAGGACTGTCTTCGGATCTACTGTTTTTGTCTATAAATGTTTATCTATAAATACCATCAGACTTATAATACGTAATTACATTATAAAGTAACACTTAATTTTTCAATGATTCTGATTAATAATTAGAAACTAAAATTTTTAAATAATTACAATATAAAACATTCAAACGCTTTAATCCCTAAAATACAAGTAAAAATACAACGAGGAAAATAAGTACCTGGTCAGTTTGACTGGCGGATGAAAGCCTTTTCCCACAATTATCTTATAATTAATTATGCTAATTAATTTTAATACTGGAGTTAAGCTATATATTAAGTGAACACTATTTTACGTTGTTTCGGAATACATTATGTACACAATACGATGAAAATTAATTAAATTTTCTGAGAGACGTTTCATTTAATATAAAATGTTTAACGTAACGCCCCCTATGATAACGGTTACACTAAAGTGGTGAACTTCATGGACGTTAAGCTAGAGCTTGAACAATCCACGGATGTGACTTTAACCCTTCTCGAAATTCTTTTCTTGCTAAGCGTCCATCGTTGTCCAAATCTAGTTCTTCAATCAATTTGTCTACGCGCTTTTTTGAGGAGTTCTTGTTAAGTGGCGGATTTAATAAGTTACCAGTCATGGATGAAATGGCGTTGACCACAGCCAACATGTCAGCGTCCGAGATGTACTCATCATGATCTAAATCGTACAGATTGAATGCCATATCCAACTTCTCATCCAAAGTGCCTCTAGATGTCACTGAAATTGCGATAACAAATTCTTCTAACGAAATGGTTCCATTTTTGTTTAAATCAAACAGATCGAAGACGAGAGCCGCAAACTGCGAGGCGTCTCCGTGTGGATAATGTCGCTGATAGGTTCTCTGGAACTGCTCCTTTATCAAAGTACCACTCGGACAGTCTTTGAGAAAGTCCTTATACCACTGTTGCAGTTCCTTCTCGTCAAAATGAGTGCATTGCTGAAGTTCGGATATTTGAGCAGATGTTAGCTTTGCATTATTGTTGCCCATTCTCCTGTAGAAAAATTAACACAGCAAAAAGATTGCAGAATAAGTTCTTTGACGACTTCAGGAGCTGTGCGTCTGATGACAACTGACAAATCGTAGTTTTGGCTACTTGCTCAAAACTAATGAAAACTCAAAATAGCAATCACAAATTTGCTAACTTCACAGCGGTGTTTCTAAGCGTCTATGAACTTCAAAATCAGGCAGTTTCAATTAAGCCTGATACCTTATATTTGTTTGTATGGCCTGCCAAAGTACTTTATTAGAAGGCTTTCATGCTTGGAAACCTTTCAAAGAAAAACATCCGCGATTTTACAATGAATTAGGTTAAAATATTTACAAGAAACGCCAAACACGAAGCAGTTACACATTATCAGCTGTAGGTTCCTATAAGTAACAAGATTATGATTAGTAAACATATTTATGATTCGTTTCATTATAATGCCCTCAGGTTTAAAAATGACGAGCTCGATCTATATTGACAAAATTAAAAACATAACAAGTGAACTATTCAAGCAAACTCCGTTCAAACCTAAAAACATTCCCCTAATTTCGAAAGAAGTACGGTGCGAAGAACAATGGGTCAAATTTTAGTGAGCAGAGCATATGGATTTTATCAAAATTCATCTTAATTCCAAACATCCATGCGTCCAGTCTACGTCTAAGCTGTTGAACAATCGATCTCTCACGGTGCGAAGAACAATGGGTCAAATTTTAGTCAGCAGAACATATGAATTTTATCAAAATTCATCTTAGTTCCAAACATCCATGCGTCCAGTCTACGTCTAAACTGTTGAACAATCGATCTCTCACGGTGCGAAGAACAATGGGTCAAATTTTAGTCAGCAGAACATATGGATTTTATCAAAATTCATCTTACTTCCAAACATCCATGCGTCCAGTTTACCTCTAAACTGGAGAACAATCGATCTCTCACGGTGCGTAGAACAATGGGTCAAATTTTAGTCAGCAGAACATATGGATTTTATCAAAATTCATCTTAGTTCCAGACATCCATGCGTCCAGTTTACCTCTAAACTGGAGAACAATCGATCTCTCACGGTGCGAAGAACGATGGGTCAAATTTTAGTCAGCAGAACATATGGATTTTATCAAAATTCATCATAGTTCCAAACATCCATGTGTCCAGTTTACCTCTAAACTGGAGAATAATCGAACTCTCTCGTTTCTGTACGAAAAGGTTGAATACACACACGGGTTTCTCTGCTAGAACTTGCTTATATTTACCTTGATACATTTACTGGCCTTTACTCCATTTGAATGTCGAGACTGTAATGTTTTGTATATCGGAAGATGTCCCGTTATTTTGGTGTGTGGCCACATTGGGGTAACAGCAAAAACTGAGAAAAACTCTCCTGTCCACCTCACTCAAGTATCTTGGACCATTGCGCTCAGAATGAACACTCTTGTTCATCTTCTGACTTCTCTATTATTTATAAAATTAGGATTGGCTCTGGAAATGACCTCATACGGTTAATGAAAGTATTAACATGCTCTTCCTGCAAACCAGGCCTCAATCAGGACTAGCACTTTGTGCCCATAAAACTTTTCTAATTTCATCTGTGACTCAGACATTGACTGTAAATAAAATCGTTTGAATCCTTCCTAAAATGTGTTTCTGTTTCTGACTGGCTTCGCTATGCGCTGCTGAAAATCTGTCTCTTGGTGCTTGACAGACAGAGGGTATTGTTTGACAGAAGGTGAGATTTGAGCTGGCAAATAGATAGCTGTTTATTCTGGTTAGTAATTTTAGTTTATTTCTGTTACTTATTTGCTTGTCATCATCATAAAGTAGACTGGATTGTTCTTATGTTTCTTGTTACTTATAACTTACTTTGTATTTGTAGAATGAGAATGGATTATTTTGTTAACCGGCAACGTCAGAGTGAATTTTTAGCCAGCAACAATAACGGCATTAGTCTCAACCATAACTTTGGTGTTAGTTCTGTTACTGAGATGGCTTCTCCATTTCTAAGTTTATCGTAAAATGATGACTTTTACATTGAAAATGATTTGGCCTTTTGGGCAATAAGTTTTAACTACTACATGAGTTTTTAATGAAAGAGTTTACTTTTAATAACCAGTTTATGGTAAATTACAAGTATTTTTCTAAATTAAAAATGATAAATTACCTTAAATCACAAGAAAACCCTCCAATTACATAAAGCTTCGTCTTGATATTTTATACCACTTACTTACTACCTTTTTGCATGCAGGGCTTGCATCGGCTGTAACGCTGTATAAAATGTGTAAATTTAAACTCCCGCGATGATCTTTAGGCGCAGCCATTTTGATGGTAGGTCGTTTGAAACAAGTTTTGATAACATTAAGTAAAGTTTGAAAAAATAATCAGAGCGTTCTTAGCATACATGTTGCTAATTAAGTAAAATTTTAAATTACTGTATCTTGTTAATAAGATTAAAAATACGTTTTTGGTTAGTGAGTGGCGCACTCAGCAAGGTGAGTCAGCGACATTTTACCAATTGGCACAAACATTTTAAATTATTAGTCTAGTTACATAAATCTTTCCAGCAGGTAAATGAAATGCTAAGTAATATAGATTTGCACGGAAAGTTTTTTGGGTCATAATTTAACATTGCCTTTTCTTTTCCTGATTTACGTGGCGCAGTGACGTCATGTAATGGCGCCGTCGGAACAGTATTGCGGGAGATTTAAATTAAAAACAAACGAAAATTCCTTTCAACGCGAATACGATATCTGCATAAAATTGTTGTAAAGGCGATTCTTCTGAAGCCTACTTCAGGTGCCCCTTTTCCTGTCCTTTAAGCAAGTTAGGTACGTTCTTTGAATGTCTTTGAGTTTCGGCAGACAGATAATGTGGATGCCGTTACTTTGATTCCACTTTTTATTGATACGTAATTCTGCATATTGAAATTTAAATGTTTCATTATAGTTGATTTTATCTCTACAACAATTTTGTATATTTTTATTTTTGATTGATAGTTTTAGCTTATATAAAGTTATCAGTGATTTCGTTATTTTATCAGTAATTTTATTGTAATCAGTCGACTGAGAATACTAACGAGCAACGTTTTATTTTATAGTTCGACTTTAAATAAAATTTTCATTCACGGAATATTTTATCGAGCAAAAAAAGGATTTTTTAGACGAAATGTCATGGCTTTTCGTCTTTTACACTTACAACAAGAAAAAACTTGAAATTAACTAACCATGGTTAGAACATTATTTAATTTTTTAATTCTATGTAACTCTTCAGGTTGTCAATGTTGCGCGCCAGTATATCGTAGCAGGTTCCCAACAAACGTTCAAAAGATTCACGGTCTAATTTCACACACTTTAATCTCCCAACAGCTTGTATCGTAGCTGCTCGCGGATTATCATACATCAGTGCAATTTCACCAAAATAATCCGAGCTACCCAGTCGACCGACCTCAGCTGGTTCTGCATCTTTGGTAGGACGCTGGAGGACCACGGCCTCACCCTCAAGAATAATGAAGAAAGCGTTGCCAGGATCACCTTGCCTGATGACCTCCATGCCATCTGAGAATTGGACTGGTTCCAAAGCGTCAATAATGGCCCATCGTTCCCAGTCAGTCAAATTCTCCAAGATCTTCACTTTGCCCAAAAATTCCTCATAAATCCTGCGTTTTCGCATGGTAGATCCCATGATAATCTTCCTGTACGAGTCCCTGTCAATACCCCACACTTTCAAGGCGGATTTTGCTTTGACTGTAGCTGCTCGTGGTTGTTGGTATATGAGAGCGAGCTCGCCAAAGCTCATTCCTTCTCCTAGGGTAATCTCAAATTTATCATCCACATAAACATCCACTTCACCAGAGTCTATTATGTAGAAGTTATCTCCTTCGTCCCCTTGCTGAATGAGAATTTCACCCGGAGTGCACTCTCTCGGAAACATGGCGTCGAATATGTCACCTTTTTCGTCCTCGTCCAGATGTGAAAATAATATATTAGCTTTTATGGCTTTGTGCAAATCTTGTTTTGTCTTTTCGTCTTTTTCTATGACTTTCTTCATATAATTTTTAGCGTCTTCTTCTGTATACACGGCAGCACTAATGGCCGATCGCCTGCCTCTTTTCGGTTTAATCACAGGCGAGCCAGCTGTAGTTATTGTGATACGTTCTTTTCTTCCAAAAATTTGTCCCATTGTAACTTTAAAAGTGGCACTGTTTAGGCTAGTTGCGTTTCTTTCTTTCTGGGCAATATGCTACGTGAGTATCCTGTCTGCTTTCATCAGAAAGGTAAATGTTTGCACCACTTATATTCAGTAAACAAGGCACGTACACGCGTTTATGAGTTTGGTGATTTATATTCTCGCATAATGATCTTTAAATACAGAAAGCGTGGATGCGCGTTCCGGTAAAATAACGAGGCATTTATTCGCCTCATCGATTTCTTCCATTTATAAATACATAATTAATGATTCCGGAGCTTTTAAAATATACTGCAAACCAGCTATAAGTTGGGCATTGTAAGGCTGTGGACTGATCCTAAAGTCAATATAGGCAAATGATAAGACTGACGTTTACAGTGAATGAGAAAGAAGAGATTAATGGTAGGATGATGAATGTTCCAAAGTGCAAGCTAGACTAAATACAGCATAGTAAATGTTTCCCTTATGCATGTAAACAAACGCAGAACTACTTATTCTTCTAATTGTGGAGTTTACAGCAGTTTAGGTGTCATCACATGAACACTCTTGTTCATCTTCTGACTTCTCTATTATTTATAAAATTAGGATTGGCTCTGGAAAAGACGTCATACGGTTGGTGAAAGTATTAACATACTTCTCCTGCAAACCAGGCCTCAGTCAGGACTAGCACTTTGTTCCCATAAAACTTTACTAATTTGATCTGTGACTCAGGCATTGACTGTAAATAAAATCGTTTGAATCCTTCCTAAAATTCTCTTTATATATATATATATATATCCTGACTTTCTCGGAACACTAACTTTGTGGAACTTGCAGGAATTTGACTCTGACTGTAACCTTTTCTAATGTAAATTAAATGAAAATTCATAAGGCAACACTGAGCTTAATTTCCCTACTGAACACGAGGCAGATTACATGTCCCGTTTCTAACTTAGTTTAAACATAATTTATTATAGGATTGGATCAGACAGTTGAACAACATGATTTAGGATCCTCACCACAACAGACTTTATACACCTTTTACAAAAACATTTACAGCAAGAATAGACTATAACTATACAAGCTGACAAGTTTTACTACAAGAATACATTAGACATTAGTAGAAAATGACGGTTAGAAAATATTAATGTACGAATATTTAAGACTGATGCATTTCATATCAGATAGAAACTACTGGAAGCGTTTAGTACGTAATGTATACATTGGAATATTTTACAGTTAGCAACATCTTTTCCGAATAATAACAACTTCAACAGATCAATAGTTCCTAAGGCAGCTATATGAAGATTTTTCGGGCAGAAGTATTTCATTTAATTTATCAAAAATAACAACCCTAGTTTGTTGATACAATGGGTAGTGCAACAAAAAGTGTTCAACAGACTCAAATCGAAATCCACAGTTACAATTCGGCAATATTGGATGACCGTTATTATCTTTACAGTCTTTAGAGAAAAGGTCATAGTTTAGCTGAGAAAATCCGATTCTCATGCGCGTATTCTAACTTATTATGATAGACCTCAGCGGGAAATCCAAAAATCGAGCAGATTATAATTTAGATAATAATTTCGTAAATTCATTGAAATTCCAGACTTTTTTCTGTTTGACAATTAAATAATCATAAAGTGAGTGTTTGTGACAACACATATACTCGCCAGCAAACCCTCCGTTACTCATACATGTTATATTATTTTAGACATTTTAGCATAAACCAATTCCAGGAATCATAGTTGCTTATAATCAAAGACGATTGCAAATAATTTCACTATCACGCATGCGCATTATTTTTACCTGAACAATTCCAGTAAACAAATTTTGTAAACAAACATACACAGGAAATAAATAATTTTCGAAACTTTCACTATCACGCATGCGCCTTATTTTTGCCTGAACAATTCCAGTAAATAAATTTTGTAAACAAACGTACACAGCAAATAAATAATTTTCGAAACAGTTTCAAGAAAAGGAATTGTCATAAAATATCTAACGTAAATGTTTTCTTGTTATTGAAATAAATTTCGCCGCATTGCTTAAGAAGAGTATTTACGACTCTTTATTTTACGATGTCTTGTGCAATGGAGCGTCGAAGAACTAGCGAAATATAAACGAAATTCACCGAAGTTCTTTTATCGTGTTTTCTACCTGGTAGCATTGATAGATTCGCAAAAACAAGCGAAATTCACTGAAATTCAGACACCATAGCAAGTTGTCCAACCAATTAGAGATTTTGAAATCGTATAAATAAGATGAGAACATCACAGTCAGTCAATAATCGAAGATCAGAAGTTGATCAGAGAAATCTAGAAGAGCTTATACGGAGCAACAAGAGAGTCAAAAGCAAATAATGTAAGTGCAAATTATACAATTAAATTCTACTTTTTTAAATATTTTTTGATGTGGTTTGTTTTGCTTATAAAAATGATTTTTTACATAGACGAGTGCAACACTGACTCCAAAACATTTTTAATTCATAAATTTAAATTTTTTAAAAAAATTCTTATAATTTCGTTTTTTTATGTTAATGTTACTACTCCATTAATGCCAATAGACATTGTCATTTCTTAGAGTCTTGGAAATAATTTTTGGCAAAGCTTTTAAATATTACAAGTCTAAATATTACATTAATTTACTAATGGCTTCTTATATATATATATATATTACCTAAGTATTAACTAATGAACTAGTCGTGTTTTTGAATTAAATATTTTGAGTTATTACATACATGATCTAACTAATTGTATATTTCTTCACAGCACATAGTGCAAGTACTGTGATCAGTAACAGTTACTGTGTTGTAAATCCACTCAAAATAAACAAAATAAAGTTTATATATATATATATATATATATATATATATGTGTGTGTGTGTGTGTGTAGATAGATAACTTATATATATTTGGTTGTCATGATGATAAATAAACTTATAATTATATTTTGGATTTCGAATTTTTTGTATTTTTTTAGAATCATGCAGTCCTGGGCAGTTACTTTATCGATTATCCTGGCCTGGCAAGCAAGGATGTTAACAGCCCAGCTGTTAAATTTAGACCACCTCTTTGGTCCACCTCCTAATGGTGAGTAGAATAGTCAAATTTAAAATTTTGCAAAGTTACGGTTGTTGTTGTAAAAGATCCTCTATACATATATTTAGTTTCAAACGATTTAGAACAACTTCTAAAATTCCAAAGGTTTAAATCAATTATTTTGTTTTTTTTCAGCATTTCCAACAAGACAGTATCCACCCCGGGTGAGTCCACAAGTCGCAGCACACATCTATGGACCAATAGCACCGAAAACAGATCGATACGGTAAGATTAACATATAATCACAATACTGTCTAAACATTATTATACAGTCATTTGCAAAAGTTTAAGACCAA
The DNA here is from genome assembly GCA_030141605.1 of Tubiluchus corallicola. Taxonomy (NCBI): domain Eukaryota; kingdom Metazoa; phylum Priapulida; class Priapulimorpha; order Priapulimorphida; family Tubiluchidae; genus Tubiluchus; species Tubiluchus corallicola. Next base: position 71,129 of record JAQGDQ010000894.1, read on the forward strand.
GTTCGAATTTTCGGGATTTTCATCATACTGTACCCTGATTGCATCAGATTCTTTGTTGATTGCATCATACTGCTAGTGGTTTGAAACAGTACGTCTAGTGAGTATGAGTGACTCATTTGCCTGCCGCTATCCATACAGATCGGCCGTTTACCTTGTTAAACGGTGGTTTTGTCAATTTTCATGAAAAAATCACGTTGGTCTTAAACTTTTGCAAATGATTGTAATCTACTCCCAATTGTAAGTGCAGTGGAAAGCTTAAAAAGCGTTTGCTTCTACACTAGAATCTGGTATGAGATTAATATTAAGTAAATAAAGCCTGAATGAATGGCAAGCTTCTGTGCAAAGCTTTTCCCGAAAAACTTGAGAAAATCGTGTTTTTTTAAAGCAAAGTTTATATTCCAATAAATTTTATTTAGAACCTGTTTTAATAAATTTTCTTTTCTAAAAATATTGAGTGCTAACGTTGCACAATGCAGGAACTTAAGAAGTAAAACAATACGCAGAACAAGTAAAACAATACGGGGGCGTACCAACACTTTACGACGCCATAGGCTGATACTTCTGTCCCGTCCATCTTTATTATGAATTTATGGTTGTTTATGTAACGAATAAATTAAACAGTTACTTGTGGTGTATCAGAAATACTATTGGCCTAGTTTCTACATGGTAATTATTAATAACATGTATTTGCGTAGCGCTTTTATCCAAGCAGGCTTGTTGTGTAATGCCTTGTACGTGTCCGTTGTGTGGTACTTGTAGAAAAGCTGCGTTCAGTAACTGCTTGTGGTGTGTTATAAATAACGCCCTTTTCATGAATATGGAAGAATACACATTTTCTGAGGAGAATAACATTTTTTTCTAACACGTGACGCCCTTCAAACTTTGGCGCCTAGGCTATAGCCTAGTTACCCTATTGGTAAATACGCCCCTGGAGTCATACTGGCAAATATCTTATTATGTGTCCTCTTTTTCAGGATTACCTTGCTCGGTAGATTGTGAAAATTTTGGCGAATGCATCAATTTAGCTGGTCAACAACGGTGCCTTTGCATCTTGGGATATCAAGGCGAGAAGTGCGAAATACGTCCATTTGAAAAACTAATACCGGAACCCGTGAAGGGACCATTTGGACAACCATTACCTGTTCCAGCACATAAACATGGAGAAGCGTTATACTTAGAATTTCCTCCAGCCAATGATGTTCAACATTCACATGTTCATCAAAACTTCCACGGAGTATCAACGAGTTTATTCGGGGCCACCGCACAGGCCCATGCTGATGGACCCGTTGGTGGTCCTACTTTCACATTTGGTGGCATCAAGCCCGGAACAGGATCCGGATTTTTCAGCAGCGGAGGCAGAAGTGGGGGCCGACGAGGAGGTGGAAGAGGTCGTGGCAGAGGTGGACGAAAAGGTTAATTGTGATATGAAATGTAAAAGAGAGAACATTCACTCACTTATGTTTATTTAGCAAACAGTTCACGCTCAAACTCTAAAACGATTAAGACTGAAAAAAGTAATCACATCATTTCTTGTCAACTTTTAGTATAAAGTAATAAATAGTTAAAGTAGATTGTAGTTATTTAATCTTACCTGTAAATATTGTGAATCAGAATGATAACTTATTATTTAACTTCGTCGTTGTAATTTCTTATGTGATAATTTTACTAGAACTTTCAGGAATTTACAGGGAAGTTTTCGACATCAACACAGAAGAATAAATTGCTATGCTGACAAATGCAGTTTATATTTAGAAAAAGATATATTTTAAGCAGGTATCTAAAAATAATTAGGCCTGTGTGATTTATTCAAGTTCTCATGTCATCCCACCTGAGAAAAGTATTTTTGTCCGACTTATTTATTTGTATGTAGATTGGCGAATATTTACTTTCTAATAAAGGTGGAAATAATCGAAAATTTTTGTTTTTACTCTTCGCAAAGTAGAGGCTCATTGTACTATTTGTCTAATAATATGGATTTAGTTTAAACATAATTTATTTAGGATTAGATCAGACAGTTTGAACAACATGATTTAGGATCCTCGCCACAACAGTCTTTATACACTATTTACAAAAACATTTACAGCAAGAATAGACTATAACTACACAAGCTGACACGTTTCACTACAAGATTACATTAGACATTAGTAACATTTACATTAACAATAGATTATAACTACACAAGCTGACACGTTTTACTACAAGATTACATTAGATATTAGTAGAAAATGACAGTTAGAAAATATTAATATACGAATATTTAAGACTGATGCATTTCATATCAGATAGAAACTACTGGAAGCGATTAGTACGTAATATAAAGTCACGTATACATTAGAATATTTTACAGTTAGCAACATAGTTAAATTCATCTTTTCCGAATAATAACAACTTAATTTAATTTATCAAACATAACAACCCTAGCTAGTTGATACAAGATAAAGTGCTGCTATGTTAGATTACTGACAAAGTATAACAATAATAAGGATTTGTCATTATCATCAAACTCTTTACACATTACTTTCGATATTTGTCACTTTTAAACACAGAAAAATATAAAGCAGTTACAGGAATATAAGAAACGTACAGAAATTTTCCCAACAATTGAGCTTACAGCGCAGTAAAATTAGTAGGAGAGTTAAAATTTTAGTTAGCTAAGACAAAATGAACAGAGCTTAACATTTTCACATACCAAAATCAAATGTAAATTTAAATAAGCGAAGACCAATATACGAGAATCGATTAGACTATAAACTTTTCTTTACACCTTTATGTTCACTTTGCAAATGAAAAATGTATTTTCATTTGAATTCCAGTGTATTTGGCCAGCAGTACGCTTTGCCAGTGCATATTTCGCCGATAGTCTATTTTGCCAGTGCACATTTCGCCAGTACCACATTTCGTCGGTACACATTTGCTACTAAATCTCGCCCAGTGAAAAGTCTCTACTACATTCAACATCATTTGCCTTTCCATTTTACTATTGCTTCGTTTTTCCAGTAAAAATTCTGTTCTAGACTCTATATGATCTGTGTTTCTGTTTAACAAATGTTTCATTTCGCCAGCAGTAGGAAATGTGCATAAGCAAAGTGTACTGCTAGCAAAATGAAGTGCTGCTATGTTAGATTACTGATAAAGTATAACAGTAATAAGTACACTGGGAAAGTGTGCGCCAGCGAAATGTGCACTGGTAAACTGCTGTTTACTGCACTGCTTAGTACACTGCTGAATTTGTGTGATTCGAAATGTACCACAGACTAACTGTACCACTGGCAAAGTGTTAATTGGCAGAATGTACCACAGTAATTGCCAAAGTGTGCACTGGCGATGCGAGCACTGGCGAAATGTACACACGGCTAAGCGTGCATTGGCAAAATATGCGCTAGCAAAATTGTAATTGAATTATTAGATGCATTGCGAAAAGTATCACGCGCAATATGTACGCCTGGAAAACTTTAAATCTTTATAATTCATTGGTAAAATGTTCATTGTCGAGATGTCAACTGGCAAAATCTGCGTATACCATTTTATCTTTATAGTATGTCTTAGTGAGTACCCTAAAAACTGAACAGAGTAGATTTTGAATTATAGCTTCGTTAAGTGTATGTAATTCAAGCCTGCGTAATATGCCTAGTTTTTCAGTGCTTTGTAATTTGCATAAAACGACAATTTTTGCCTGTATATGTATATATATATATATATATATATAAGATGGTTGCATAAGAATTTTCAGTATTTTTTATTTATTAGGAAGTCTTCAATAGGAAATCTTTCATGCTGCAAAATGTATTTCGTATATATATATATACAATCATAAAAATAATTTTAGCTGTTGGAGTTACACAAGAGACTTTAAAAGACGCATAATTACTTATAAACTTATAGAATACATTTTGCAGCATGAAAGATTTCCTATTGAAAACTTCCCTATAAATAAAAAATACTGAAAATTCTAATGAAAGCATCACAGGAGGCACGAACAATAAGCTACTATGATACTAATATGGCTACTTTCGAGGTTTTCAGTGCTTTGCAGTTTGCATAAAACGATCATTTTTGACCACACATAACTTGACAGCAATTCCTGCTGTCACTCACAGACACGATATCATTTTAAGCATTTTTGCCTAGGCCAAATTTCAGAAAACATAAATATTTATAATTAGTGACGCTAATAAATAACTTTGCTCTCACACATGGGCGACATCATTTATGCCTATTAGAAATTTCTGAACAATTCCAGCAAACTATATACAAACACACATCAAATAAATAATTTCGGAAGGATATTCATCTACCACGTTTTATTTTATGGTGCCTTATGGCCAGCAGCATTTATGGATCAATGAAATTTTGGAGTTTTTAATATAATGTCATAAAGAATATATTATGTAGACTATAATAGTAGCTTATTGTTCGTGCCTCTTGTGAAGCTTTCATTAGAATTTTCAGTATTTTTTATTTATAGGGAAGTTTTCAATAGGAAATCTTTCATGCTGCAAAATGTATTTTATAAGTTTATAGGCAATTATGCGTCTTTTAAAGTCTCTCGTGTAACTACAATAGCTAAAATTATTTTTATGAATGTATACATATATATATATATATATATATATATATATATATGTGTGTGTGTATGCGTATGACTTGGTACAAATGTCAATTTTGTTCAAATATTGAATAAAGACCAAATTTATGTGCGGACATTTGAAAGAGGAGTAGAAGCTGAAACGCTTTCTTGCGGAACAGGAGTTACGGCATCAGCAATAGCGTTTAGTGCAATGCAAGGCAATACCAACGCGATATTAGTAAAGACCAGAGGAGGTAGTTTTCAAGTAAAGTTTAAAACTACGGATTTAAAAAACTATGAAGACATTTACTTAATAGGAAAAGCTGTTATGGTTTTTAAAGGTACAATTAAAGTTTGAAATGGAATTGAAACTCAATATTGATGACATAAAAAAGCACGGAAAGATCAGTTTTTTTGCAAGGCAGTTAGTAGAAGGATTTATTACAGGCTTGCATAAATCACCATATCATGGTTTTTCTTCTGAGTTTACTGAGCATCGTCAATACAATGAAGGTGAGAGTATTAAAGAAATAGACTGGAAAATTTATGCGCGTACAGATAGGTTATTTATCAAACAGTATGAAGAAGAGATAAATCTAAGGTGTTACCTGCTTATTGACACTTCTTCTTCTATGTACTACCCATCTTCTAACAAAGGAAAAATAGTGTTTTGCTTATTAGCGGCGGCGGCGTTATCCTATTTATTACAAAAGCAACGAGATGGTATAGGATTATATTTTTTTGCTGACAAAATAGAAATGGAGATGCCTCCAAAGTCAACGAAAATACATTTGCATAATATATTTTCAGTTTTAGAAAAACAATTAAATAGCACATCAAAAAACAAAAAATCAGATATTGCTTCTGTATTGCATTACATATCAAACAAAGCGCATAGCAGGTCGCTTATTATTATTTTTAGTGATATGATTACTCATGAAAAGGATAACAAAAAAATATTTAATGCACTACATCATTTGAAGTATAGCAAACACGAGGTGCTGTTATTTCATGTAGTAGACTCTAAAACTGAAATAAATTTTGATTTTTCTAATAAACCGTATCAATTCGTTGACTTAGAAACGGGAAAAAGTGTAAAAGTCACACCTTCTGTTTTTAGTCAACATTTTAAAGACAAGACAAGCGATTATCATAAAATGCTAAAAGCAAAGTGTGAACAATTGAAGATTGATTTTGTAGAAGTAGATATTAATGACTCTTTTAATAAGATCTTAACGCACTATTTAGCAAAAAGAAAAAATAAAACTTAAAATAAAGATATTTTTTCGCTATGCTCTACCTTTATCCTTATGGGTATGCCCTTAACAGCAACAACTACAAATCCTTTTACATTAAGAGTAACTCCTTTTGACTTAGTCAAAATAGAAATAGGCAAATGTTCATTGATTTTTTTTGTAGGAATTTGTATACTGAAAGGAACAATAAACTCTGTATTTGAGTTTGCTGATATTTTTTCTTTTTGATTTATATCACCTAATTTTTTATCTGATAAATAAACTTCTAATTCTACCTTTTTAATTTTTACTTTGAAATTATTTGGGTTGTAAAAAACAGCTTTTGAGGATATAACAACATTGTCTCCACCTAAACTTAGTGAATGATCTTGAATTCTTCTAAATTCAATCCCATCATGTTCACACGCAAGTAGGGTGAACAATGGAAGCAGAAAAAACAATAAAGTTGCTTTCTTACGAAGTCGTTTAATCATAATTCTCATTTTTTTTGAATTTTAATTTATATATGTACATCATTGATATATAAAGCGACATTCCTAATCCATTAGCAAGGATATCTAATAGTTCGAATGCTCGATATGGCATAAAAAACTGGATACCTTCCAATAATATGCTATACAAAAAAACAGCCAAAAATTTCTGCAGTAATTTTTTCCCAGGATGAAATCCTAAGTCAAAAAACATAAACAAAAAAAAGAACCCAACAAAATGATTAACTTTATCATTTATCTCATAAGATGAACTTAACCCTGCTGTGTTGAGAGAGAAGTATAATGATAGTAGGAAAAGAGTAAAAAATAAAAACTTGAAAAATAACCGTAATAAATTATGCATAGCTCATTTGTTAGAGTTTGAAGTATTTTCCCCACCGTTCAAAAGCAGAACGCTCTAATGCTTCTTGATGTTTAGGGTGCGCAATTTTTATTAGTCTTCGTGCCCTCTCTTTCATTGATTGTCCATACAAGTATGCAATACCATATTCGGTGACTACATAGTGCACATTTGCACGCGTTGATACTACGCCAGCACCCTCTTTTAGAAAGGATGTGATTTTTGACACACCTCTATTAGTAGTAGAGGGAAAGGCGATAATAGGCTTCCCTCCATCAGAGTATGAAGCTCCACGGATAAAATCTATTTGCCCTCCAACTCCTGAGTAGTGTTTATATCCTATGGAATCTGCACAAACTTGTCCTGTCAAATCTATTTCTATTGCACTGTTTATAGCAGTGACTTTTGGGTTTTTTCTAATAGTTTTTATATCATTTACAAATGACACTTCCATCATTGACACGCGTGGGTTGTCATCAATAAAATTGTATGTTTTTTGGCTGCCCATAACAAATGAAGCAACTATTTGCCCCTTCATTACTTTTTTGTTTTCATTGGTTATAGCTCCCTTTTTTACCAAATCTATCACATTATCAGAAAACATTTCTGTATGTACTCCCAAGTCTTTATGGTTAGAAAGATTAGAGAGTACCGCATTAGGCAATGCCCCTATTCCCATTTGCAAAGTCGCTCCATCGTCTACTAATGAAGCTATGTTTTGAGCTATTTTCTCCTCTATCTTAGAAGGAGAAGGAGGAGGAACTAAATGTAAGGGAGACTCATGCTCTACAAAATAATCAAATTTACTTTGGTGGATGCAGGCTTCTCCTAATGCGCGTGGAACCTGTGGGTTAACTTGTGCAATTACAGTTTTGGCGCATTCAACAGCTGTCTTTGATGTGTCTACTGAAGGTCCCAAAGAGACAAAACCATGCTTGTCTGGAGGACTTACTTGCATAAGGGCAACATCAACTGGGATGATGTTTTTCTTTATAAGCTTGGGAACTTCGCTTAAAAAAACAGGAATATAGTCTGCTTGTCCTTCTTGTGTTGCTCTGCGGACATTAGGCCCTACAAAAAAAGATTTTAATTTGAAATTCTCAGCATATTGTGGCTCAACGTATGGGGCTTTGCTTTCTGTATGCAAATGTACGATAGTTACACTTTTTAACTCAGAGGCTCTATTTACCATGGCATCAATTAGCACTTGCGGCGCCATGGCAACGCTATGAATAAAGACTGTGTCTTTTGAGTTAATGTGTTTAACGGCTTCTTCAGCTGTTGTTGTTTTGGGCATTTTAATTTAAGGATTTGTTTGTTTTTTTTGCAAAGTTACGTTTTTTTTGAAAACAAAGCATTATCTTGGTCAAATAAAAATTATTAAAATAATGTATGATGTTATATTTATAGGTGGAGGCATTGTTGGGCTGGCAAGCAATTATGCTGTTAGAGAACAAGATACTGTTTTGAAGACACTCTTACTAGAAAAGGAAAAAAAATTAGCAGCACATCAAACAGCCAATAATAGTGGAGTAATACATTCTGGTATTTATTATAAACCAGGCAGTTTGAAAGCAGAAAATTGCAAATGGGGATACAGAAAATTATTACAATTTTGCAATCAAGAAGAAATTGACTATGAAATTTGTGGAAAAATAATAGTTGCAACAAGAGAAACACAGTTGGAAGCATTAGCTATGCTTCATCATAGAGCAAAAGAGAATAAATTAGAAGGAGTTAACTATCTTTCTTCTCAAGAATTAAAGGAAAAAGAACCAAATGTAGCGGGAATTAAGGGTTTGTTTGTCCCTCAAACAGGAATAACAGACTTTGAGAAAATAGCAATTAAATACGCGGAAAAGATTCAAAATTTAGGCGGAGAAATTTCAACAGGTGAAAAAGTTATAGATATTCGTTTTTATGGAAATCATGTGGAAGTTATTACAGAAAAAAATACTTACAGTACCAAGTTAGTTGTAAACTGCGCAGGCTTATACTCTGATAAAATTGCCGAATTTTCTCATGACAATTTAGGAATAAAAATTATTCCTTTTAGGGGTGAATACTATAAAATAAAAAGAGAGAAACAAGGAATAGTAAAGAATCTTATATATCCCGTGCCAGACATAAAATTTCCTTTTTTGGGAGTGCATTTTACAAGAATGATAAAAGATGGTGGAGGAGTAGAGGCGGGGCCAAATGCTGTTTTTGCTATGGCACGTGAGGGATATAGAAAGTTTGATGTGAATGTTAAAGAATTATGGGAAACAATCACCTTTAAAGGATTTAAAATTTTAATAAAAAAATACTGGAATGTAGGGCTACATGAAATGTATAGATCTTTTTCAAAACGAGCATTTACAAAAGCCTTACAAGAGTTAGTACCATTGATACAAAAGGAAGATATGGAAGCAGGAGGAGCAGGTGTTAGGGCTCAAGCTTGTGATGCTAAGGGAAATCTAATTGACGATTTTTTAGTCTATGAAACTCCCAAAATGATTAATGTCTGCAATGCACCATCTCCAGCAGCCACTTCATCGTTGGCTATTGGAGAAAAGGTTTCTCAACTAGTATTTAAAAGAAAATTAAAAAAAAGTAATGCAAATTAGTCATCATAAGAGTTAAAACTCTATGGTCTTTCTATTTCTATATAAGGATAAATTTATTGCAAATGTTTTCTGTGAAATTGTTATGAATAATTATATTTGTGTGCATATTATAATGTAACTGTTATGCCATGAAAAATAATTTTCCACTAAAGATTTCATGCCTTAAAGATATGAAAAGTATCTAAGCTGCTCAGCTACAGTTTAGTGTTTTAATTGTGAGGCCTGCTCCTCTGTTAAAAGTAAAGTAGCAGGTTATTAAAAAATAATAAGATTATAAAACTTAACACGGAAAATGAAGCATAAGTTAAATATATACGTTGCAAGAAAACAAAGAATATAGAACAAAAGTGAAGATACATATAGAAGAGACCCATATTGATGCTGTGAAAATTGTTATACCTGAAATATTTCAAGATGAAAGAGGTTTTTTTATGGAAGCATTTAGAAAAGACCAGTTTCAAGAATTGGGTTTGCCTACCGATTTTGTACAATTAAACCATTCGGGTTCAGTAAAAAATGTATTAAGAGGATTACATTTTCAATGGCAGCCACAAATGGGTAAGTTGATGAGAGTAACAAAGGGAGAAGCATTTTTAGTTGCAGTAGATATAAGAAAAGATTCCCCTTCTTTGGGAAAATGGGTAGGAGAGATATGTTCTGATAAAAACAGAAAACAGCTATACGCTCCAGCAAGTTTTGCAAGAGGTTTTTGCGTATTATCAGATTATGCAGAAATACAATACCTTTGTACAGCAACGTATAATAGTAAAGCAGAATCAGGAATCTGTTGGAATGACCCTGCAATAAACATAGCATGGCCTGTTAATAACCCTATTTTATCTGAAAAGGATAAAAACGCACAGTCATTGGCTCAATGGCTACAAAGGAGTGAATCAGAGAGCTTTAAGATTTAAACTATTTATAAAATATATTTATTATGAAAATTTTGATAGTAGGAGGAGCGGGCTACATTGGAAGCGCATTGGTGTCTAAGCTCATTTCAAAAAAACATGAAATAAAGGTAGTAGATTTGTTGTGGTTTGGCAACAACTTGCCCAGCGGTGTTCCAGTTGATAAAAAAGATATTTTTGATTTAAATGTAGAGGATGTTGAAGGATTTGATCAAGCAATATTTTTAGGAGGATTGTCTAATGACCCAATGGCGGAATTTTCCCCCTCCAAAAATTTTATTTATAATGCAGCAGCGCCTCTCTATTTTGCCTACATATGCAAACAAGCAAGAGTAAAAAGATTTATTTACGCTGGCTCTTGCTCTGTTTATGGCTATACGGTTAATGAACTTTATAGCGAAGAGTCCCCAACGGTTTCTGATTATCCATATGGTCTTTCTAAGCTACAAGGGGAGCAAGGCATAGTACCTCCTATAATTACAATTTTCATAATACTATATCTATAGTTTTATATTTTTAAAAACTTGTATGTTATAATAGTTGGGGTTGTCAAAATCTTTAAACTCATCATAGTGGGTCACTAGATCTTTTACAATGGCATCTACAAAATGAGTGGGACTAAAATTTAATGTTTTTTGAGCTTTCTTGATATCAACTTTATAGTTTCTAAAATCTTTTACGTTTTTTACATCGTACTCTACTTTTACACCCATTTCTTTTTTCAATTTTTCTCCCACAATTTTTGCCGTTTCTCCCACTGTATAGTTTTTAGTAGCAATATTAAACACCCCAGATACATTATTATTTGCCTCTATTGCTTTAATGTAGGCATCTGTAACATCTTCTACGCTCACAATGGGCCTCCAAATAGATGGGTTATTAATGGTAATTACTCCATTCTGAATGGCTGACTTAAACATTGTGTTTACAATAAGGTCTAGCCTCATTCTTGGACTATAGCCCGAAACTGTACCCTGCCTAAATGCTATTACAGAAAAATCACTATCTATAAGCGGTACTATGCCTTGCTCCCCTTGTAGCTTAGAAAGACCATATGGATAATCAGAAACCGTTGGGGACTCTTCGCTATAAAGTTCATTAACCGTATAGCCATAAACAGAGCAAGAGCCAGCGTAAATAAATCTTTTTACTCTTGCTTGTTTGCATATGTAGGCAAAATAGAGAGGCGCTGCTGCATTATAAATAAAATTTTTGGAGGGGGAAAATTCCGCCATTGGGTCATTAGACAATCCTCCTAAAAATATTGCTTGATCAAATCCTTCAACATCCTCTACATTTAAATCAAAAATATCTTTTTTATCAACTGGAACACCGCTGGGCAAGTTGTTGCCAAACCACAACAAATCTACTACCTTTATTTCATGTTTTTTTGAAATGAGCTTAGACACCAATGCGCTTCCAATGTAGCCCGCTCCTCCTACTATCAAAATTTTCATAATAAATATATTTTATAAATAGTTTAAATCTTAAAGCTCTCTGATTCACTCCTTTGTAGCCATTGAGCCAATGACTGTGCGTTTTTATCCTTTTCAGATAAAATAGGGTTATTAACAGGCCATGCTATGTTTATTGCAGGGTCATTCCAACAGATTCCTGATTCTGCTTTACTATTATACGTTGCTGTACAA
>JAQGDQ010000515.1:0-30000 GCA_030141605.1 Tubiluchus corallicola
CCTACGTCAAGGGGGCAGAGATGTACGATTTCGTCAAAAAACATCTCCCCAAAAATCGCGTGGTCATACGCGTAGAAGATCTGGAAAGCGAGCACCCGCCGCCCGCCATACGTTGGCAGAGCAACGGACGAGGCAGAGCGGTTCGGGCGTCCGAAACGATTGCCAACTACGTTCTAACGTGTCAGTCCAAACGGTCAACATCGTCGCCACTGCTTCGTTCTCGCAGCGCTTCGATCTGAACGAACTCCGGCGGAGAACGGGCGGAAGACGCTACGAAAGAAAACCGCAAATGGTTCTGCTGAAGCGACTGGGCGGGACGCTGATGATTTTTGCCTCCGGCTCCGTGGTGGCCAACGGTTTTTCGGAGGAAAAAGTACTACGCAATGCGATCGAAGAACTCTCGAAAGGTCTCGGACTGACGCCCGCCGACGGGATCGCAATTCGCACCATCACCGCCAGAGCCAAAATTCACTGCAGATTGAAACTGGGTGCACTGTACGAAGAACTCGTTCGTCCTTCGACGCATTCTTTTAGAGAAGTGTTTTACGAAGTGGAACTATTTCCCAAACTAACTTGCAAATGCGAGCAAATTACTCTGAACATTTTTCACACCGGAAGCATAATAATGATGGGCGGGACAAAGCTCGAGGATTTCTCTCGCGTTTTCCGCAAATTTAACGAATTCGTTTTTAACAACAATAACGTTTGTCTGTATCACATCGACGACGACGACGACAATCCATGTACTCGCTCGTCGTCATTAGTGTAGTTTTACTGTAATTTGCATAATTTGTGTAATTTGCGAAAAAAACGTAAAATGTAGAACTATCATGTCACCATAATAATAATAATCTAGTTTTAGCACGTATGTATTTTGCATAAAAAATGTAAAAAAATTTTATGTAATCCATCAATAAAAAAAGATTTGTGAAAATGCATTTATCGAACTTTGGCGTTTGAAATAAATCTCCACACCTGTAATCCATCAATAAAAAAGATTTGTGAAAATGCATTTATCAAACTTTGGCATTTGAAATAAATCTCCACACGCACACACACACACACACACACATCTAAACCCGCGAGAGAAGTGGTCGCGGAAAAGGGAGGACACCCGAGAGAGAGAGAAGTGGTCGCGGAAAAGGGCCGGCACTGCGCGAGTGGCGGGAAAAAGATTTCCCTCATTGCCTGCAGTGGACGATTCCACGCGACGGAGGGGTGGGTTGCAGGGGGGGTGTCCCCGACCCCCGGGACGGACGTTTGCATGCGGCGGAGGGGTGGCAGGGGCTCCCCAATTAGCGCCAATTAGCGCCAATTAGCACTAATTAGTCCTCGGCGGGAACTCCACTTCTCCCTTTTTCTTCGTTTGAGGCGCTTTTTACCTCGTTTCACACACTTTCACACACTTTCACACGCTTTCACACGCTTTCATGCGCTTTCACACACTTTCGCGCGCTTTCACGCGGTTTTGCGGGGTTTAAAATGGGGTGTCAAAAAAAAGAAGCCATCCAGGGGCCAGGGGTCAATGAACTTTGGTCACGTGACCTAGAGTTCAAGGTCATTCGATCCAAATGAAGCCATGCGGGAGGGAAAAAATGGAAAATTTTTACCTCGTTTCACACGCCTTTTCTTCGTTTTTCTTTGTTTTTCGCGCTTTTTCGTCGATTTCGGTCACGTGCACACTTTCACACGGGTTTTCACACTTTTTTAGGGGTTTTCGTGGATTTTCGCACTTTTTTAGGGGTGTTTTTCCCCACCCCCCCGGGGAAATCCCCACCCCCCCCCCCCCGGGAAATCGGCCAGAGGTGTAACATCTATCCTACTTGCCTCCTCTCTCCCTCTCTCTCTCTCTCTTGCCTCACACGCGTCGTTTGCCAGTATTGACATTTATTAAGGACTGGTCTTGAGAATAAAGCAGTTTTTCTTTCAATTGTTCTTTCCTTTAACAACTGTATAACTCCATATTTTCTCTTCGAAAATGCTTCTCCGGCGTTCTAGCAGTCCAAAAATTTTCTGGGCGTCAACCATGCTGGCGCCTGCTCCGCGGCGCTTTGCCCTACCCCCGATCGGGCCTCACACGCCCCACTTCCCCGGGCCTCGCCTAGGCTGAAATAGGCCCTGCTTGGAAGGTACTTAGTACAATATAATCTCTTCTTTAAATGCAAACGCTCGTTTATATGACATGCAGTGATGCTAACACGACGTTCAAAACCGTTTAACATTCGACCGGACATCAGTTGAAAGGAGAGTTTACATTCAGAATGAGAATCTTTCTGTTTTTTAAATAACAAATAATAAAAACGAATTACGCGTTCAAATTAGCATGATCGAAAGCCACTTACGGACTGCTTCATTTTGGAAATAAAACTAGAATCAACACTTATGGATCCCGTCTTCAATGTTGGTGGACTGCAAAATCAACAGTAACTGATCAAAACTATAAAAAATAAATAATTATTATTGTAATGTATACGCTCAAATCAAAGTTGCGTTCCCATATCTATGTAGTTTATTCTGCAAAAAAGTACAAATTTTCTGTAGTCTACAACTACTACATCTACAAATCTAGTGAAATAAAAGTGCTAGAAAATAAGTGCTACAGATTACTACGTTACACTAAAAAAGCTAAAATGCATACATACATTGTTGGTCCAATATTGAGTCGAGAAAAAGCCAGAATGTCAGTAAAAGGTAGCAGTATAATTATAAGACAATTTTTAAATGCAACAAAGACGTGCGTACATGACAAGTTGCACCTATACAATGTCAGAGTAGAAAAAGTAGTCTAGATGTTGAGCTACAGTCTAATATATTGTGGCTTCTAATGCATATACTACCTTGAGAAGAGGTAATGGACCAAAACATTTGCACCTGCAACAATTATTCTTACACTTTTACCCTTGCTCTTGACGATAGCAGTAGTTCGGGCAAAATACGGAGATTTTAATGCACAATAGAATGAGAATCTTTCTATTTTTGAATAATACAAAAGAAAAGAAAAAAAAATACATGTGATATACTGGAAAATAAAGATTTATAATCAAGAAACACGGTGGTGCAAACAGACCCCCCCCCCCCATTGCAAGCATTCTATTCAGTATTTTGTTTTTATATAATTAGGCCTTTTGCTTTGTTGAATGGAAATAAAGGATAAATACTTTTATTATGTAACAGCATTCGAATTTAAATTATTTAATGTTATTAAAACTCAAATCAAATTTTATATAAACTTATGCAATTTTCCCAAGATGCCTACTTTCGCAAAATGAAAGAAATCCCTTATGTTAGTCGAACATAAATGGAATTTTAAAAATGCTAAGGAACCAAATTATTCTTAACGCATATCCCCAAAACCGATTATATATAACGGAAATATCCTGCCTAAAAACGCTATTTTCTGAACGCACATCATAGATCTCATTGTTCTCATAACTGAAATTCAAAAATTTTGGTTGTTAAAACCGCCTTCAAAACCGCAAATGTTCATGAAATACAATTCGGTGCCCGGACACTTTTTCTAGCACACCATCAGACACAGATATTCTGACCTGCTCAAGTTGAGCATGAAATCCAGAGTTTATGATAGTAAAAGCTACAAACGTTACTAGCTCATACAATTGGATGGTTTGAGTATTTCATTGCAGTAGCACAGCACCTGGACTTCCCTGTGCAGCCGTAAGATTAAAAGTAACTGTAAGACTTCTGCTTATTGCAGCAATATTGCCCTCGAATTTATTGATACAGTGTTTAGCTACCCAGTTAAACGAAATTCGTTTACATTTAAATACATGCAGAATTTCTTTTCATTTACTTGGGTGCATAGTAGTCTATTTTCAGTTTGTTAATGATACGATACCAAGTAGTTTTCATCTCACAAAAAAGTTGGCAAAATATTGCGCGCCTGTTTACCACAACAGACATAGGAATTCGGCTACGGTATGGTAATGATAAATAAATTTAAGGTTGTCATACTCAGTGAGAATCATTTAAATTCCTTTGTGTAATTTCAACAATGAGAAACAGGAAAAACCACACATGTATGCTAATTCATAAAAGTAACTAATATTATTTCACGTCACTGCATATATACATAATTTTTCCCAATACCTGAACTAGGCGTGCCGCTTTTTAACAGGTTAATATTAAGTTAATAATTTTAGCGATAAAGTGATCTAATATTAAAATTTAAAGCTTCTGCTGCTTATGAGACACGTTCCCATTATCGTCTGCTACAACACAGTGCAAAATCTTTGCAGCACGCACTGATTGCAGAGGCAAGACTTTCTTTTTCAAGTTCGACGCCGTTGCCGCAAGTGAAACAATAACGCTCTTACAGCGACAAGTCTGTTGCCTGACTCGAAATCTCGAACACAATATCAGATTACAATAAATTTTATTATAATAATTATTACAGTAGTTATGCCAATATCAACATAACATTATTCAATTTTGACGACAACAGTAAAACTAGTAGTAACGATGATTATAACGTAACATGACAATATGATAAAAATCACAATGACCTAAAAACGTCCAATTTCCACTTCCCTTAACAGGAAAAACAAGAAGGAGATGTTTGAATGCAAACTGTAACATTTTGCACGGCTTCACATATGTTGGATTTAGAATAATTTTCTGACGGGTACGCGAGAGCCGCGAGACAGTTAGATTATAGCTGCCAGCATCTTTAAGGCATGTAGGCTTACTAGCACAGTTAGGCGAAACCATCGAACACAAAGTTTAACAGTAACCTTTGCTTTTATGCGATTTGTTTTTATTTTTGTGCATTGTTTACTGCTGACCATTTAACTCCTTCAGAACCGTAAGCTTTTGCTGCATTTTGCTTGGGTTCATGAAAAACTACTTTCATTAAGCAACGATTACACTATATTATTTTGATAATTTTCGTAGATTTCACCTCTTCGCACAATGCGCTTTCATGCAAAGTTATATATGAAATGCAGTTGCTTACTTTACATAAATTAAAAATCGATTGTTGACGAAAAAATTGGAAAAAAGCTTCCAATACCTGCAGTGTTTGGGCTATGGCAAGCATCGCCCAACGATCAGGAAAGTAGTGTGCACGATCGTGCAAGTGTACACCAGACTAACCAACTCGATAGGGTCAGGCTGAGTGCCTGAAAAAAGCATGTTTTTCTTAATTTTATCCAATAAAATTACTTATAGATGCCGAGACGCAGAGCATGACTGAATGGCCATGACTTACTTGAATAGAACAATATCCAATTTATAAGTAATTAGTTATGTCTGTGCTCGTACAGAAGCAGTAAAGTCATAGGTCTTATAAGACCAATTTTGAATGGTGCGGTCCTGAAAAAGTTAAGGAAACAATGTATAAGCTTGTTTTTTAAACACCATTTTTGCAACTGTCACGGCTAGGACCCCAAGGCTTCAACTCGTGACGTAAATAAACCATCAGTCCGATAACAGAATTAGGTCGTGCTGATCACTTAAGATTTTGAAATATCTCTGACAGCTGAAGACCTTGTAACACTGAAATTTTGGAAATTCCCAATCACTATCTCTGACATCCAAAGACCTAGTTTTGTTATCTATGTATACACAACACACTAGTTCTATTTGCCTAAAAGATTCTTACATTTAAATAAAAATTTAGGCCCACGTGGCCCCAGTTGATGATGATTCATCAGCAACTCGGGCCACGTGGGCCTTAATTTTTATTGCTACTTTAAGGTGACAAATACTTTTCTGTCACCTATGGCCTAGTATGAAATATGAGAATACTACAATACCTAATAAATTTTATGAACAAAACATTTTTTGATAAAATGGACAAGTTGTTTTTGTCACTAATCGCCTGTCTGAATGTTGTCCAGCTCGCCAAACCGAATTATATTATTTTTTGAACATTTATTCGTTCAATATCAAGAGAAACTCTCTTATTACGACAAGTTATTAACTTTCAGCATTAAAAAAATTGCCGATTGCCGTTATAATGTCTTGCTATCATGCGCCGCCAGCAGCTTTTTTAATAACCTTATGAGAATAGAACAGGTGACACAATTTTAATAGATAAACAAGTGTCCAAATATTTTGCGAAAGGGAATTTACCCTCATATCATATCCAGGGTGACGAATTTAGAAATTCATTCGTGCTTACATGCATCTTACATGACTCTGGGCTTGTCACATTACAAACTATATCAAAATGAAGTCGCAGTTTCTAGTTTTTGCAATTCTGACATTTGTATGGGGTAAGTATCTCTAAATCTTTCAGATATTTCTACTAGAGCTATTACCTTTGTCGTCGAATGATAGTTTGATTTAATGTATTGTACTCTCACTGCATCGGAATGTAGGTATTGAAGCGTCTTCTAAATTAATATTTTGTACGAAGAGTAACAGTAATTAACTGTTTCGTAGCTGTAACTTTCTCACAGAAGCACTGCAACAGTCACAGTCATATGACATGTATCAGAACAACAGTACAAACTGAAATTACATGCAAAGCGCAGTTACTAACATCGCTGCTGCTCTAACACAACTACTACAGATTTTAATTCGTTATAGTAAGGTTATATTTACGTCATACTAATGATATTTGTGAAATTGCAAACTGCTAATTTTCAGGGGTGACAGCACAGACGTGTAACGACGGTTGGATTTCCTTCGAAGACCATTGCTATTATTTCGGCCAGGAATCACCACTGAACTGGTTTGATGCCGAGCAAAGGTGCATTAAAGAAAATGCCACATTGGTGGGCATCGACAGCCGCCGTGAGCAATTATTTCTCAGGGCAAATATCCTCATAAATTTCGGCAACAGTGAGTACAATATATCTTTATACCTTTTGTATCGCACATTGCGTTAAAATATTACGTCAAAGAAAAACCACTGACAAAATGATGCTGCAAACATTTTAGTGTTGGTATCAGTGGCGTAGCTAACATCGGAGCAAGGGGGAGCAACCGCACCACACGAGCACGTTGTTCAAAATTTGCACCTTTTCAACAACCAACTTTTTTACTTTATTTGACCAACCTGCCTCCAGTATTTTTGAAATAAGTATGCATTTACGCAACTCATTTGGGCTGACTAATTAAACTAAGGATCAAATTACACCAGTTCTAAGTATTGTAATAACTTGTCACATGCTGATACCATCTGTTGTGACACAGGCAAACACAACAATTGCTTCATGTGTCAGTGTGCCTTTTGGTATGTATCACGGCGCCTTTTTATGTGCTTGCTGCCACTTTAGAACGTGGTTACGCCCCAACGTGGTTTAGGCCTACAAATGACGGATTTATTGTATATTTTCGCGGTAATTACGACTGAGACGGAGAGTACTATACAGTACAACAAGTGAAGCTACACAACATTATTACTTCTCTTTGATTTTTGTAGATTTCACTCCGTGGGTAGGTGGCACTGATCTAGCTCGAGAATTTGATTGGTACTGGTGGGGCTTTGGTGTACCTCTGTCTGGTTACTCAAATTGGTACGTAATTCTAGAACTTATAAAAGTCGAAGGCCTAGCCTACCTGAGGTAATTGTGTTGAAGGTCCTCGGTGTTCGTTTTTTGTTTTGTTAATTTTGAGGGGTTTTCTGACAAATTTTAAATTACCAATTATAGCTAGGTTTCTAATTTTATCCAGTTTTCGATTTGTGAATCCCAAATACATTATAACACTTAGTTTTTTTTGCTAGGCCGTTGCTTTGTTATTTCGTTATTAGGTCTCCTGTTATGAGAGAAAATCAGTTAACCATGTCAACGTAAAAAAATAAAAGTTGAATTGTTATGTACACTCACCTCGCGTCATCCATTTTACTGACATGGTTAGTTGTACTACAGCTTTTATTCTGTCGACTTTGACAGGTTTTTAAACTTACTTAACTTACATGTGTTTCCAGGGAGCCGGGCGCGCCAAACGGGATAAATCCTGCACACGACTGCATGGCAATGAATAAGGACAGTAACTGGGAATGGATTGATTACGGATGCCAGGGTGAAGACGCTAAAAACGTTCACGGTTACATCTGCGAAACGCGAGATCCTTGTGAAGCCAGACAGTAGCTACACAATACATTTATAATGGACGCCACAAAGGTCCACAATTTCAAACGTGCCTGTTTGATATCGTCATGAGAACTTACTTATCATGCGAAGCATTATGAAGACAGCATGTCTATAAAATTGTTACTTAATTAATTCTTGAAAAATTCGTGCTATATTATTGTGGTAACTAGTGGTAGTCGTTCAGTTCGTTTAGATGCTGTGATGATTTAGATTAGTTTGATGCAATAAGGTTATTTTTTGGAAATTCGTAAATAAAATTTCTAGAGTTTCTCAAAGCAGTTTCTTGGTTACTTGAATCAAGTCAGTTTCCACATTTAGCAAGGGTCTAACCAGAGCTTACATCAACCACACGCACATTATAAATTGAACCTCTCGACTATGCATATTATTAAAAAGCGTTATTTAATTGTTATTAAAATTTAAAGAAATGTACTATTAATTTACGTTATACTCCCTCCGATAATTAATAAAATACGTCTACATTTGAAAAAGATGAACTCGGAGTTATACTTATTCATACTTCGCAACTCACCACGATATACTGTTACTACTACTACTACTACTACTACTACTACTACTACTACTACTACCACTACTACTACTACTACTACTACTACGTAATTGGTACTATTCAATCCAACTACTATTCAACGCATTAACTGTAAATGCAGCACCAAATTAGTAATTAAAATGATTCACATTTTACACGAAAAACTCATGATGGTTACAGTACTGTAAGTTAACTCCAGTCTCCAGTACTCATGATGGTTACAGTACTGTAAGTTAACTCCAGTCTCCAGTACTCATGCTGGTTACAGTCTTGAAAGTTAACTCCAGTCTCCAGTACTCATGCTGGTTACAGTATTGTAAGTTAACTGCAGTCTCCAGTACTCATGCTGGTTACAGTACTGTAAGTTAACTCCAGTTTCCAGTACTCATGCTGGTTACAGTACTGTAAGTTAACTCCAGTCTCCAGTACTCATGCTGGTTACAGTATTGTAAGTTAACTCCAGTCTCCAGTACCCATGCTGGTTACAGTACTGTAAGTTAACTCCAGTGTCCAGTACTCATGCTGGTTACAGTACTGTAAGTTACACTACACTGCAGCTTAACTGTACATGATAAATATAAAGTAAAGGTGTGAAAGACGAAAAATATATGTAGGTAAAAAATTAAACCACTTTTCTGTATTTAATAAAAAGTTATGAAATAATATTATAAAAAACAAAAGTAATTGTATGTCTATAGATCATTATAACACGATTACTTACTTAAGAATTTACAATATAATTAGTGTTAACTACAGAATACACGACAAAGAATGAAATACAAGATCACAAAAGCTCAAGCAACTTAATAAATTCAATACTTGGTGTTTGTGGTTCGCAAAAAAGTAATAAATTCACGTTTAAATAATTTATGACAAGAAAGGCAAGAAAGATAAACAATCCACTACATAATAAAATTTGTTCAATTTTTATTAGAAAGATTCATCGTCAGGAAAAGTTCTGCTTGCTAGCGTGCAACAGAAAGCGATATGCAATGATGCTCCAACTGAACCTTAAGAACGCGCGGCAAAATTCTTTGTGCCCTTTTTGGTGAGGAACTCTGCCGCCAGCTAGAAGCTATGCGTTCTCCTCGTGAGGAATTTTGCCACATAGTAGAAATACTGCATATTCGATTTACATGAGGAATCCTCGCGGAGTTCAATCTTAAATCTAACTACTCAATTAATTCTTTCTTATTTCACGAATAACGATTACAGTAACAGATTTCAGCATAAATTTATAAGATTTAATCTCTCTAATAAAACTAATGATTTTATGTTTAATTAATGCAACACTGATGGCTATATTCGTGGAAAAGAAAAATAACGCACGCATATATTATTATGCATATGTATATATATATATATGCGTATATATATTGCATTGCATTGTATTGTATATGTAAAAAGACAGTATGTAAGTAGTATAAAATTTCATGACGAATTTTTTAAACTTTATGTTTATGAAGGGTTTTCTTGTGCTTTAAAGAAAGAAATAACCTGGCTAGTAATTCGCCCGCATTAGGTCACCTCATTAATTTAATAAATTAAATAAAAGCGCATGCGCAAGATTTTTCCAGTCGTTGATTAGTGCCTGGATGCACGATTTTTGAATTTCCCGTCCGTGCCAGTAACGGGCCACCAGCTTCAACAGCTTTAGCTTATCTTGAGAAAGAACCAGGTGACACAGTTTGGTAATAGATAAATTTCCCATGCTGGTAGGTATATAAGTCGAGAAAGATAGATTGAAATTACACTCACAAACGTGTCTTGAGTAACGAGTTCCTTTGGCTAAATTAAACCAATTTAATGATGAGGCAATTATTTTTGCTATTCGGCCTGTTGGCAATAGTAGGACGTAAGTACAACTTATTATTATTATTTTCTTTTGATTTATCTACTAATAAAAACAGTTACAACATTCGCTGAGAATATCGTCATTGTCTTGAAAGGAAGACAGGATGATTTTTCATATACCACCTAATTTTCAAACCCGATAAAAAGTATGCATTTTATTACAATTAACACTGCAAAAGCGTTGCTGATAATTAAATAATAGATTAAAAACTTAATTAACGGCGGGCGAGCCTAGTATTGATGACATCACAAACTAACATAATTTTCAACAACAAAAATATTCTACGAGGGTGTTGTACGTGTTTGCGAAACCCAAAATTGAAGTACAGTGCTACTGTAAGATATTCAGTGTACTGTACTAAAACTACACAAGTTTTAAGATAAAAATTCAAATTTCAAATTTACCGCTCTGCTCACGCATAAGTTGTCGAACGTGTGTAGTTCATCACAAACTAACACATCTGAACTGAGAGGTACAGCACTTGTTTTTTGTGCAATGCGTTTCCAAAATGCAAGCGCTTGAGTCCGTCTAACTAGCGAATGGCGAAATGCGTGTAACAGCGAAGAACTAGTGGCGCGAACGTGAAACTGTGTTTGTGTAGTAATAATTCTTTCACGTAAGTCGTTTTTGAAAAAAATAGTGTTTCCTTTCAATATTTTAAAGAGCATTGGGTCCGGTTTCACTTGAAATTTAGCGAACACTAATTTATACATTTCGAAATTTCTTTACATTTTCATTAGAAAAGTATATAGCCCTAAATATGGGTAACAGATTTAATAATTGCGCAGTGGTGTTTAGCTATTCAAATTTTCAAATAAACAATGAAGAAACGATTCTTTATTTCAAATTAAAGGAAGTTTCCCAGAAGCTTTGAGTTTCTGATTTCAGAGGAAATGATTGAAACGGCTTTTCTTTAAAAGGAAAAGGGAAATTTACAGAATAAAGTTATATTACTTAGCACTACGTTTACCTGTTAGAAAAGCTTAAGTAACTAGAATAGAAAACTCTTAGTAATTTAAAATGTTTGCGCCAGCTGTTAAAACGTCACTGACCCACCTTCCCAATGGGCAACAGTGGTTCACCAAAAACGTATTTTTAGTCTTATTGACAAAAGATCAAATAATTTAATCTTTTGCTTAGTTAGCGAATTGTGCTAAAACACTCTAAACATTTTTTTAAACTTTACGCAATGTTATCTAAATTTGTTTAAAACGACCTGCCGTCAAAATGGCTGCGTTGTTGGAGAGGGGAGGTTTATGCAGTGTTGCTGCAATGCAACAAGACAGCATTTAAGTGATATGAAATTTCAAATTTATGGAAGTATTTTCTTGTGCTTTAACGCATGCGCTATTTAACTTTCAGACTATTACTATAAACTACACTCCCATCTCGTACTAAGTGTTTTAACGTGATGCATTCCGTGATTGTAAGCAAGTGAAATACATTACCAGCTATAATGACATGATTTACGCATGCCTAATACAATGTTTAATCTCTGCATACATTTATTAGTATGTTAAGATGAATTATTCTTGATTGCTTTTCGTAGTTGCCAATGCTCAATGCAATGGATTCTGGGTTGAGTACGATAGACGTGATTATTGTTTCGCCCAGGAATCCCTAAACTGGTTCGAAGCAGAGCAAAGATGCATTCAGAGTATGGGCAGCCTTGTGGGAATTCAAACCGTAGAAGAACAAGCGTTTCTAGTGACAAACATAATCATACATTTGGGCGAAAGTAAGTACAACTATATGACAAAGTAATAAACTTAAGATTCTACATTATGAGCAAAAATGCAAGTGTTGACTGTGATAAATCTTTGTTGCTGACTTGATCTTTACCTCAACATCGGAATTTTGCTATTGCTGAATTCTCCATGCCCGATTACCTATAAAATCCGCTTTATTGCAACACCTTTCATTTTTAACACTTTTGCCCTTGTCACGTGACCTGGTCACGCCCACTTTACGAGATTCTTACCCACACACGCATAAATAGTAACTCCTAGTCCAACACTGTAAAAGGAGTTGAAGGACAAAGTCATTCTCCCTAATTTCCATGTTTTGGATCTTTCTGCTTTGACCTAGGTGTCACCATTCCTGTGTCGCTTTCTGGCTACCTATGTCAAGTGCCTACCCTGCAAGATCCATGTTCTTATACTTATGGACTTACTGACCACACCTCATACTAACACTTTCATCTATGACACGTGACTACGGGTCGTATCAAAACATTAGACGTAATAGGTTGAAAATACACTACCACCCATCTCCAAATATGGATTTATGATTGTGTATATATCAGCCTCGCGTTTATATATTGAGCCTCTACACACAATCATTTGTTGTGTGTTAGAGTAAAATGATTAGGTTGGTTGTGTAGTGGTAGTACGTATGTGAACGATGTGTGTAGCTGTTTATGAACGTTTGAGTAATGGCAAAGCTATAAGACTTTGATTAGGAAATAACACTTTTATTAAGTAACATCACAATATAATAAGATGAACAGCAATGCCAAAAGCCCCCTGATCTCTTTGACTTCCTCGGCCTGACTCCCTAGTCTGGAAGCCCTGTGGCGGATGGCTTCACAGCATCCTTGCCAGGCTGCGTGCGCAGCCTGACAAAATGGGCAATTCCTTATTTGGAAGTCTGACGAATGAGCAGTCACGTGACGCCGCACCTTAATTTCCTTATTTGGATCTGGCTCCATGAATGCTCTTCGTAGCATAATTATCTGACATTTAACATATTTTAATAGATTCTCTTTACTGTTAGTAGGTTGTATAACCTAGCACCCTCGAGGTTGTTGTTAATGTATTTTTTGCTTAGCCCTTATATCTAAGCATATCGCGTAACTGCTTGTGGTGTAATACCATTTACATAATAATTGTAGTTTGTCGTGCTTTATACGTTTGAAACGATGAGCATCTTCTGAAGAGAATAAGAATTTTTTGATACTGGTCGCTAAAATCCAGCTCCTTTGAGGATTCAGCAGCGTCATAAGCCTATAGGTAAATGCGGCCCCAGGACATGTAGACCTAGTCGTACGTTTCAGATAGACTGGTCTCTTAAGTCTAACTCATGCATTGCTTCAAAAAATATTGTTGAAAAATTGAATAATATTTGATCCTCTATTAATATCAGTGAGTAAATTTCATGTTACTTGTATAAAATTTGTTTATTTGGCTAGATTACACACCATGGGTTGGTGGCACTGACCTAGGACGAGAGCGTGACTGGTACTGGTGGGGACTTGCTGAACCAATAACTGGTTACTCAAACTGGTAAGTCTAGATTCACTAATCTCATACGCGTACGGGAGTAAGTTTCTTAACGGGTGGGGGCAGAAAAAATTTGCCCTGAAAATGTTTTAAGTTGTCGTAGTTCAGACGTGTACAGACTAACAAACGTGTCTAAGAAACAGTATTTACTCTTATAGGTCTTTTGTTTAAGTTTATTTGTATTTGCAATTAAAGTTTGCATGTATTTTTATTCAACATAACATTCACAGATATACTTTTTCAAACATTTCAGAAATTCAAAAGAATTAATGGTGATGGTTTATGTTTTCCTTTTTGCAAACATGTTTATTACCTTGCCGATACATCATAAGCAAGTAGTTAAAAAGAGTAACTTGCAAAGGATTTATGAGCTTAGTGAATTAAAGTTGGTAAGAGGCACTAATATTATTAACAAGTCATTAACTTATTTCCCTGTGCTGTCAATAACCTCACTGCAGCTACTTTTACTCCTCTTTCGGATTTTCCAACTTTTAAAGTAAATGGTTGATCTCATTCTTACGAAAAATAGATGGGCAATGAGCGTCTTCTTTGTTTTTAAAGGGAGGTGGGCGCACCAAGCGGAAGTCATCCCGGAAATGACTGTATGATATTGAAGTCAGAAAGCAACTGGGAATGGACCGACATCGATTGTACTAACGAAGACTTCAAAATCGTTCATGGTTACATTTGCGAGGCGGATAACAACTGTGATCGCAACTGAAGTGCCTACTAATGAAACAGGAATGACATCTTTAATAAAATAACCATTCTAGCCTAGGTTGAATGTTAGGATTCTTTTAGACTCACTAATTATTACGTTAGAAATTTCTGTTTTGAATGTACCCAGAATGGTAGTACACATGATTTGCACTAAGAAATTTGCTTTTCCTTGTCGCACTAATAGCTATTGTAACTGTACCAAAACTTGCAAAAGATTCATTTTGACGTATCCATCTTTCATCAATTCTCGTAATACAGATATCTTGCTAATGCTAATACAGTTTCTACTTCCCCTGTATCAACTTGCTGCAGTCTCCCCTACTGTGACCAAGAAATTTCGTTACTTTTGCATACCATGTACTCTTACATGTCAAGTTTATTACGGAGATATGCCAATATACCAACGATTTTGTTGCTTTGCTTTCCTGAGTGCAAGCTATACATACAACGTACAGGTTATGTATGCATATTTGTAGGATAAGACAAATGATGTACGTAGCTTTAAAAGGATCCAATTAAAATAACACAATGTTTGTAAAATCATGTTTGTGGTCATTATAAATAAATCTGCAGTTTGCAAAATCATGTTTGTGGTCATTATAAATAAATTTGCCATGGTTTAAGCAGGAAAAGCTTTGTCTTCTGAAACGTTTGTACAAATCTGTACATATATTGTGATTTGTGTTGCATCGTCTGGTAGTGACTGGTAACAGGTGGAAAGGAAAGGGAGAGAGAGAGAGACAGAGAGAGAGAGAGAGAGAGAGAGAGAGAGAGTGGGAGAGAGAGAGAGGGAGAGAGAGAGAGAGAGAGAGAGAGAGAGAGAGAGAGAGAGAGAGAGAGAGAGAGAGAGAGAGAGAGAGAGAGAGAAAGAGAGAGAGAGAGAGAGAGAGAGAGAGAGAGAGAAAGACAGAGGAGAGAGAGAGCGTTTCTCTTTTCTGCATGGTCACTTTCGCCATCTAGTGCTAGCTAAAGACACTTTCATGTTTAATAGTTTTTACTGAACGTCCCCATGTCCTAAATATACATGTCCCTATAAGGACCTTGTCAAGAAAGGAAAGCAAAACATTTAACAAACCTTGGATTACTCCAGGGCTATTAACTTCAATTCAAAAACGAAGCACAATGTACAAAACACATAAAATATCACCTTCGGAATATGACAGAAACATATATAAAGTATACTCAAATAGGCTGAATCATCTAAAAAACATTGCTAAGAAAAATTTTTACGAAAACTTATTTACAGTACACAGCAACAATATAAAAAAGACATGGATGAATATTAATAACATACTGGGTAGAAATAACAAAACTCAATCTGCACCTGAGAAACTCAAATACAATGGCCGCACATTAACAGATAAAATGGAAATTGCAAATGCTTTCAACAACTTTTTTCAATCTATTGGCGAAAATATGGCCAAAAAAATTCCACCATCACTAGTTAGTTTTGACTCATATCTAACAAACAGAAATGAAAAAACAATATTTTTTTACCCAGTGACACAAGCCGAAATAAAAGCTGAAATTAATAAGCTCAATGAATCAAATTCTACTGGTCACGAAAACGAACCTAATAAATACTATAAGCTTGCTGCTAATAAAATTGTCCCCATTTTAACCCATCTTTTCAACCTATCAGTTACACAAGGAGTCTTTCCCGACTTTCTCAAAATAGCTAAAGTGACACCTGTATTTAAAGCTGACTCACCCGAGGAACCAACAAATTATCGTCCAATTTCTATACTGTCTCCTATATCTAAGATCTATGAAATTATTATATACAACCGCCTCATCAATTTCCTAAATTCTTGCAGTGTACTCACAAAATGCCAATTTCGATTCAGAAAAAACCATTCAACTGCTCTAGCTACAGCAGAGCTCATTGAAAACATGCTCAAGAATTTAGATAATCGAACTTATACATGCGGAATTTTTCTAGACTTATCTAAAGCTTTTGACTCAGTCTCCCATCATATAATCTTACATAAACTTAATCACTATGGCATACGAGGTAATACATTAAAATTAATAACAAATTATCTAATAAACAGACAACAATATACAGTGGTACAAAACAATGCTTCTAATTTACTTAAGATAAACTGTGGAGTACCACAAGGGTCAACATTAGGACCACTTTTGTTTCTTATATACATGAACGACATGCCGCTTGTTACCAACTTCAATACACGCCTCTTTGCTGACGACACAAACCTATTCCTTAATGATTCAGACATAGATCGCCTCCAACAACGAACGAACGAAGAACTCAAAAAAATCTCAATTTGGATGAAAGCCAATAAACTATCTGTAAATTATGCAAAAACTAAATATATGATAATCAAACATAAATCATCTTCAAACGATGTTATTCCTTTTACGTTAAAAATGGACAACAATGAAATTATGCAGGCTACATCGATAAAATATCTTGGGCTTTATATAGACAACACTTTGAAATGGCAGACACATATACAAACAATAGCACAAAAAATTAACAAAATAATTGGTTTATTCTACAAAATACGACACTTTATTACCAAAAAAACACTGCTAATACTTTACTATGCACTAATATACCCCTATCTACATTACTGCATTCTTTCTTGGGGTAGAGCAAAAACCACTACTCTTCACCCATTAATTACTGCCCAAAACAAAATAGTCAAATGTATTACTTTTTCTGCCTACAGGGATCGAGCTACGCCTTCATACAAATATCTGAAACTACTAAAGCTAGCTGATATATACAACTTGGAATTACTTAAGTTTATGTTTAAATACAAACACGGCATTTTACTTACTCTTTATACAAATTATTTCCAAAAGGTTAGCAATATTCATACTTATGAAACACGAGCAGCAACAAGTGGTTTTTATTACCAGGCCCGATATAAAACATCATTTGGCCTAAACACACTGCAACATAATGGAATCAAACTTTGGAACGCCTTAGATACTTTAATAACCACCTGCTCATCCTTATTACAAATAACTAAAAAGTACAAAAAGCGACTAATTGAAAACTACATTTAGTATACTATAGTTAAATTTAATCGAGCTGGAAAATAACATGATGATATTGCATAAAATTGTATTTTTTTGTACAGTACAAAGACCTTAAATTCATCACTTTTTTATTTATTCTTTGTGTTGTTTAGAAACCGAATACATCTAAAAATCAAGTGAATCTAAATGAATTGTTTTTGTCGAAGGCATGTAGAAATCTTTTGAACTGTAACTACACGTATTCAGAAAGTTTTATTTATTGCATGAACATATTCGCTTACTATGCTTTGCCTCCAGAGTGAATGTTGCATCACAAAAATTCTGCTCGCATAATTATATATTTTATTCTAGCCTTGTTTTGATTTTTTGTTTTCGCCTTGCGAAGATTTTTGTTACTGTTGCTTGTAATATGTTTGGCTTTAAACTGAATTCTGTTTTTGCTGTTGAGTTTGATTTTGTTGCTTTTGTGTGTTATAATTTTTGCCCCTAGTTGAATCCTGTTTTTGTTTTGATTATGATAATTTCTTTTGTTTTGAGTTGAATTGCGTTTGTTTTATGAAAATGTCATCACCCTGTAAATAAACTTTTAATAAGGGGCAGCTGACCAAGTAACCAATAGGTCTTTCGCTGCTCCTTCTCGGCTACAATGAAATATGTAAATAACTATTAATTTTAAACTGCTAATGAGAAAATAAATTGAATTGAATTGAATACTGTACTCTACTCTCATAAATTGCACAGTTCTCTCCGTTTCCCGTTTTTTGTTTACCTTTTCAGATTTGGTTCTACATGGGTACTTTCGCCATCTAGTGCTAGTTAGAGACACTACATTTCATTTTCTAATTGTGCGAGTTATGAGACATTAATAAGATGTTTTCCATGTATAGAAACTGTATTCTCGAGCTCTATTTATCGCTAATGATGATTTAAGATCTTTCTTTTTTCAGTAGTGGTCCAGCTCTTGTTTGCATTTTAATAAATAAATTATATATTATATAGTTGCCTGTAGTGAAGAAACTATTGCAACACGCCGATTTTGTTCAAATATAATAATAGTTTATTAACAAAAACTCAAACTCAAATAGGTACACAATGAAAAACCAACAAATGCAAAAGTGACAAGCATGACTCGAAAAATCGTGATTAAATAAATAAAAATGAAATTAATGCACTATTCAACTGATTATTATTAGGCCTATATTTGCTCAAATTACCACCAAATCACTTTTTCATAATTTGTTTTTCTCACGCACTGTAAATATTTTATTGGTTTCGATATTCCACTGATGTGTTATTTAATTCGTATGCCAATTTGTAAAGAAAAGTGTTGCAAAGTTACTGAGGAATCCGTTTGACAATACCTGACGAATGCATGTACCTTTTTTCTACATCAGTCACGTAATGTAAAGCAAATAAGATGAGAACATAAAATGCACCTGAAATATTTGCTACTGTCGCCAGCAATTTCGTTGGCAATGGCACAAGCGACGAGTGCATTCATGCCGTCCTTAGCCGTTTTCATGAGCAACTATACGAACTGGAAATGTTGTGTACAAAAGAAACGAACTTGACCGCAGAGGCATGTGTTGCAGTTGGTTCGTATTACACACATCCGGATGACAGGAATTCACTACAACATTGGTGTCTGGAAAAGTAAACAGGTATAAAGAAAATGATGAAAAAAAACACAATTATTGTATACTATACGATGTACCTGGGACCAAAAAAACAACTCGATTAGTTTTGGTATTTTCTCTTTGTTTGCTATAAATTGACCAAAATCTTGGATGAAAAATTGTTGAAGAACAAGGAGATTTACGAATGCCAAATCATACGATACAGCTTACACTTGACATTGTTATGCTGATCATAATCAAACATGACAAAATGACTTACTTCTTCTAAATGGGCGGCAACGTACGGGGTGTAAAAATTTATTGGTCTATAAACCATCGATCGTAATTGTAAAAGCACCAGTTTCAGGAAATCATTTTCCTTTCAATGCATTTTCTAAGCAGCAACAGAACTTTTAAGCGAATTTGTACATCTTGAATAAACCCAGACGCAGGGTCCATGACGGTGCTAAACTGTGCAATATTTATTGCTTTCCATGGCCCTTTCTTTGTATCTTCATTTAGGAAAGTTTTGAGTGACCTTTGTGGATTATTGTTAATCACTTCAATGTAACTGTTTTTACATATTCTACGTAAAGTAAGAGAAGAGGAATGAACTATTAAATTCAAGCAACAGCCTTCACCACGGTTATCTCTAGTGTAAAGAAAAATTTTAAGCTCATGAGCATCACCAATGATTGCAATCTTTTCTAATACACGAAGTGTACATCCTCCTATTTTTAAATTATTAATTATCTCAACAGGAACAGCACACATGACTGACACGACTTCTGCGTAGTTTCTCTGCGTTTTTGGAAATATTGATTCTGATGCCACTTTTTGATGGTAAGTTATTAGAACATTTTCTTGCTCCTCGGCATTTAATATTCCAGTTGCTACCGGTCCTTTGATGAATAACTCTGGATCCATTGTGGGAAATCTGATCTGCAACAAAATGTCACATAAGACTGTTCTCTTGTTGAACACATTTTGCTCTAGGTTCTTTCGCTTGCATTCAGCATCAGCCCATCTTAAAACTGCATCAAATAGTTTCCCCTCTTCAGTAATTGTCAGTTCATCAAGCTTGACAATCCTCAATAAGCTGTCATAGCTCAAAGAAGTAAAACTGTCGGACTCTATAACTTCTTCCGTCTCGACACTAATGACCTCCAAACAGTTCATCTCTACATCTCGCCTTTCATAGAAACAAGCAGCTGTCAGAATGGTACAAACACTGTCAGTTGTGATTTCAGATTTAAGGAAACCAATAGCCAATTTTTCAAGTTCACGAATGTTGTATTTTTTAGCTAAGTAAAGTACCAAAAGAACATTATCACCAGTTAATTCAGCTTTGTCAGTATAAATGAACCTCAAAAGCAGCAGGAACACGTCAGGTTCAACGTCGGTTATTGGTACGACATCACCAAGTTTATGACACAGCGGCCCAAACAGCATCGTCTTAAAAACCTCACTTCTGAGTGCAAGTACGTACCGACTGGCGTTGATGATGGTTTCACCAACTGAAAAAGTTACATCACATAATTCCTGGAAATCTTCGTTACCAAAAACATAATCGTATCTCTGGTTCCAGTTGCCCATCGCATCAACCCTTTCAGCTAGAGTTTGCGGCTCAGCTAATGAAGTGGCCATCCTTTGACGAACGAAATTTACTGAATTACTTTAGTTGTACATTCACTATGACTGACTCAACAACTCGTGAACAAAGTCAGCGTGCCACAGTAGTTTACTGCATTTTCTTGCAGCGGTAAAGGTAGCAACGTTTGGAGGAAAAATAGCTTCCAGTGTGTTTAGCAGTTGCAAGAAAAAGCGTCTAATGCAACAGCAATGCCTGCACACATAATCTGATTTTTAAGTTGCTTAATTTTTAAGTTAAATCGCCACAAAACGCAACGCAACTGCTGCTGAAAGACAGGTGCACCCCCACATCGCAATAGACTCTTCCACTTGTTTTTGCACAACGTATAGTACAGGGTGTCTATAAAGTCTCTTTACAATTTTAAAAATTTATCACAAAGTCAGTTGACAAGATATCCTAACAGATTAGTTTTGTTTTATTCAGTGTTTATCTGAGTTTGAGATAACATTGAAATTTCGCGTTTTATGTAGGTCTCCTGTTGGTAGAAGGATCTTGTTAACTGAAACCGCAAAATGCGTACCCCTCAAGAGAAG
This sequence comes from Tubiluchus corallicola, assembly GCA_030141605.1. Taxonomy (NCBI): domain Eukaryota; kingdom Metazoa; phylum Priapulida; class Priapulimorpha; order Priapulimorphida; family Tubiluchidae; genus Tubiluchus; species Tubiluchus corallicola. Next base: position 21,285 of record JAQGDQ010000515.1, read on the forward strand.
GCACAGTGTGTATCATGGTTTATTGGAACAAACTCGTATGCGCAGACTCAGCAAAACTACAGAATTAAGCATGGAAGAGATTCATGGGGTTATGTGAAAGACATCGTGTATCAAACAAAGACACGGGACATTACTGACTTGACGCTGTTTTTCATCCAGGCAATATTTCCATTTTACTAAGTTCAAAAAATTTCGTTAATAAAGCTGAAAACACGTTCTTTTTTTGAGTAGTTTTACTGCGATGACGAAAATGCTCTACTGTGTAATGAGGAGCCCTATGAAAGTTTGAAAGAGTAGTCCTCGTGGATATGCATTTTTTACCATAAGGGATTGTACAGCATTGACAGCGGCAATTTATAGCCACTCTGGGATTTCAGGCATGGGCACCGGCATTTATTCATTCCATTTATTTACATTTATTCGTTTGTAAACAATTAACAGAAATTACAGTACACTTTCTACAATGCTTAACAAATACGATGTAATTTATATTCACTACTTCATTCTGATTAAGCTACTGTATACTCCATATATTAAGTTAACATAATTCTCATGCATACATAAGTAATTCGGCTACTAGTCAGTTAAAATGAAACATCTAGCTAGAACAATCGGGTAAATCAGCAGGTCATGTTAAAATTAGGGTATCACACAGATAGTTGGTTTACATGCAAAAAGCTGCAACTTACAATAGGCATCTTTTAATAGCATTAATGGCGACGTTCTCTGCAAACTTCTGTAGAGGTGATTTGTAAGTACAAAAGATCAGTTACCATATACTAGACAACGAAATGATTGAAACTGGAGCCGAATTTAACAGCCGTTCTGCATGTGGCTGACATGGGGAGGGGGTTTGGGGGTGGCACTGTCAATAGTTCATAATCAGTCTTCCACAGCACAATGCCAACGAGTTTCTTCTTTATACGTTTGTATATTTTAGGGTACACCGGACAGCACTAATCCATATAAGACATCAGTCGCACTGATGAACACAGTTAAAGAAGATGATTTTCTTTTTAATTCATTTTCTATACAACAGCACAACTTTTATGCGAATTTTTCCATCACTAATAAACCCAGAAGCTCTGCAATATTATTCTGATACCACCAAAAACTTTTCACTTCTTCTGAACTTGTCTTTATTTTCAAATGTTCTGAGTGACTTTCTTGGATCATTGTTAGTCACTTCAATCCATCTGTTCTTACATATGCTGTCAGACGTAGAAGCAAAAGCGAAAAGTAAAACTTGTAATTTCAAGCAGCAGTTTACACAATAGTTATATCGAGTAACTTAATATATCTAATTTAATATATGCTTAATTTAATATCTAAGCAGCAACAGAACTTTTATGCGAATTTTTCCATCATTAATAAACCCGAAAGCAAGGTCCACGACGGTTCTAAACTGTGCAATATTTCTTGCTGTCCAGAGCCGTTCCTTTTCATCTTCATTTAGGACAGTTTTAAGTGACCTTTGTGGATTATTGTTAATTACTTTAATGTAACTGTTCTTACACATGCTACATGAAGTAGAAGACCAAGAAGGACGAACTACTAAATCCAAGCATCAGCCTTCAGCACGGTTATTGGAGCAGTTTACTTACTTAGTTACTTGCTTGCTTGCTTACTTGCTTACTTGCTTACTTACTTACTTACTTACTTACATACTTACTTACTTACTTACTTACTTACTTACTTACTTACTTACTTACTTACTTACTTACTTACTTACTTACTTACTTACTTACTTACTTACTTACTTACTTACTTACTTACTTACTTACTTACTTACTTACTTACTTAAATAATTTTCCTTTCAATTCATTTTCTAAACAGCACGTTAACTTGTATGCGAATTTTTCCATCATTAATAAACCCGGATGCAGGGTCCATGACGGTGCTAAACTGTGCAATATTTCTCGCTTTCCAGAGCCGTTCTTTGTATCTTCATTTAAGACAGTTTTGAGTGACCTTTGTGGATTATTGTTAATCACTTCAATGTAACTGTTCTTACACACGCTACGAAAAATAAGAGAAGAAGAGGGATGAACATGTAAATTCAAGCAACTGCCTTCACCACGGTTATCTCAAGCATTGGAGCAGTTTGTTTTGTTACATCTGAAAAGAGCAATGACAAGCTTATCAGCATTACCAGTGGTTGCAATCTTTTCTATAGAAATGAATCCATCTACTGGCATTCTTCGCAATCTACGAATCCATCTACTCGCAATCTTTTCTGATATTTCTGATCCTCTTATTTCTAAATTGTCAATTTCCTCAACAGGTACAGCACACACGACTAACACGACTTCTACGTAGTTTCTCTGCGTTTTTGGAAATATTGATTCTGGTGCCTGTTTTTGATGATAATTGATAAAAACATTCAGTTGCTCCTTGTCATTTAATATTCCAGTTGCTACCGGTCCTTTGATGAATAACTCTGGATCCATTGTGGGAAATCTGATTTGAAACAAAATGTTCTTTTGTTCAACACATTTTGCTCTAGTTTCTTTCGCTTGCATTCAGCATCAGCCCATCTTAAAACTGCATCAAATAGTTTCCCCTCTTCAGTAATTGTCAGTTCATCAAGTTTGACAATCCTCAATAAGCTGTCGTAGCTCAAGGAAGTAAAACTGTCGGACTTTATAACTGCTTCTGTCTCGACACTAATGACCTCCAGACACTTCATCTCTACATCTCGCCTTTCACAGAAACAAGCAGCTGTCAGAATGGTGCAGACGTTGTCAGTTGTGATTTCAGATTTAAGGAAATCAACAGCCAATTTTTCAAGTTCACGAATGTTGTACTTTTTAGCTAAATAAAGTATTGAAAGAACATTATCACCAGTTAATTCAGCTTTGTCAGTATAAATGAACCTCAAAAGCAGCAAAAACACGTCAGGTTCAACGTCGGTTATTGGTATGACATCACCAGGTTTATGACACAGCGGCCCAAACAGCATCCTCTTAAAAACTGAGTGCAAGTACGTACCGACTAGCGTTGATGATGGTTTCACCAACTGAAAAAGTTACATCACATAATTCCTGGAAATCTTCGTTACCAAAAACATAATCGTATCTCTCGTTCCAGTCGTCCATCGCGTCAACCCTTTCAGCTAGAGTTTGCGGCTCGTCTAATGAAGTTGCCATTTCTTTTGCTAATGGAATTTTCTGACCTCTCTGCTGATCGAGAACTTGTATAAATGGATGGTGTAACTACAGAAACAAGATGAAATATTATAAACTTTGCACTTTTTTTCAGTTTTTTGTCCTACAATCATTAAAGGTAATACAGTCATAATTTTATCATGTCAATGCTGCCTCGCCTTGTACAAACAACTAACTGTACACTCTCTGTGAACTCGGTTCATAAACTGCACCGACTAAGAAAAATAACTCTTCACTTTGTCCAGTCTACATAGGTGAATAACTTGAAAACACAAGAAACTCTTCACTTACATAAAGCTCAAAAAATTGGTTTGAAATTTTATACCAATTACATACTGCCTCTTTGCACACAGGGCTTACGTCGGCAGTAATGCTGTATAAAAAAGTCAAACTCTGGCGATGACCGTTAGACGCAGCCATTTTAAAGACAAGTCATTTAAAACAAGTTTAGACAACACTGAATAAAGATGACAGCATTTGTAATTGTAAAGAAGAAGCTATTCAGTTGCAAATTTGTTGATCTAAGATCAAGAAATGATTTTATCAACTTAATTCATCTCATCTTTGACTTGGTAAGTGTCTTGTGTTTTTATATTTTAATTGTTGCATGTTAGTGTGGTCTACATGATATCAATACCAGCATAAATCTATCTATCTATCATTGCCTCAGTGAAATACGTATCACGTCATCTATATTCCACAGAATTTAGTATCTGTGAAATGAAATGTCTGTCTAACTGGTGGGTATCCTTCTGTCTCAGAAGACAATGGAGTGTGCGCCAAGAGAGTCAGTTATTGATCACATTGATGGAGCTGCAGCGTTGACTGTGGCTGAGCAGTCCGATCCTTAAACCACTGGAGTGGTCTCTACAGGGCGCTTGCCTGGGCAAGGTGTATGGACAAACAGTTTAAACAATTACAATTACTATTAGAAACACTATTAACCTAGTTTCTACGTGGTCATTATAAATTACATGTACTTGCATAGCGCTTGTATTCGAACAGGTTGCGCAACTACTTGTTGTTTAATAACTTGCACCTGTTCGTTATGTGGCACTTATATTAAAGCTATGCTCAGTAATAGTCTGTGTTATAAAATGCGCCTTTACTTGAATATCATAGTACACACATTTCCCGGGGAGAATAAGAATTTTTTCTAAAATGTGACGCCCGTCAAACTATGGCACCTAGTCTATAGTCTATAACCTAGTTACGTTACTGGTTAATATGCATCGTATGTCTTAATTTATTCAAATTTTATTTACGTGTGGAACAACTACCTGCAAACAGAGTGACACCTGGTATATATTTGTTTTTTTAAATAAAGAATTATAGTAATAATAATAATAATAATAATAATAATAATAATTATAATAATAATAATAATAATAATAATAATAATAATAATAATAATAATAATAATAATAATAATAATAATAATAATAATGAACTTTTTCTTGGCGGTTTATATAAGAAGAAATCGAGCGCGAAGGTGCCATTTCTGAAGAAAACCTGGAGCTTGGTTTCACGTGGTTTTTTGTTCATCATTTATCGATAGATGGCGCCAGCAAAAGTTAGTTACGGCATTGTTTATGTTTGGTTACCAACTGTAACACTTCACTGTGTATCATTGTTTACAAATTCAGCATTACAGAGACAACGCGGTATCCAAGGAAGCCGTTGTTAGCAAATTTGTTTTCTAGCTTACGGACTTTCCGAAGTTTCACGACCAAAACCGAACAAAAAAATTTTGCGGGGAAATGCAACTTCGAGGACCGATATGATTAAGAATAAAACCGCGAAGTTTAACAAAATTAGTGTAAAATTTTAAGTTACGATCAACTCTTTTAAATAAAACATTATTTTTTTACGTTAAATTTGACCTTTAGCTCATAGATTTACTAATTAGGACATCACATCTGCCACTGACTGATATACTGCACTGTGCCGAACTGTTATACAATGATTATAATTATTATTTTCTTGTAATTAAGCGGATGCAAGGCACGGGAGATTTGCGAATACTACATGTTTGAACCAGTGATATTTGCATTACCGGTTCAACGGTTCAATTCAGTTGATCTTTTTCCCAGCCACGTCTGTCTGTTGGTTCGCCTGTCTCAGACAGGCTGTCTGATTATACTATTTCTCAAATGTTGCAATTCAAACCAAACTTGCAGCACAGGGGCTCCGCGTGCTATTTCTGCAGTAAAAAATTGTAACCATGGTGATTGACAGTTGCATAGCAACGGCCAAAAAACTTCTAAAATAACACCAATAAAAACAAGTTTTTAGCATTTAAATGTGAAAACTTTTTAGTATACTTATCTTAGCCTAAGTAATTTAGCTTTGGTAGGTTCAGTAGTTAGTTAGTCATTCTTCCAGGTCCCGTTTTAGTGACAAACGCTAAGTTACAGTTTCATGAACCGGTATTAGCTCAAATGGAATGAGAGGCGACGCATTCAAGCTTCCGCTTAATGCTGCCAGGTCAGAATTTGATTTCTCCTGAAGAAATCTTTTCCTGTCGACAACAGCAGCAGCGGAAAAGGCGAAAACTTGGCCCGAGTGCCAGAGGGCTTGCAGTTGGCGAACACTAGTTAAAACGAACGTCACATATCTCACTACGTGTATTTTGCATAACGATGATGGTTGCCATGGCAACAAAGATGAAAAATGTAGAAATAACATTTCTATTTTTACATAAAAACTACAATAAACTGTTTCGTGTTGAAATTTAATAACAAAAATTGAAAATATGACATGTTCACAACATACAGTAGAGTCAACGTAAACGCATAAGTGGACCCATTAGGGTCCAAGACCAACAATGAATTCAACAAATAATTTTCCGCATGCACAATTATTGCTTAAGCAGTTTTTGTTTGTATACTTGACGTAATTTGTTCATTCGGTCCTGGTCATTTTCTTTCAGTCTGTTGTCCATTCGAAGTTCTGCCGGCTTAACAGCAACAAAATGCGACTTTGATTCCGGTGGTGATGACGACGATGATGATGATGACGACTTAGTATGGATTTTAGGTAAAACGTGCTGCAAAAATAAAGGTAATTAATTTCTTCGTAGACAAAGCAGAAAAGTTTAGATGAATTCGATATCAGAACAACAAAAGGTAATTTAATTTAATATTAATTTATTTGTTTTGGTCTGTATTTAGAACAAAATTTGTACTCAAGTGACGTTTGTACTCAGTTGACGTTTGTACACAGAACAGTATTCGTACTCAGTTGACGTTTGTACACAGAACAGTATTCGTACTCAGTTGACGTTTGTACTCAGAACAGCATTTGTACTCAGTTGACGTTTGTGCTCAGAACAGCATTTGTACTCAGTTGATGTTTGTACTCAGAACAGACTCTGAAGGACAACATGTCACCAATACTGATAGAAGTGAATGCTAATCCTAGCTTGAGAGTTGACTATGAGAGTGGTAGCGACACAGCCTGTCCTACGTTCAAGCCTAGTCCAGTGGATCAACAAATCAAGCGACCACTGGTCAGAGATGTCTTGCTGCTCGCCACAAAACTGCTAAGCTTGGTGTTTTGCCGTTGTGTTTTTGTTGATAGGATTTCTTTTCTTTGTTATTTTGTTTATTATTATTTTTCTTTCAGAAAGCCTTTTCATAGTTCCAGCGATTGATGATGATCGTGAACAGTTAAAGGTTGAGTGTACCAGACAACGCATTTGTGTACACTTGACAACGCCTCGCAGCCCATGCTGTTGTAATACTAACAGTTTTGAAAGCTAGCTAGAAATTCCCTAGCTCATTTTTTGTTTCCAAGCGATCATTCTAAGCATAGACCAATGCATAATTAAGTAAAAACCCACGTAAAACAATTGAAGTTATTGAATTGATACGGCAGACGGCCGCGCTTTAGTCACATGTCACGTGACGGTTGTAGTTAAGACGTGTTGCTGTGGTACACTTGACCTTTTGTAAAAAAACGTAGGAGTTGTAAAAGCAAAAATTTCTAAATGAAGTGTGTTGAGGTGAAGAAGAGAAAGAAAAGTGTGTTGAGAAAGAGGAGGAGAAAGCGAGAGAGAGAGAGAGAGAGAGAGAGGAAGAGAGAAAGAGAAGAGAGAGGGAGAGAGAGAACGAGAGAGAGAGAGAGAATGAGAGAGAGAGAAGGGAGAGGGAGAAAGAGAGAAAAGAGAGAGAGAGAGAGAGAGAGAGAGAGAGAGGAAGAAAGAAAGAGAAGAGAGAGAGGGAGAGAGAGAAAGAGAGAGAGAGAAGGGAGAGGGAGAAAGAGAGAAGAGAGAGAGAGAGAGAGAGAGAGAGAGAGAGAGAGAGAGAATGAGAGAAAGAAAGGAGGGGGAGAGAGAGAATGAGAGAGAGAGAATGTGAGAGAGAGAAGGGAGAGGGAGAGAGAGACTGAAAGAGAGAGAGAGAAGGGAGAGGGAGAGAGAGAGAAAGAGAGAGGGGGAAGAGAGGAGGGGAGAGAAAAGGAAAGACTGAGAAAGAAAAAGAGTCAGAAAAGAATAATAAAAGATTTTCCATATTTACTCTTCTTTGTTGTTTTGCTCTTCGTCCATGATATGCTAATTGATGATCACAGTGATCCACTAATAATTCCACAGCTTCTCTTAACGAACAACCATCTGCGTACTTCCTTCTTGCCATCATGAAAAATGCTTTCACGAAAGTTCTAAAACAGATACCAGGTGGCTCTGACATCGTGTGCACGCCCCACTTGTAGTACAGTTCAGCGTAGAACGAATCAACGGAGGAATGGCCCAGGATGTCATCTGATAAGTTGCTCTTCCTAAACAAATTATCAAATTCTGTTGAAGTTCTTCTTGAAGGGTAAGCTTGTGGTTATCAGAAAGGCAATTTTCCGATAACGAATTCTACAGATAAGCAGCCCGGCGGAAAAAATGCATTTGTTTAAGCAACTGTTCTGCAACCACAAATGTCCAGAACAAAATATCCAGTAAAAAGCAGTATAACAAAAAGGACAACGTGTATATTCTATTTGCTTTAATAATGATGATGATGACGACGACGACGACAATGACGATGATGATAATGATGGTAACGATAATGATGATAATGATGATGATGATGATGATTATGATGACGACGATGACGATGATAATAACGATAATGATGATGATGATGATGATTATGATGACGATAACGATAATGATGATAATGATGATGATGATGATGATGATGATGATGATGATGATGATGATGATGATGATGATGATGATGATGATGATGATGATGATGATGATGATGATGATGATGATGATGATGATGATGATGATGACGATGATGATAATGATGATAACGATGATGATAATAATGATGATGATGATGATGATGACGACGATGACGATGATGATAACCATAATGATGATGGTGATGATGATGATAATGATAGTGATTAAGGTTTCTTCTAAGGTGATTCTTACTGGTGCTTCATTTTGTAATCTTAGAAGATGTCCTAGACATCTTAATCTTCGGATCTTGACTTTTGAACTCCAATAAATTTCTTTTGTTCTAGTGTATAAATCACATTTTTGATTA
>JAQGDQ010000515.1:35000-37500 GCA_030141605.1 Tubiluchus corallicola
CAATCTTGGTTCACACACCCACCTGAAAGCAGCTCAATCTTGGTTCACACACCCACCTGAAAGCAGCTCAATTTTGGTTCACACACCCACCTGAAAGCAGCTCAATCTTGGTTTCCTCAACAACTCATAGCGGCTCATCAATTTCAACTGTGGCATCAGCGCTATGACCGTCTTGCACACCAGCTCCTCGATGCCGGTCCAGATCTTAGACGTGTCCTTGCCGGACTCCTCCAACAATTCCATGACGCTGGACAATGTCCTCTTACTGCCGCCGTCGTCACCTTCAGTGAACTGATACGTGTCGCTCTTTTTGTTGAGCGAGTAGTTGGTCAAATGCATGTATGATTGATTGATGTTTTCGTCTGATGGGGTTTGATATGGTACCGTGCAGAATCGAGCCATTCCCTCCCGACTAATGTAAATCTGTAAAGAAAATAGGGTATCGATGCGCTCAGTCAAAAAATGTCAACTCGCTATCCATATTTAACAAAAATTATAAATCAAACTTACTTGAAATATATAACTGATCACTCAATCATGATTTGTTGTTTTTCATTTTCAAAAACTTCCCCTCTAGTATAATAATATTTTTATTGCTTCCCACCCTTATATGTGTGTGTGTGTGTGTGTGTGTGTGTGTGTGTGTGTGTGTGTGTGTGTGTGTGTGTGTGTGTGTGTGTGTGTGTGCATATTGTAATATTGTATCTGTATATATTGTAATTTTTTTCGTAACTAATTCTAGTGGCCTACCATACGCTAGCTTCTTAGGTCTCTAGTGTAGAATTCATGAATTGTATCATATGTTTGTATAAACAAAAACTGATTATCGATGCACATGTAATGTATATGTATATGTATATGTTTATTGCGAAATAAATCTATTATATCTAATCTAATCTAAAGTAAAAGTAATAGAACTTTTATTAAATCGAAATTACGTCTTAGGAACTCGAAATTCCGACTTAGTAACCCTATAATTTATAAGTAACTTGCAGTTTTTGTTTACTGAAAACCCTCTTAGTAAAAAGGCCAATAGTATTGATGAAATAGTACGGTGTCTTGTTAGGGACATAGTAAAAGTAATATATTAACTTCGAATTAATATTTCGAAATTCCGAGATACCAAGTAGAAATTTCTCATTAATATATTTATTTTTTAATCAAACGACGTTCGTATTTGACTTAGGGTAGGTTCAGACTACTAAGTGTTTTTGTACAAAACTTTTTCTCTGGCAGCAAACTCGCAAGTGTGAACAACTTTGCGAGTTACCGTCATCAAGAAAATACAAGCTCACCGACAGCTGCTGCGAGTTGATTTCTTGCGAGTTACTCTCTAGTGTGAACGCCTGGGTGAGTTACTCTCAACACTTCTCGCAGCGAACAGAGAAGTGAGCATCAGCCCATGCTTACTGTCGGAGAGTAACTCGCAACAAGTTTTGGTTTCTAGTGTGAACACTCTTGCGAGTTACTCTCGATGAGCAAGATAAGCAGGAAATTATATTACCAGTATACATATTCAAACATTTTTGTGTAGTGACATTCAAACATATACTGATATCTAATGTGTCGGCACAGTTGCAGTAGTGCTAATGAAACTGCACTAATCACATTAAATAAACTTTCTTAATCCAATCATTATTTTTGGGACAGAAATCGAAACTGGGAGCCTGTCACAGTAAAATTTTATTTAAACAGAAATCACTAAAAAATACGAATGGAAAAATATTGGTTCACGGTGATCATTTTTGCAACCCTTTCCAATTTCCCTGACTTTTTACCCCATTTTCATAAGTTTCCCTTGACTTTTTACCAAATTATCTTTTCCCTGACTTTTCCATGTTTTTCCAGGATAAACTGTATTATCAAGGATTTTCCTTGATCGTGGGAACCTGTTATGTAACTTGACAGTTCGAAAACAAATGATATTAATGATACCTGCAATGATATTAATGACGTTAATGATACCTGCAATGGTTCTAAACTCATTAGGACGGCGTACACCCTCAGGTCAAACTTATAGTCATCCAGAAGCATGGGATTAGGGATATACTCCTGCACGACTTGCGGTGTTTCCGCATCCAGGATCATTCCAGGATCGTTGACCAGGTAGATCCCGTCACCTTGAGCACCGTGACTGGGTTTCACAATGAAGGTCAGCTTCTTGTTGGGAAACTTGGCCAGCACTGAACCGACGTCCGAACGGAACCGATCGTGCTGATCCGGAAGGAACCACGTTTTCGGGTAAAAGTTGAAGTCATCGGTAAAGAGGGTCTTCAGCATGTTTAGTGACTGACAGAGAGGGACCTTCTTAGTCATATCATTCATTCCTGAAAAATAATCAGCACGCAAAAACTAATCAAGCCAATCGGGTAGAACATAAGGGGAAAATTTTAAGCAACAACAACAACAACAACAACAACAACAACAACAGAAATAATAATAACAACAACAGCAACAACAACAACTACTACTACTACTACTACTACTACTACTACTACTA
>JAQGDQ010000515.1:42500-157188 GCA_030141605.1 Tubiluchus corallicola
TGTTGTTGCTGCTGGTGTTGTTGTTTTTATTTATGATGGTTTTGGTGGTGATGGCGTTGTTATTATTATTACTATTATTGTTGTTGTTGCTGTTCTTGTTATAGTTGTTGTTGTTGTTGTTGTTGCTGCTGCTGTTGTTGTTGTTGTTTAGGATGGTGGTGGTGGTGATGACATTGTTATTATTATTATTACTATTATTATTATTATTATTATTATTATTATTATTATTATTATTATTATTATTATTATGATGATTATTATTATTATTATTATTATTATTATCATTATCATTATCATTATCATCATCATCATCATCATCATCATCATCATCATCATCATCATCATCATCATCATCATCATCATCATCATCATCATCATCATCATCATCATTATTATTGTTATTGTCAATATCATTATCATTATTATATAAAATCTTTTACCAGTATAAACCTGACTGAGCCCTGTGTTACGATGCAGCTGACAACAATAAGCACACGTTAGATACTCATACAAAAAACTGCTTACAGTGTTTAAAACTTAAAGTTGCTGCCCACGTGTAATTCAAGCATTAACTGGCTACAAGCACTTTCAGTTTCTGACGTCATATGATGTAGAGCCCATTTTTCATGACATCATGCGTTTAAACAGTACTGTAGCACCTATGCAAATGTGCTTGATGCGTTAATTAACTTTCTTAGCTAATTATTCAAATATAAAGAACAATTGTTAACTTTTGTAGGCAAGAAGAAAATGTATATTTTGGATAGTAAATTAAAATGAGATTGAGTCAATCGCCCGGTTGTGCTTTAAGTACATATAATTTAAGCAAATAAGTCACGTGCTCGTGCGTGAGCAGTTTTATGTTTACTATCATCTGTTTTTAGGTTGAAATTCAGATTAAACAATGTGAAACACTGACAACGATGATCACGATGATGATGATGATGATGATGGTGATGATGACGACGACGACGACGACGATGATGATGATGACGATGATAATGATGATGGTGGTGATGATGTTTTCTGTGATTTGTTTTTAGGTGTAAATTCAGATTAAACATTGTGAAACACTGAGAACCATGATCACGATGATGATGATGATAACGATGATAATGATGATAACGACGACGACGATGATGATGATTGTGGTGATGATGTTTTCTGTGATTTGTTTTTAGGTATAAATTCAGATTAAACAATGTGATACACTGATAACGATGATCACGATGATGATGATGTTAATGATGATGATGATGATGATGATGATGATGATGATGATGATGATGATGATGATGATGATGATGATGATGATGATGATGATAGTGATGATGATGGTGGTGGCTGATGATGATGATGATGGTGCTGTGACGACCACCACGACGACGACAACGATGATGATGATGTTGATGATGGTGATGATAATGATGATGATGATGATGATGATGACGACGACAACGATGATGATGATGATGATCGGGGTGATGATGATGACGATGATGATGATAGTGATGATGATGTTGACTTTGATGATGATGATGATGATGACCATAACAACTACGACAACAAAACCTTTTTACAATCTTCAGCAGAACTGCTCTTCAAACAGATTAATAATAGAAAAGTGACGTCACTTCTCTTACCTCTCTCCATCCAAGTTCCACCAAACACTGCTGTACAACCTCTGCGTTACTCTTAGCTCTTGATATGTCAACAATGATCCTACGACGAGGGTAATACTTCTGTCCTTTGGACCCCGCAAATTTCTGGCTCCTCGGCTGAACGTGGCTCTTCTCATTGCTACGCCTCTTCTCACGGTGCACGTTTGGTAACTCGGGGGTGCAGTTTGGTGCTTTTTCTGGCAGGTTTTTTAGCTTATGCATAATGCTACGTGTTAACAAGTACTTCCGCCACGTGCTGGGTTTCCATTGTTGAAAATTCTCCAATTCTTAACACATAAAAATAGAAAAGCAAAATAAATCCCTAAAAATAAACTAGAATAACCATCTTTCTCTTGTCAATAAAAATATTCTTTAAAAAATACCTCTACTTTACAATTTATTGCAAGACAGATTAGCACAACACAAGCAAAGAGCAAAAACAGTTATTTTACCGAAACTTGAGCATCCCTAAGCTGCAGAAAATACTAGCATCCCTACATACTTGTACACTAAACATACGTTACTGCATATGTCGTCAGTTCTCATGAGATCAGTCTTTCATACTAAATTATCATTGAAGTTTGGATATAAACAACTTTTACTGAATTCTTCACATTGTTACTCAGGCAAATACATTGTTTAGGTAGCTGTATTTCTTATAGGTAACCTACATTTTTGGTTCACTAAAAACCCTCTTAATAAAAATAGGCCCATAGTATTGATGAAATAGTACGTTGGCCAGTTAAGGGACAGTAAAAAAATTAAGTCCAAATTTCGTCTTAGGAACTCGAAATTTCGACTTGATAACTAGAAATTTCGACTCAGAAACTCGAAATTTCGGTTTAATAACAAGAAATTTCGACTTAATAATTAGAAATTTCGACTTAGTAACTCGAAATCAAAATTCCGACTTAGTAACTGGAAATTTCGACTTGGTATATCGAAATTTTGAGCTAATACATCTACTTTTTTATTTTTACTATGTCCCTAACAAAACACCGTTAAATAGCACTGGTTACATTCCTATTTTTGCACGTAGTTGGTACAATTACTACTGAGAAACCTATTTGATTTAGGGTACGTTCAGACTACCAAGTTTTCTGCCGCGAGTTTTCTCTCTGACGGCTAGCTCTCAAGTGTGAATATCTTGCCAGTTACTGTCGGTAAGTTATTGCAAACTCTCCGATGATTGCTGCGAGTTGTTTTCCTGTGAGTTACTGTCTCGTGTGAATGCAACGGCGAGTTACTCTCGACACTTCGTGCAGTGAAGAGAGAAGTGAGTGTCAGCTCGCGCTTAAGCCAATGAACACGTGATCAGAATACGGAGTGGTGAATGAATATGTCGGCCTTAGAAGAGCAAGAGTCAACTTTCAAATATAAATGCTGTTCTAGAGTCTAGACAACCAGAAAGACAATCAGAATACGGAGTGGTGTGAATGAATATGTCAGCCTTAGAACAGCAAGAGTCAACTTTCAAGTATAAATGCTGTTTTAGAGTGTAGACAACCAGAAAGACAATCAGAATACGGAGTGGTGTGAATGAATATGTCAGCCTTAGAAGAGCAAGAGTCAACTTTCAAATATAAATGCTGTTCTAGAGTCTAGACAACCAGAAAAACAACCAGAATACGGAGTGGTGAATGAATATGTCGGCCTTAGAAGAGCAAGAGTCAACTTTCAAGTATAAATGCTGTTCTAGAGTCTAGACAACCAGAAAAACAACCAGAATACGGAGTGGTGAATGAATATGTCAGCCTTAGAAGAGCAAGAGTCAACTTTCAAATATAAATGCTGTACTAGAGTCTAGACAACCAGAAAAACAATCAGAATACGGAGTGGTGAATGAATATGTCAGCTTTAGAAGAGCAAGAGTCAACTTTCAAGTATAAATGCTGTACTAGAGTCTAGACAAATAGAAAAACAATCAGAATATGGAGTGGTGAATGAATATGTCAGCTTCAGAAGAGCAACAGTCAAGTTGCAAATATAAATGCTGTACTAGAGTCTAGACAACCAGAAAAACAATCAGAATATGGAGTGGTGAATGAATATGTCAGCCTCAGAAAAGCAAGAGTGAACTTTCAAGTATAAATGCTGTACTGGAGTCTAGACAACCAGAAAAACAATCAGAATACGGAGTGGTGAATGAATATGTCAGCCTCAGAAGAGCAAGAGTGAACTTTCAAATATAAATGCTGTACTAGAGTCTAGACAACCAGAAAAACAATCAGAATACGGAGTGGTGAATGAATATGTCAGCCTTAGAAGAGCAAGAGTCAACTTTCAAATATAAATGCTGTACTAGAGTCTAGACAACCAGAAAAACAATCAGAATACGGAGTGGTGTGAATGAATATGTCAGCCTTAGAAGAGCAAGAGTCAACTTTCAAATATAAATGCTGTACTAGAGTCTAGACAACCAGAAAAACAATCAGAATACGGAATGGCGAATGAATATGTCAGCCTCAGAAGAGCAAGAGTCAACTTTCAAATATAAATGCTGTACTAGAGTCTAGACAACCAGAAAAACAATCAGAATAGGGAGTGGTGAATGAATATGTCCGCCTTAGAAGAGCAAGAGTAAACTTTCAAATATAAATGCTGTACTAGAGTCTAGACAACCAGAAAAACAATCAGAATAGGGAGTGGTGTGAATGAATATGTCAACCTTAGAAGAGCAAGAGTCAACTTTCAAATATAAATGCTGTACTAGAGTCTAGACAACCAGAAAAACAATCAGAATACGGAATGGTGAATGAATTTATAGAACTGACTGAAGAACAGGCAGCATGTATATGGGATTATACAGATCTTGCATATAAAGATCTCAATGGCAAAAGTCTTGCTTGGGAGCACATTGTTAAAACAACAATTTTTAATATAACAGCAATATATCTATAAGTCTTATTTCATGCTGTAGTGATAGGAAATTTGAGCTTAATGATGCAATAATCTCCTGAATAATTGATTACAGGCTCTTATATTCAGCATTAAAACATCCTATTCATAAGTATTAAAACTAAAAAGCGATGAAATTTTTGGTTGTACAGCCGCCATTAACGCCGCGTTTCCTTTTGTACAGACGCTCCTGTATCAGATCTTTCGACATCCGCTGAACGGGAACTGGCGGGCGGCGAGTAACGTACGGTCATCTGGCTTTCCTGTCGGGAATATCAAGTTTTGCTCTCTAATCTGAACACGCTTGCGAGTTACTTGGCGAGTTACTCAGCGTGTTTGTTTGGCGAGAAGACTAGCTAGTGTGAACGCGCCTTTGGACTACGATAATGTTATTCTGACATTCGTGTGAAGCAGGCAGTAGGGCCTAATATTTCATCTAAATCCACCGGTTATTCGTATTGACATTCGTGCAACCGAAAAATATTTCGTAAAAATACACTAGTCATTCATACTAACAATTGTGCACACGTATCTCTCTAATTAACAACACGTATCTCTCTAATTAAAAACACGTACCTCTCTAATTAAAAACATTATTAACTCTAATTAACAACACATATCTCTTTAATTAGCAACATGTATCCTTCTAGTTAACAACACGTATCTCTCTGATTAACAACACGTATCTCTCTAATTAACAAGATGTACAACTCTAATTAACAACATGTATCTTTCTAATTAACAACACGTATTTCTTTAATTAACAACATGCATCCCTTTAATTAACAACACGTGTTTCTTTAATTAACAACATGCATCCCTTTAATTAACAACACGTATCTCTCTAATTAACAACACGTATCTATCAAATTAACAACACGTATATCTCTAATTAACAAATTCACCTGTAGACTTACATTATTGAAAACAAACAGGTGCACATTGTACATGTCAAGAAAGCTTACCTATTAAATTCTGACTATCTGTTTTTCACATGTTTAATTCAGTATTTCACTAACCATTAACACAAGTATTTTATCAACACTCTCACTGAAGCCACTTTCTCCATTAAAATGCACTATAGAAAACGAAGCCCACACAAGTGTACTATTGTACCTGTCAGGAACGCTCACCTGTTAATTTGATTCTCAGAGCAACGCGTCAGCTGCCTCCTAGGCAACACAACACAGACCTAGAACAGCTAGTGTAAATCAATGAGACATACAAACGTTTTATTGACGAAAGGCGTACAGGTAAAAATAGCGCAGGTAAAAACTGTAAATGTAAAATTGCACAGGTAAAATCTATGCCAAATAAGGCATTTGTCTTCTGCTGATTATCATCATTTAATCATAGTATGCCAAGTCAATGGAAACTTCTGACATTCTTACGACGTCGTGTCTTTGGTATTTTGGCTTAAAGGAAAACCGGACGCAATCTTAAACTGTAGGTCAAAACAATCTACTCTTCAAAATACTAAAAGGAAACTTACTATTTTTTCAAAAATGACTCACGTGAAAGAATTATTATCACATAAACACAATTTCAAATTTGCGCCACTAGTTCTTCGCTGTTACAGGCATTTCTCCATTTGCTGGTTAGACGGGCACTAGCGTCTACATTTCGGAAATCCATTGCTCAAAAAACAGGTTATGGTTCTCAATTCAAATATGTTAGTTTCTGATGAACTACATACATTCGACCAGGGCGTATTTCAAGGGGGGGGGAGTGGGGATACTTCCCCGGGGCCTCACCCTCCAGGGGGCCTCGCGCCAAGGAAACATTATTTTTTTTGCTTCATACGAACATACTGTATAACTCCATATTTTCTCTTCGAAAATGCTTCTCCGGCGTTCTAGCAGTTCAAAAATTTTCTGGGCGCCCCGGCGCTTCGCCCCCCCCCAAGGAGCCCTCACACACCCCACTTCCCCGGGCCGTGCTTAGGCTGAAATAGGCCCTGCATTCGACTGGTAATACGTAAGCACAGCGGTAAATTTGAAATTTGGATTTTTATCTTAAAACTTGCCTAGTTTCAGTACAACACACTGAATATCTTACAGTAGCACTGCACTTCAGTATTCACTTTCACGAACACGTGCAACAAGCTCGTGAAATATTTTTGCTGTTTAAATTGTGACGTCATTAATAGTTGGGCTTGCCCACCATTAATTAAGTTTTTATTTATATTATTTAATATTAAAAAACGCTTTTGCACTATTAATCGTGTTAAAATGTAGACATGAAAATGGGGCAGTATATGAAAAATCGTCCTGTCAGCAAATAGGTCAGTGACCACCAAGTAAAGAGGACATCTGTACCGTTTAAAAGTGGCTGCGAAACACCTGTTGATCCAGTGTCTCATCTGAGATGATCATGCTTCATATTGAGATAAATACCAGTCTTACCACAGCCGTCTGGGTTGAGTAATTCTGCTGAAACGGTCTTGAATCCGCTCCGTGAGAGCTTTTCGTGATTAATCTCACCTTATAAAGTTCGGAAATGTACAAGAAAAATAAATTCTTTTCATAACCAGACAAAACTAGTCTAGGTTTACCTGAAACCAACCTTTCTTCGAGGAGGACCGAGTTGCGCCTGAGTCCGCCATTCCTGGATCCGCCCACACCTTTTCTCTATGACAGTCGAACACAAACAATTTTCTGCTAACCCTAATTCATTACGGTTTAATAGAAGTGTCAAAAATGAGTAACAACATTCTGTTTTCCACGAGGCAGAGAAAAAATTGAAGGAGGTTGGCTCATGTCCTCACATTTTGGGGTGCAATAAAAGAAATATGTTTAGAAAGATGCAGAAAAACATTAAGAAAGACGAAGTGAAAGACAACAAACTAAAACACGTGCACAGAGCGTCTTGAACGTGAACGAAATTTGAAAAAAAGAAAGTTAAATTAATCATTGTGTGAGATTTCGTCACAATTAAAAACGCAGGTCTGTCACACTGAGGTGTTCCAAAGGCAACAGGGGCATGAAGAATTCTAATGATCAATGATGATGATGTTAAAGGACAAGAAAAGAAGTATCTCAAGTAGGTTTCAAAAAAATTGCCTTAAAACTTACATTGCTTTATGGCAATTTTATGCACATATCGTACTCGCGTTAAAAGAAATTTTAGTTTGTTTTCATTTTGAATCTCCCGCATTAATGTTCCGACGGCGCCATTACATGACGTCACTTATGCAAACGTAAATCACGGGAAGAAGAAGAAATGTTAAATTACGACCCAAAAACTTTCCGTGCAAATCTATATTACTTAGCATTTCGCTTACCTGCTGGAAAGACTTAAGTAACTAGAGTAATAATTTAAAACGTTCGTGTCAAGTGGTAAAATGTCGCTGACTCACCCTCCAGGGTGCGCCACTCACTAGCCGAAAACGTATTTTTAATCTTATTGACAAGATACAGTAATTTAAAATTTTACTTAATTAGTAACATGTGCGAGAGAGAGAGAGAGAGAGAGAGAGAGAGAGAGAGAGAGAGAGAGAGAGAGAGAGAGAGAGAGAGAGAGAGAGAGAGAGAGAGAGAGAGAGAGAGAGAGAGAGAGAGAGAGAGAGAGAGAGAGAGAGACAGACAGACAGACAAAGACAGAGAGGAGGGAGTGGGGCGGGAACGAGTAGGATGGAAGGAAGATGAGGGAGGAGTGGAAGAAACAGGCAGAGAGAAAGGCTGGGAACTAGGGAAGCCAAAGAAGCCAGTAGCAACCTAACAGTGAGGAAGCCGGAATGCAACTAGAATGTTGAGATATGATGACAAAACACAGCAGAGAAGAAAGAGCTGGACTCAATATCCATCCTATATTAGGTTGTTGAACGTTGAACAAATTATGTTGACATTTAATAGTAAGTAAATGTAATTACTTTATTACTTCATTTTACTTCATAAAGTAAGTAACTGTAATTACTTCATTTTACTTCAAAAAGTAAGTAACTGTAATTACTTTATTACTTCATTTTACTTCATAAAGTAAGTAACTGTAATTACTTTATTACTTCATAAAGTAACTGTAATTACTTTATTACTTCATTTTACTTCAAAAAGTAAGTAACTGTAATTACTTTATTACTTCATTTTACTTCAAAAAGTAAGTAACTGTAATTACTTTATTACTTCATTTTACTTCATAAACTAAGTAACAATAATTACTTTATTACTTCATTTTACTTCTTTACTTCATAAACTAAGTAACTGTAATTACTTTATTACTTCATTTTACTTCATAAAGTAACTGTAATTACTTTATTACTTCATTTTACTTCATAAAGTAACTGTAATTACTTTATTACTTCATTTTACTTCATAAAGTAACTGTAATTACTTTATTACTTCTTAAACTAAGTAACTGTAATTACTTTATTACTTCATTTTACTTCATAAAGTAACTGTAATTACTTTATTACTTCATTTTACTTCACAAAGTAACTGTAATTACATTATTACTTCATAAAATAAGTAACTGTAATTACTTTATTACTTCATAAAGTAAGTAACTGTAATTACTTTATTACTTTATAAACTAAGTAACTGTAATTACTTTATTACTTCATTTTACTTCATAAAGTAAGAAACTGCAATTACTTTATTACTTCAATTTACTTACTTTGGTTACAAACAAGAATGAATATAAAAAACTAGACAGGCTTAGAAGAGGCACGAATTTTAACAAATAATTTCCACTTTTCTTCTGTACAATTCAACACATTCCAAACTGGAACCCAGCATCCAATACCAGGACCTACTCTTTGTGGCAAGACTGGAACGTAGCTCTTTGTCAGGGGCAACTCTCTACAATGTGAGCGGCTGAACTGAACAGAGGTGTTTTAGCTGCACTCGGATGTGACTGAATCCTTTATCAACGAAGTAAACAAACAGAATCAGCATGGCGAATGAAATCTCCGACAGTGGGTATTGAACCCAGACAGTTAGAAGCCATTCGTTGAACAGCCTCTGCATAGTATTAATTCCGTCATGAAGCAAATGTTTGTGGAAATGCAGTCGTTTATTGAAGCTTGGCTATGATGGCGATTATTATTATTACTATTATTATTATTATATCACCATTATTATTATTATTATCATCATCATCATCATTATTATTATTATTATTATTATTATTACTATTATTATTATTATATCACCATTATTATTATTATTATATCACCATTATTATTATTATTATTATCATTATTATTATTATTATTATTATTATCATTATTATTATTATTATTACTATTATTATTATTATTATATCACCATTATTATTATTATTATTATCATTATTATTATTATTATATCACCATTATTATTATTATTATTATTATTATAATTACCATAAGTATTATTATGATGATGATAATCATTATTATTATTAACATTATTATTATTGCCATGAGTATTATTATTATTATTATCATTATTACTATTATTATTATTATTACTATTATTATTATATCACCATTATTATTATTATTATCATCATCATCATCATCATTATTATTATTATTATTATTATTACTATTATTATTATTATATCACCATTATTATTATATCACCATTATTATTATTATTATTATTATTATCATTATTATTATTATTATATATTATTATTATTATTATTATTATTATTATCATTATTATTATTATTATTACTATTATTATTATTATATCACCATTATTATTATTATTATTATCATTATTATTATTATTATATCACCATTATTATTATTATTATTATTATTATAATTACCATAAGTATTATTATGATGATGATGATAATCATTATTATTATTAACATTATTATTATTGCCATGAGTATTATTATTATTATTATCATTATTACTATTATTATTATTATTATTATTATTATTATTATTATTATTATTACTACTACCAGAACTATTATGATAAATTTATAATTAGTTTTTATACACTTTATTACTTGATTAATGCAAATATGAGCTACAGTGAACAGAACAAGAGATGCGTAACATTTTTAGATACTCGCCCTTGTACTATCTTATAAACTATTGAATGAAAAAACAAACAAATATTTAAATAATAATCAACAACGTGCTATTCAATTTTATTGAATATACGTGCACACTATTCACTAGTCACTTTCAAAGCAATTCACAGCAACAATAGCAATAATTAGAACTACAAAGGAGCACACATCTACATATATATATATACACACACACGCACGCATGCACGCACACACACACACATACATACATATATATACAATATAGACATCTTGTTTTGCCAAACATTATAACTGGGTTTGAATGCATTTAACAATTAAAATTAGGCTAAAACAGAAAGCAAAAAACATAGGGACTAGACTGCTTGACTAGCAGGACTACTACGCCATTCGAGTGATCGAGAAAAAACTTTTGAAAACGCTTCACACATCACTCCAATGTGCACATGTCCTTTTTACGTTTCGGGTCGGCAACTTTAACAAACCCAGAGCACTTCGACACGCTTTTCGCAATGAAAAGCACAAAGGAATTCATAGCTTGATGAAACCTGATTATCGCCTGCCGAATGCAGCTCACGTGATTGAACTAACATGTTGGCGGAAAAACTTACAAGGAAAACCGGACGACTGTTTATAATTTACTAACCAAAATATACATTTTCTTGCCTATAAAAGTTAGGAATTGGTTTTTGTATTTTAATAATTAGCTTAGAAAATTAATTAACGCTAAATGAACACAGCTATTGCTTACGTCAGAAACTAACCACAGTTTGTGCAATGGCAGGCATCTTCCCTCACGCAACAGACAAATTGAGTAAGTGCTACTGCTTAAACGCGTTATGTCACAAAAATGGGCTGCATGTCACATGACGTCAGAAACTAACACTGCAGTTCACGATCATGATTGTCACGGTACCACCTTCTATTTGTCGCCCATACGAACGTGACAAAAAAGTGCTGCTGCCAATCTCAGTAGATTCACTTCACTTGAAAGCTCAACGAAATTTGAGTATCCGGGGTAATTATTATTTAATCTAAGCTTTGATTTAAAATAAGCTATTGTAGTTTTCAATTTTTTAGAGCATTCTCTATTTTGAAGTAATGTTTACACAATCGTCAGGTTTTCCCTTAAAAGTATACTAATTTCTGTTACAGTGTAACATGCTTGCACACAAACTGCTAGGGACCCAGCAAAATATGACTAGATAACTCTATAAGCATTTTAGAGATATGTATGTGACTACTAAATGGTCAAGTACACATTAGTAATAGAAGTGTGTATGTAATGTAAAGGATGTACATCATAGAGGATGTAAGGTACTTTCTTAAGATACTGACAAGTGTCAACTACTTTGAAGTATGTTAAAGCAAAACCGGACCCAATGTTAAACTATAGATCAAAAAAATTTACTTTTTGAAACATTGAAACAAAACTTACTGCTTTTATAAGAATGCCTTACATGAGAGAATTATTACCACACAACCACAATTTCACGTTCCCGCCATTAGTTCTTCACTGTTACATACATTACATGTTACTGCCCAGCTCAGATGTGTTAGTTTGTGATAAACTACACACGTTCGACAGCTCATGCGTGAACACAGCAGTAAATTAGAAATTGAATTTTTAACTTAAAACTTACCTAGTTTTAGTACAACACTGAATGTCTTAAAGTAGCACTGTACTTCAATTTTTGCTTTCACAAACGTGTGCAACAAGCTCGTGAAATATTTACCTGTTAAAAATTGTTAGTTTGTGATGTCATCAATAGTTGGGCTTGCCCGTCGACAATTAAGATTTTAATCTATTATCTAATTATCAGAAATGTTTTTGCAGGATTATATGTGTTAAAATTTATACTTTCATTGGACTTGAAAATGGGGTAGTGTATGAAAAGTAATCCTGTCTTCCTTTAAAGAAAAACAGGAAGATTTTATGTGACTTTAATATTAAACTACAAAATTATCGAATGCGTGACATTCTCAGATGTACTTCACGTAACATGATCGGTAAAGTAAATAATTTTCAAAAATGTCAGTAAATTTCGTTTTCACAAAACTTCTGCTTGTTCCTCGTAGAAAAAGTTTTCGCAAAATTTCAGCAAACTAACTGCAGTAACGTTCATCGCTTGAAGCATCTCAGCAGTGATGCAAACGTGAAACAGATGAGTGCGAAGTTACTGAGCGACTCATTGTTTTTGTAGTAGACAAAGTGACCTTTCCACATGACATCATAACAACTCAGCATGCCGCTTGCCCTACAAATGTTTTGCATCACCAAGAATGACGGGTTAAATTTAACTACAGGTTAATTTTGAAACAGCTGGCAAAGGTAAAAACTTAAAAATACATAGTACTAATACAGGCAACGGGGTCTAACAAACAGTCCTCAATATGCAATAACCATGCACCCTGTATTCAAAGTTATTATACTGGTCAAATGCATGATATAAGTTCATTGTTTCTTGTGAGTTTCCATTACTGGTGTATATCCAATAAACCATTTTTGCTATAAAGATCTTATATTGTAGCTTTTACTTGAATAAAATAAAGGAAAACTCAACAGTTTTTCATATAAGCTATCCCATTTTCAAGCAAGAAAAAATCTATATTTTAACACAAGCTGCATTATACTGCAAAATGTTTAACAGTATACTGCAAAAGTGTTTCTGATAGTTAAATAATAGATTAAAAACTTAATTAACGGCAGGAGCGACCAATTATTGATGACATCACAAACTAACGAAATTTTCAACAGGAAAAATATTTAATGAGCTTGTTACACGTGTTTGCGAAAGCGAAAATTGAAATACAGTGCTACTGTAAGTTCGGTATGTTCGGTACATATTCGGTATGTTGTACTAAAACTAGGCAAGTTTTAGGAAAAAAATTCAAATCTCAAATTTACCGCTGTGATCAATTTATCGCCATGATCAAACAGTCAAATGTGAGCAGTTCATCACAAACTAAGACATCTAAACTGAGAGATACATCACCTGTTTTTGTGCAATGTATTTCTGAAATGCCGGCACTAGTGCCCGTCTAATTAGCGAATGGTGAAGTGCACGTAACGGCGAAGAACTAGTGACACAAACGTGAAATTGTGTAGGTGT
The DNA here is from genome assembly GCA_030141605.1 of Tubiluchus corallicola. NCBI lineage: Eukaryota > Metazoa > Priapulida > Priapulimorpha > Priapulimorphida > Tubiluchidae > Tubiluchus > Tubiluchus corallicola. Next base: position 56,167 of record JAQGDQ010000515.1, read on the forward strand.
GGTAATAATTCTTTCACGGAAGTCATTTCTGAAAAAATAGTATGTTTCCTTTCAATATTTTAAAGAGTAGATTGTTTTGATCTACAGTCTTAAAGACTGGGTCCGGTTTTGCCTCAATGCAACACAGAAGACATATACAGAGTAAGCAATAAAACCATACATTATGCACAACACGGAGCCATCTACTGACAAGAAAAGGCAAGTATCACAAGTGGGAACTCTTTAAAGTAAAGACAAACTACGTGTTTTGGCATCATTAGAAGCACCAGATTACAACCAGTCTATCAATCTATTCCTCAAGACTAAGCCAGTACTTGCAATATGTCATATTTATATGACCTGTGGTGTTCGCACTTTCCGCAAGGTGGAGCCACTAGTTTCCAGCTACCGTCTGGAGTTTGCTCGCACGACACGGCACTGCAGTACGGGGTCCTGTGAAGGACTTGGTGAAAACCATGCTGATCACGCGTCGGTTTACCCGTCAGATTTCTCGTAAGAACCTCCAAGGACGCCCCGTGTGCAACCATAAGGACATTGCCAGCCGTTCTCTCTAAAATTGTTCTGACTAGGAAATGGCTTCTCTCGTAATACTGAGCCAGACTTTCATTAATGTCCAAATCTGAAGTTTGGATGACGGGCGCATAGGACATGTCCACATTGAAGCCAAAGTCAACCATTTGTCTTGGAGTCAGAAACACCGGCTTCACTTCTCGGAACCAGGCCATCCACTCGAAAAGACCGGGTTCTACCCTCAATAGCATGTTTTCAAACCCGAGTGACTTTAGTAGCTCTGTAGCTGTTGACAAGCACCTCAGGGCAGGAGAACAGTAAACATGGGACAAGGTCACCCCAGAATCTTTCATCACCTGTCCTGTCAGCATCGCCTGTGTTAATCCAACCCTGGTCAAAGGACAATCTCGATCGAATTCAGCAGGACGGCGTTTTGGAATCATTCTGGGCATGTTTGCATCTAGAATACGATACTTGCCGTCACGGTCAAAGCAGTTCTCTATCCACCAGTCTCCACCGTAAGTAAAGTCGACTCTCTCCGCGTGGCGAACAACGTACAGCTTCCGGGAAGTGCGACACTTGGCGCTGGACAGCTCATCATCACATCTCTCTTCTGCATTTTGAATTAACCATTCTAAAGCTTCCTCTGCTGTGCCGCCTGTTTCTTTTAAAGCTTCTTCAGCAGCTGACTGTGGCAAGCCAGATTTTACTAGTGCCTTGAGAGGTGAAACTGCTCTTACAGGCTGGGTTGAGATTGTATGAGATGCCACACTTTTTAGTTTTCGAACTGGCGGTTCGACGACATGTGTAGTTGCAACATCTGACATGACAGTCATTCAAAATGCTGACTTTGCATTAATTAGAACTTCCTCCATACTGCCTGGTCTTGGACTCCTTTTTGCTTCAACTTTCTTGTGCTTAGGATATCTAATTCAATCTAAATTCCATTTAGTCCATTCAGATTCATAACAAATTGAAAAAACATATAGTTTTAACTCAATTCTCTATTCTCTACATTCCGAGTTTTCCTCTTTCCAGTTTACTTCTCTCTACACTCGTGACTCCGCTTCAAGAGCAGACAGAAACCTTTGTTTACTCTCACACGCGAACACCGAGGCAGAAAAGATTTTTCGCATTGCAACTGTCGAGATTGTGTTTGTGAATTACTACAGCTGGTTACTCCAATTTGTTTTCTGAAGCTATATTATATACCGTGTAAAAGCCTATTATTTCTATAAAATAACGTGCAGTGATGTGCAGATCGTAAAAGTATGCCATGTAAGTAGGCGTGATTGTTTCTCTGTAAGAGATTGTTTCTTTCGACCTACTTTCTCTTTTATTATGGGCTACAGGTCCTTACCCTGAGTGACCATGGTTAATTCGTAATTTATTAATCCGTCTCAGCCTTGACATACACCTGGATATAGTTATAAATTTCAGTTAAAGATAAAGTGTTGTAAAATGGTAAACATACTACGACTAGTACTGCTACTAGGTTACATAGTGTTATTATTAGTAATTTATATCAAAAAGTAGCTACTAGAAAGAAATTGGGCTTGTTTGGCACGATTTTGGTAAGGCAACAGAAAAGGCGAACAAAATTATTTAGAATGAAAATCAGTTGTCATTGGTTTAACATGGATTGCTGGTTGTTTGTAGGGTCAGTGAATATTAAACATCTTGATGATGCTGGCTTATTTTCCTATGGAGGCCTCTGTGCCATCGCTCTATACAAGCTTTTCCCAGAAGAAATGTTTGACGATTTCAGAAAACACACTATGGATTCTATTATTGCTCAAGCAGAACTACCAGAACAGGTGGGAAATGTGAAGTTGTCTCTCTCTTTCTCTCTGTCTCTCATTTCTCTCTCTCTCTCTCTCTCTCTCTCTCTCTCTCTCTCTCTCTCTCTCTCTCTCTCTCTCCTCTTTCTATCTCTCTCCCCCATGCTCTCTCTCACTCTCAAAGAACCAAAATGGGAAATGAGTTCTCTGTTTTTGTCTCCCTTCCTCTCTAACTTACAAAAGTGTAGTGTAATAGTTAGTAACTTTGTAAGTTTATATGTTATTTAAATATTATTTATTGTTTTTGAAATATGTCACAAACGTGTAGTTCATCGCAAACAAACACATCTGAACTAAAAGGTGCAGCACCTGTTTTTGTGCAATGTGTTTTCGAAATGCAGATGCTAGTGTCTGTCTAACTAGCGAATGACGAAACGTATGTGAAAGCGAAGAACTGGCGGCGCGAACGTGAAATTGTGTTTGTGTGATAATAATTCTTTCATGCAAGTCATTTTTTAAAAAAATAGTATGTTTCCTTTCAATATTTTAAAGAGTAGATTGTTTTGACATACAGTTTAAGATTGGGTCCAGTTTTGCTTTAAAAGCTGCAGTGTGCTTAGATAAAGAAAACAAATTTTAAACTAGAGGGCGCTCAACAGATGTGCAGACTATCGCTCTCACATTAAGACACAAAAATTTGTTTTAACTGATACTGTGACCCTGACCCTGACATATGACCTTTTGAGCAACAGTTTTCCTGCTCAAGATGCTCACCTATGCCTACGCCAAATTTGATGATTATAGCTTCATACGCTTTGATTTTGTTATGCGGATAGACAGACAGACAGACACACAGACACTGAAAAATGGCCTACCATCAGCACGGGCAATGAAATTATATCGACAATGTAATTTTAGATTACATACCTGACTACCTAACTTCCTACCTAGCTGCTTCCCTACCCACTGACTTACCTACAAGAGTAGATTGTTTTGGCCTTCAGTTTAAGATTGAGTCCGGTTTTGCTTTAATTTGCAGATACGGAGTGCAATGTACCACATTCTCAATGGTGAGGGCGGGGAGAGGCACGAGCCTTTTGTTGACGGTGTAATGGATGATGAACTATTAAAAAAGCACGGCAGTTGCTTGCTTATAAAAGATCTAGTAGCTCTAGCCGTCAGCGATGGTAAGCTAAATTCAAACAGATTTCGTCATTTATTTTGAATTTCAATTTCAATTAAACTTTTCATTTTGCACTCAAGGTGTATAATATAGCACATACAATCACACACAATTTATAAATACTGGTTACAAACATACACAAAAAAACTACAAAACTTTTTATAACCTAATTCCCTACCATGTAAATAAGATAAAATAATAATCATTTTGTATAGAATTGATCGCCATTTAACACACATATACTTGGTGTGTACCTAATACCACTGATTCGCAATAAAATTGCTACTGTTTATTGACAAGATACAGTAATTTTAAATTTTACTTAGTTAGTGACGTGTGCGCTACGAATGCACAAATTATTTTTTCATACTTCACTCAAAGCCTTATGATTTATCGTCAAAATGGCTGCGCTTAACGGTCATCGCGGGAGGTTAAATTTACAAGTTTTATACAGTGTTACCACCGATGCAAGCCCCGTGTGCAATAAGACAGTAGTACGTAAGTTGTGTAGAGTTTCAAGACATATTTTTAAGCCTTATCTAAGTGGAGGGTTTTCTTGTGCTTTAATTATATATTTTTTGGTGAGCTACTCATATTTTCTTGGCGTGCACAGTGGCAGTGAAACACGGCGATATTTTATCAGGTGGTGCAAACATTTTAAAATATTAAGAATTTTCTTTCCCAATTATACATGTCCTCCAAGCAAGTAAGCGTAATTCTAGTAACATAACTTTATATGGAAAGTTTTTTGAGACATTTCTGAGAATCCTTCTTTCTTGTCTCTTAATATAAAACTTTTGAGATGTTCTTTAAAATCTTTCTTCTCTGCTGATGTTAAACTTTGATACTGTGACATTTGTATAAAAACAGCGCAGTACTAAAATTTAATCAAATTTATTATTCCGTGTCTTTACCGTGTCGTCCTTTGCCACGATCACTTTCTTGCTCCAGGTAGTTACGATGCAAGACTCCGCACATTCATCCGCCACCTTTGTTTTCTGCTCCGCATTGAATCCATGTCGCTGGACGAGATGGAGGATTCCGTGATAGAGCAGCTCAAGGAGCACGACTACGAGTTAACGGAGTGAGTTACCTACATTAATTATTATTAACATCAGTGCACGACCACGAGTTAACGGAGTGAGTTACCTACACTGTTATTAACATCATAGCACGACCACGAGTTAACGGAGTGAGTTACCTACACTATTATTAACATCAGTGCACGACCACGAGTTAACGGAGTGAGTTACCCCCACTAATTATTATTAACATCATAGCATGACCACGAGTTAACGGAGTGAGTTACCTACACTATTATTAACATCATAGCACGACCACGAGTTAACGGAGTGAGTTACCTACACTAACTATTATTAACATCAAAGCACGACCACGAGTTAACGGAGTGAGTTACCTACACTAATTATTATTAACATCAGAGCACAACCACGAGTTAACGGAGTGAGTTACCTACACTAATTATTATTAACATCAGAGCGCGACCACAAGTTAACAGAGTGAGTTCCCTACACTAATTATTATTAACATCAGAGCACAACCACGAGTTAACGGAGTGAGTTACCTACACTATTATTAACATCAGTGCACGACCACGAGTTAACGGAGTGAGTTACCTACACTATTATTAACATCATAGCACGACCACGAGTTAACGGAGTGAGTTACCTACACTAACTATTATTAACATCAAAGCACGACCACGAGTTAACGGAGTGAGTTACCTACACTAATTATTATTAACATCAGAGCACAACCACGAGTTAACGGAGTGAGTTACCTACACTAATTTTTATTAACATCAGAGCGCGACCACGAGTTAACAGAGTGAGTTCCCTACACTAATTATTATTAACATCAGAGCACAACCACGAGTTAACGGAGTGAGTTACCTACACTAATTATTATTAACATCAGAGCACGACCGCGAGTTAACGGAGTGAGTTGCCTACACCAATTATTATTAACATCATTTCTTTTCGAAGACAGGTTCCCACGGTTAAGGAAAATCCTGGAAAATACAGGCTATCCTGGAAAGTCATAGGACAGTGAGGGAAAAAGATAATTTGATAAAAAGTCAGGGAAAATGATGAAAATGGGGCAAAAATTCAGGGAAATTGAAAAGGGTCGCAAAAATAATCACCGTGAACCGATATTTTTCCAAACATATTTTCAGCGATTCTGTGTTCAAATAAAATTTTGCTATGGCAGGCTCCCAGTTTCGATTTCTGTTTCAAAAATAATGATTGTTTATTTAAGATTATTTAGGATTAAGAAAGTTTATTTAATGTGATTAGTGTAATTTTGTCATCACTACTGCAACTGTGTCGACGCATTATATATCAGTATATGTATGAATGTCCATATACAAAAATGTTTGATTACATTGTATACTGGTAATGCAATTTCTGCTTATCTTGGTCATCGAAAATCAATATTTGGTCAGGGAAAAGGCAGAGAAATTTATTTTAAAATTCTGTAATTCAAAGAAATTAGTGGACTAGTTGTAAAAGTAAAATTAAATATTAAGCAGCAGCAGCAACAACAACAACGACAACAACAACAAGAATGACAATGACAGTGACAACAACAAACAACAATCAACAACAACTACAACGACAACAATACAAAAACAACAACAACAATGTCAATGACAACAACAATGACAATGACAACAACAAACAACAACTACAACGACGACGACACCAATACAAAAACAACAACAACAACAAACAACAACCACAGACGACGACAACAACAAAACAAGCACGGATATTATATACATACAAGAAGACAAAACAATTAATTTCAAAAGATATTACATATCCTAACATTTCTTTCAATTGATACTTTTTAAAATATTAAAATTCCTGTTTTCCATACAATTTGTACAGTCTTTTGTTCAGCTTATTGTCGCTAGCTACTTGGAACTTCATCTACATCCGTTTACAATTTTATCAGACAATACATGAAAATTTTTAAATGCATCGTCTAGGATAACATTATTTTCTATAACAATTTTATGCAAGTTCAAATCCATTATTGAGTTTACATCAGATAATGTGTGTGGTGTTGGCTTTAATGTTAATTGCCGAGTTACTGCTATTTTTACGTGCAACATAGAAATTAAGAGACCATTTTTCAAAGTGCTTACTTGACTGAACGATATCAGCAGTGTGGGGCAAAATGTAAGTGTGGCTGTATATGAACAGTTTCCATAATTTACTGATAATTATATTCCAAGCTGTATCTACAAAATGTATTTTCGAATCGTGCAACTTCCAACTCTGTCTGCGGTAATATCCTAGACAACTGCTTAAATAAGTATAATTTTAATGACAGGATTACTCCTAATAATTGAACAAGCCCCCCTGTTAATTCAATCTTGACAGCAATCTTGAAACACAGGAAACGTAAAAAAGTCGTGATGCAGTCTGGATTTGAACCAGGCGCCCTCTGCTTACGAGGCAGATGCCCTAGACCACACGGCCACCGTATCTCCCAGCGGTCAAAACTTACTCACAATTTTTGCTAGCAAATACTAATTAATTGTGTTTTAATTCCATTAATTAGATCTAACTAATTGACTTAAGTTCGGTTGTAAAGCTGTTTCACACCCATTTTTTCCCCGCATTAAAAAACTCACTGAGATCGAATAGCCGTTTTTGAATAATTTCAGGGAGGAGAAGTTGGAAAGGAAAAAGAGAGAACGGATACGTAAGGCCAAACGTTACGCCGCTATAGGTGTTGGTGCTGTAGCTGGTGGTGCTCTCATAGGTTGGTGTAGATGCGGTGCACCGTGGCTTCTAATGAAGAAGTTGGGGTTGAAATGTTGGTGGTGCACCATCGTGTTTTTTATAAAGTTCTATAATACATTTATTATTAATTGCTTAATCAACTTTTATCAATTGATAAATGGGAAATTTTTTTGGATTACTTTATTATTTTACTTAGTGGTTCTATCGAGCACCTGAGTGATTACCCGGATTTTTTATTACCGGAACTTGATAATACTGCCCCAGATTCCAACAATGAAAATGCGCTGTGGCGTGGTGTGATTGCCATGGTACTGTTGGTGTGCTGTGGATGGTGTGATTGGTGTAGTGTGGTGGGTTTGCAGTGGATGGTGTTGTTTTTGTAGTGTGGTGGGTGTGCTGTGGATGGTGTGATTGGTGTAGTGTGGCGTGTGTAGCATGGTATGAGTGGAGTGGTGTGATTGCCATGGTACGGGTGGCGTGGAAATACTCTCAGTTATTTTTATCTACGCATAAAAATGATTCCTGTTTCTTATTGCCATTGAATCCTAGCAATTGGATACCTGACTGGCGTAAACACTGGTTTTGATAGTCGTAAATGGAGTATGTTACTCCTCACACCAAGCTTTTACTGTGCCTTTTTACCTAAGTGTTTTTGCACAATATTTCTAAGAATTGCTTTTAGTTATTTTCGATTTACATTGCAATATTTTTATAGATAACGTATCTGTGTAATTTCGAACTGGTTGATCGATCATACGGGATGTTTAGAAAAATACTAACTTGCCTAAGCAGTTCGTTTTTTTCTGCGTTCGAATTTCTTGCACACTTTACAGTTTTTTAAACGCAGGTTTGACGGGAGGATTGGCGGCGCCGCTGTTTGCTGCCGGTGCGAGCGCCATTATCGGCACCGCCGGTGCCGCCGCCCTAGGATCGACAGCTGGAATCGCCATTATCGGGTCGCTGTTTGGCGTAGCCGGTGCAGGACTTACAGGTATTTAACTCTTTCTCATGATTTTAGCTATGTGACTTAACGATGCGTTTACTGACTGTATGATTGGCAAACATAGGAGTCGCCACTTACTAAAACCACAGACAATAAAAAAATCAGATACATTTTAGAACCATTTAAGCAAAGTCCAGAATTACCCCCATGGAAACTATTGTTATGGAAATTCGGTTAATAAAACCAGTGCACTGTTTAATAAGATCATATTTTTCAGTAATAGACGACAATACAGTAATGAGATGAAAAGATTTTTGTATTTTTGGTATAATTTGGTATATAGTTTTTATATATATTATATGTGTATGTAAATATATATGCATATTTTGGTATATATATATTATACATGTATGTAAATATACATGCATATTTTTGTACATATATTATACATGTATGTAAATATTCATTCAAACATAACAACCCTAATTTGTTGATACAATGGGTAGTGCAACAAAAAGTGTTCAACAGACTCAAACCGAAATCCACAATTACAATTCAGCAATACTGGATGACCGTGATTATTCTTCACAGAAAAGGTTGTACTTTAGCAGCTGGTGTTGACCACTGAATCGTCATTTCTCTTGACCAATAATGCATTCCATTCAGTTTGCATTGCCCCTCGTATCTGCAATGTTGATATTGGGAATTGTACACAGAGTGTGAGGAAACTGTACACAGAGTGTGAGCTCTTCTCTGTATGCTCAACTCATTCAACCGTCATTCATTATTGATTGCTATCAGTTTATTCAATCAGACAGGACGATGATGGCGATTAATTCCGCTTGGGATGCTTCCCTATTCTTAATTGAAAATAAATAAGTACTACATCGTTATACAGTATGCCTAGGGTTACCAGGCATCCCTTAAAGGAAAACCGGACGATTGTTCAGTATGTATTATTTTTTCGTCGTTGTATGTCATGTTTCGACTATAATTCTATTATGTATTCTATTCTATTATTCTAAAATGTTGTATCATTTTTACGTCGTTGTAATGTGACACAAAAGTCCCGGTTCATTTTACCATTTTTTTCTTCTGCATATGACAATTTTTAAAGAATAATTCCTTTTGGCACACCTTGTACATTGTATTTTTCTTTTTGGTATTTTTTAAAAGGGGTTTAATATAACTAATTAGTATTTCATTAAATATCTTTATTGAAATCCTTATCTTTGAATATCGTTTTTAGTACCGCTGTTCTAAAAAAGGTGCCACGACCTTAACAAAATCATATAAAATTCATTAAGTGTGGTCATGTCGAGTTTGTTAGCTACTTAATTTTATTGACCACAGGCTAGTAGGTCCAAGAATAGCATAACAAAATAATAATACTTGCCGTAAATGCAGAACCAGCACACAATCAGACAGTTATTGATGTTGATACTTTATGGAATTTCAGACCAAAAAATCATTTGTGAATTGTATTATCAAAATTTACATACTCGAGTTAAACTTTGAACATATCCATTTATATAGTATCTCTATATAGATATTTGCAAGTATCTCGATTGATATTAAGCTAACTCGAGTATGTAAATTTTGATAATACAATTCACAAATGATTTTTTGGTCTGAAATTCCATAAAGTATCAACATAAATAACTGTATGACTTATGTGTCTAACTTGAGTGTCTAGCTTATGTGTCTGACTTATGTGTCTGACTTATGTGTCTAACTTATGTGTCTGTTTTTTTCAGGGTACAAGATGAAGCAGAGGGTGGGAGCCGTGGAGGAATTTGAGTTTCAGTTTCTCACGGAAGGCAATCAACTACATATCACTATAGCCGTGTCAGGCTGGCTAGCTGACACTACAGAAAGTATGTGTGTTTGGTTGGCTGGTCGGTCAGTCGATCAGTTGCTTGAATTGTTAACCGGGTTTCTGACTAACTGATTCACTGACTGACTGACTGAATCACTAATTGATTCAGTGGCTCACTGATTGACTGAATGACTGACTGACTGACTCACTGACTGACTAATTGACTGAGTGACTGACTGACTGACTGACTAACTGGGTGAGTGAGTGACTGACTGACTGACTGACCAACTGACCAACCAACTGAGAGCTGACTTAGTGATTCACTGATTGACTAGCTGATTAACTTACTGACTGACTGAGTGAGTGACCGACCAACTGACTACTGACTCACTGATATACGGTAAATATCTAAGTGAAAAATGACAACAGTTTGAAGTATTTTCAATTAATTAAATCATTAATTAGATTATGATTGTGAATACAAGAATGTTATTTCAGAACAATTACAACCCATTGTAATGAGTAGAGACAACAGACAGTGAAAAATTGCGAGCCAGTCGGGATTTGAACCGCAGACCTTTGCGTTCACAGTCGTAATCTAATTAATGAAGTAGTTAATTGTGTTAGCTAATTAGAAAGACGTTAATGTTGTAAGCATCCTTTAACCGTGACACGGGTGCAGGTGGCGCTGTTGGATTGTCTGCTGCTTGAAATATCAAGCCTGCTGTGTCATGTTGAACTGGGAACTCACGTGAACTCAGTATGGGAGCATTCCCAGAATCCCTGGAAGATTTTTGCGAACTAAAGATGCTTCGCTAACTCTTAATCATTTCTTGTTTTTATAAAAATCATAATTCATTTGGTAATGTAGAAAATGTTGTGTAGAAAAATTATACTTTTCAAAAAAATTAAGAAGTTTTAATTTAAATTTAAAATTTTAATTACAGATAATTACAGGACGTTAAATTACAGCATTTACGAATTTTTGTTTGCTATAGCCTACAATTAAAAAAATTATTAACGTATCAGCGGGCGAGCTGATACTATCAACTATTGATAACATCACAAGTTAACATAAATTTCAACAGGCAAGTTTTAAGGTAAAAATTCATGCTGGCGCATGCGCTGTCGAATGTGTGTGTTCGTCACAAACTAACACATCCAAACTGAAAGGTACAGCCCCTGTTTTCTGTATAATGCGTTTCCGGAATGCAGATGCTAGTGCCCATCTAACCAGCGAATGGCAAAATGCTTTTAACGGTGGAGAAATAGTGGTTCGAATGCGAAATTGTGTTTGTGTGGTAATAATTCTTTCACGTAATGCATTCTTGAGGAAGTAGTGCATTTCTTTTCAGTATTTTAAAGAAGTGATTGTTTTGACATACAGTTTAAGATTGGGTCCAGTTTTTTACTTTAAGAATTTTTATCTGCACATTATAAACTTATGCTGACTTGTTGTTGTTGTACAGATGCATTTCGTGCACCGTGGATCAGCATGCTGAATTCCCTGGAACAGTACTGTCTAAAGTGGGAATCTAAACATCTCATTAAATTAGGAACTGCAATTGATTACCTAATGAGCTTCGGTGTAACGATGGCAGTGCAAGAGTCACTCAAGTATACGATATTATCAGGTGTGTTGTGTCTGTTTATTCTTGCCTGGTTTTGGCTTTGGTTTTGCCTGGTAAACGGCTCAGTTATATGATCTTGTCAGGTGTAATGATTCATTGAATGGTTTTGCCTGGTAAATGGCTCAGTTATGTGATCTTGTCAGGTATAATGGTAATGATTCATTGATTGGTTTTGCCTGGTAAACGGCTCAGTTATATGACCTTGTCAAGAGTGATGATGAATTGATTGGTTTTGCCTGGTAAATGGCTCAGTTATATGATCTTGTCAAGAGTGATGATGAATTGATTGGTTTTGCCTGGTAAACAGCTCAGTTATATGACCTTGTCAAGAGTGACGATGAATTGATTGGTTTTGCCTGGTAAATGGCTCAGTTATATGACCTTGTCAGATGTAATGATTCATTGATTGGTTTTGCCTGGTAAATGGCTCAATTATATGACCTTGTCAGATATAATGGTAAAGATTTACCCTATAAATGGTCCAGCCCCTGGAAAATAGTCATATAAAGGGTAAATATTGTACCCACCCGAAAGAAATAATGTTCGTTAATGACGACATAATCATTTATATAAATGTTAAAAAACAATGAGAAAATAATAATGAAATCAATGAAAAATACTAATAAATGTTGTTACGAATATACTTTACCTTTCGAAACGTTCACTTGTTGCGCACAACAAAGCGTTCATGTGTTATGCGCAACAAAGTGTTCATGTGTTATGCACAACAAAGTGTTCACGTGATGTGCACAACAAAGTGTTCACGTGATGTGCGCAACAAAGCGTTCACGAGTTGTGCACAACAAAGCGTTCACGAGTTGTGCACAACAAAGCGTTCACGAGTTGTGCACAACAAAGTGTTCACGTGATGTGCACAACAAAGTGTTCACGCGATGCTACAAAATGCATTCTGGGAGGACCTCTGTTGGGCGGCACTTTCGATTTTCATTTTTGTATCCTGAATATTTTTTCGTTAAACGGGACGGCAATTTCTTCAAAGCCTGATTCTGTATTTTGCGTACAATAGGGTTTTTGTAAGTCGAGGTTCCGCTGTATGAGGTGTTTTACTGACGAGGATAAAGTGCTTCAAAACCTTGTCGTACGCAATAAGAGAAAACATTTTCCAATGGTGGTTCACCCAATTAGCAGAAGTTGCCAATTTTTGTGGCCAACCTGTATCTTTGAAAACCAGGTACAGTAAACTCCTCGTAACTGAAAATCGCATAACTCGAATTTTTGCTTAACTCAAAAATGCAATTTATACTCTAGAGAAATAAAATCTTTCGTGCAACTCAGCAACGGTAAAATCGGCTTTCGGGAAAATTTTGATGTCTTACAGGTTGCTCCCTCCCCCACCCCCGATTATTAGACGCACATACTGAACTGAAGTAGCCCCATTATCATATTGTTTAACAGTGTTGTGTACGTGTCTTTTTGTAGCATAAAAAAATCGTGTTTCACAACATAATTTGTTATTCTTTACGTAATTGTTATCAAATCTCATCGTTTATGTACAGAAGGGTTGAACTTTCTGGCTTTTATTTAGCTCACCTTTTGGAGGAGGGGTTTAGCTCACCCTCTGAGAACAATATAATTATTTTATAATGTTTATAATGTAAAGAATACTAATCTTATCAAATTGCATTTTTCAACATATGTTTTGTGTAAATTTAATTAATTAATTTATTTATTTACTTATTTAATTAAATTGATTATTTATTTGTTGATTGATTTATTTATTCATTTATTTGTTTAAATATTTATTTATTTAAGTAAATTAATTATTTAAATACGTCAATTAATAAATAAAGATCTAAATAAATAAATTAATTAAATTAATTATTTAAATAAATTTTTTTATTTCGACGACATACTTAGCTATTCATTGTTGTTTATTTGTTTTAGGGTTATTTATGTTGACAGCATTGCATTTACTGTCGACAGGCAATGTTTGGTAATAATCAGCTTCTTCTTTTAGATGCCTTTTTCTTTGTTCTTATTTTCATTGTCTTTGCGCAGGCTTATTGACGGCAATTGCCTGGCCCACCTCGCTCATGTCATTGGCTTCGATTATAGACAATCCGTGGAGCGTCTGCTTACAGAGGAGCGAAGCCGTCGGCCGGCAACTAGCCGATGTCCTTCTCTCTCGTCAACAGGTAACGGGGATTTTTTTCTTTCTCTTATTCACACATTTTAGTCAGTTTATGTTGTAAGGGAAATTTCCCTTTCATTAATACATTAGGTGCCACTTAATAGGCTATTTTTGGGATGAGAAAGTGCTACTGTAATATATTCAGTGTGTTGTATTAAAACTAGGAAAGTTTTAATGTAAATATACAAATTTACCACTGTGCTCACCCATGAGCTGTCGAACGTATATAATTATTTATACAGTTTATAATGTTAAGAATACTGATCTTATAAAATTGCATTTTTCAATATATGTTTTGTATAAATTTCATTAATTAATTTATTTAATTATTTAAATTGATTATTTATTTGTTGATTTATTTATTCATTTATTTATTTAGATATTTATTTATTGATTGATTTAACTAAAAACCTAATGTCACAAACTAACACATCTGAACTTAGAGGTACAGTACCTGTTTTTTGTGTGATGCTTTTCCAAACTGCAGGTGCTAGTACCTGTCTAACTAGCAAATGATGAAATGCATGTAATAGCGAAGAACTGATAGTGCGAATGTGAATTTGTGTTTGCGTGGTAATAATTCTTTCATGTAAGTCACTCTTGAAATACTTAGTATGTTTCCTTTCAATATTTTAAAGAGTAGATTTTTTGACCTACAGTTTAAGATTGCGTCCGGTTTTGCTTTAAACACAGAAGGTGATAAAGCAATGCATGCTCTCCTGCAATGCAAAAATGTAGTAACTACCAAGAAGTCTTAATATGAAACGTTGCCAGCATATTTATGTGCGACAGTGAAACTCGGGTTAAAATTTTTCTCAAGAAAATCAGATTTATACATTTCATAGAAGTCTTCTTAGGAAAGTTTTTAAGATAAGATGGCCATACATAATCAAAAATGAAGATTTATACACTAGAACAAAAGAAATTTTTTGGAGTTCAAAAGTCAAGATCACCGAGTTCTTTTGTTTATGTTTCCTTTCAATATTTTAAAGAGTAGATTGTTTTAACCTACAGTTTCAAATTGGGTCCGGTTTTGCTTCATTATCGAATCAATTATTCCGAGCTTTTAGAATCATTTACCGACAGCTTTTATACACACTTGAATAGGAGGAGTCCATACCAGATGTTTTTGAGTAAATTAGGCTACGGATTCTACTAACCGTGAGTCAATAAATGGTGTCTACTGTAATAGGATCGATTCTGAGTTTTAGAATGTAGAATCAATTGTCTAATTGTCTCCAGTATGGGCCACTTCCATGCAAAAGTATATAAAAACTTTATGATTACTGTTGTGTTCTGTTTCTCCCGGAAGGCTCATAGAGAAAACCAGAAAACAGGTCGTCAAATGAAACTAGTTTATTATGCGAGAATTCTACAACACGAAAGTATGAAGGAACGCAAAATGTTAACAGTAAATGTGAAAATCTGGAAAACATTTGAGTGTATCCGAAAATGCAAGTATACAAGAGAATGTGTAAGTGTGCATTCGTGCGAATCTGCGTATATACTTCAACAGCCAGCTTCGCCTTATATAGAGTGCCAGGGAACATTCCAGAAGTTTCTTTCTAGAACATTCTGCAAGGTAAGACGATTATTCTATTATGCTATGGAACATTCTGTATGCTATGGAATACAATGTTCTATTTAATTCTATTAGATGCCAGCGATCTCCACAACAATTACACATGATTAAACCACTTAGATACGGTGACATGCGAACTACACACGTGTCATTACACGCTGCTTGGTTACTGTCCTTTGTAATGATGTGAACAAAGTGACGGCCTGCCAAGTAGTCCGTTTGCGAAAAAACGGACTGTGTCCATAGTATGCGGCACTTTTTAACGGTCCGATTCTTTTGATATCCGTAAAAATCAGGTCTAGCAAACCGAGACATGAATGTACAGCGTAGCAAGTCGGCGTGCTCATGTGTACGAAGGTGATTTGTAAAACTTCAGAATTTGTCATTTTACAGGTTGCATTTAACATCATTCAAAAATTTCTCTTCCAGGGAAAACGCCCGGTTACACTCGTCGGATTCAGTCTGGGTGCACGCGTCATCTACAACTGTTTGATTGAAATGTCAAAAAGAAAAGGTACCGTTTTTGAATAACATTTCTCATACGATTTGATCTCGGTAGCCACTCCCTTTGAGTAGACTGCGTGCGAAGGGACGGGAATCTGTTTAATTATCAAGCTGTGGAATCCCAGGCTGGAATTCAGTTGTCAATGTCAGAGACTAGCGCTAATGTTAATGCTTGTACGGCAGGAAGGGAAGAAATGTATGGCAGGGCGGGAAGAAATGTGTGATAGGATGGGAAGAAATGTATGACAGGACGGGAAGACTGTATGACAGGATGGGAAGAAATGTGTGGCAGGACGGGAAGAAATGTATGACAGGACGGGAAGAATGTATGGCAGGGTGGGAAGAAATGTGCGGCAGGACGGGAAGAAATGTGTAGCAGAATGGGAAGAAATTTATGACAGGACGGGAAGAAATTTATAACAGGATGGGAAGAAATGTGTGACAGGATGGGAAGAAATGTGTGGCAGGGCGGGAAGAAATGTGTGACAGGATGGGAAGAAATATATGACAGAATGGGAAGAAATGTGTGACAGGACGAGAACAAATGTATGACAGGAAAGGAAGGAATGTATGGCAGGACGGGAAAAAATATAGGGCAGGACGGGAAGAAATGTATGACAGGAAAGGGAGGAATGTATGGCAGGACGGGAAGAAATGAGTGGAAAAAGACGTCAAAAGCAGCAGTTTTTTACGGAATAAAAAACTCTGCCAGTTTCGTGCACACTGTAATTGCTAATAGTGCTATTAAAATTTTCATTGTTGTGCTTGCTCAACTTGCTGGCCATTGAGAAATTTCAATTTTTACATCGTTAATTTCACTACAACGAGTTTTTGCAGGTAAAAACAACTAACACATCTATCAAGAGGGGTTCTTAGGCTTCAAAATGATCACGTTTTTGTGTCAAGTTCATTTATGGGTTTTGTGCATTTTGAGTAAACTTAGTATGCTTTTTCATTCAGTAAAATAACTAAATTATTCAGATATCATATTCTGTTTTTTCTGATTATTCTGTTTTTTCTTCAACTGTTGAAATATTTTGCTTTAAAGAACTTGCAATAACCGAAACCATAATAGAGCTTTATCCAGGCTCAATTAAATGCAATATATATATATATATATATATTCAAGCTTTAATCAAGAGGTCAAAAATTGAAAAAATGGTCACAGGTTCTTATTGCGTTCTTCACATCAACTTGGCAATAAAAAAAACAAAAATGTTCGTGTCACTTTTCAGATTGCGAAGGAATTGTTGAAGACGTGGTGCTCCTAGGTGCGCCTGTGCCGGGCGATGTGGACAGCTGGACGCCGGTCAAGCGTGTAGTGAGTGGCCGCATTGTGAATGGTTATTGCAGGTAATGGTGGTCAAATCAAGCAAGAATTCATCTTACTAGAATGGTCGTCAAAAAGAGCTAAAACAATCATGCTTTTTGATACTTGAAATACAATCAAAGCTGCAAAAGTGTTTCTGATAATTAAATAGTAAATTAAAAAGTTAAATAACGGTGGGCGAGCCCAACTATTGATGACATCACAAACTAACATAATTTTCAACAGCAAAAATATTCCATGAATGTGTTTCATGTGTTTGGGAAAGAGAAATTTGAAATACTGTAAGATATTCAGTGTGTTGTAGGAAAACTAGGCAAGTTTTGAGATAAAAATTCGAAATTCAGATTTACAGCCGTACTCACGCATGAGCTGTCAAATGTGTGTAGGTCGTCACAAACTAACACATCTGAACTGACAGGTACAGCACCTCTTTTGTGCAGTGCATTTCCGAAATGCAAGGTGCTACAGCCCCTACTATCTAGCGAATGGCGGAATTCATATAACAGCGAAGAACTAGAGGAGCGAACGCGAAATTGTTTGTGTGGTAATAATTCTTTCATGTAAGATCATTTTTGAAAAAAATAGTTCGTTTCCTTTCGATAATTTAAAGAATAGATTGCTTTGACCTACAGTTTAACATTGGGTACAGTTTTATTTTAAATTGCAAGCTTAGAGACTAATAATGTCTCTAAGATAGCTCATAAAAGATTGCTTGTTGTTGTTGTTTCAAAGGTTGAATACTTTATCGTGTACAGTAACATTCTATGTTTCGGACGTTGAATACTTTATCGTGTACAGTAACATTCTATGTTTCAGACGTTGAATACTTTATCGTGTACAGTAACATTCTATGTTTCAGAGGTGACTGGTTGTTGAAGTTTCTGTACCGCACTGCCACCACGTCTCTGTCGGTAGCCGGTCTTGGACCCGTTGAATGGGACGACCGGCGTATGCACAACGTGAATCTCAGTGATGTGGTAAGCGACGTTTTCTGAACTAAGATTAATGACGTATTGAAGCATTGAGTTGCGCTCTTAACTAAGTAGGTAGGTAGGTAGGTAGGTAAGCAAGTAAGTAAGTAGGTAGGTAGGTAGGTAGGTAGGTAGGTAGGTAGGTAGGTAGGTAGGTAGGTAAGTAAGTAAGTAAGTAGGTAGGTAGGTAAGCAGTAAGTTAAGTAAGTAAGTAGGTAGATAGGCAGGCAGGCAGGTAGGTAGGTAAGTAGGTAGCTAGGTAGGTAGGTAGGTAGGCAGGCAGGCAGGTAGGTAAGTAAGTTGGTAGGTAGGTAGGTAAGTAGATAGGTAAGTAGATAGGTAGGTAGGTAGGTAGGTAGGTAGGTAGATAGGTAGGTAAGTAAATTGGTAAGTAGGTAGTTTGGTAGGTAGGTAGGTAGGTAGGTAAGTAGGTTGGTGGGTAGGTAGGTAAGTAGGTAGGTAAGTAAGTAAGTAGGTAGGTAGGTAAGCAAGTAAGTAAGTAGGTAGGTAAGTAAGTAAGTAGGTAGGTAAGCAAGTAAGTAGGTAGGTAGGTAGGTAGGTAAATAAGTAGGTAGGTAGGTAGGTAAGTAGGTAAGTAGGTAGGCAGGTAGGTAGGTAGCTAGGTAGGTAGGTAGGCAAGCAAGCAAGTAAAAGCAAGCAGGCAAGCAAGCAAGCAAGCAGGTAAGTAATTAAGCAGTTTATTGTCATTATAGCTCCATACATACAATGAAATTTACGTGGTTTTACGTACTGCAATAACTTATAGAAACAACAAGGAGATTAACACAAATAATTCAATCAGTTGTACGGTGACATAGAGAATTAATATTGAAGATTTACTGATATATTCTATTGGTGGTGCAAATTGCAATGGGATAGAAAGAATTTAAAGTTCTTGTGGTTTTAGCGTTAATTGGGCGGTATCTACAACCAGAGAGAAGCATTTCAAAATATTTATTACCTGGATGGAATTCATCTTTCATGATAACGTGCGCTCTCTTTGTGACCCTAGTTTCATACAAATATGCCATATGGAGTTTGTTTTGCCCCGACGCAATTTATAGTTGTCATAGAATCCATTTTCTGGTTCATATTATATACAGAACTCCTTTTATCGTAGTCGTGAATCCATTTTTTGGTAAAAATGAAGAACCATCGTGACGCTACTATTTATGACCTGGCAAACAACTTATTATATGAATGAGACCGGTGTCATGGCAAAATAGACCTCTTTATAGAGTTACTTCGCAAGCAAGGAACCGGAAAACTGTTAAGTTTCAAATTAAACGTGTCAAGTTAAAGGTAAATTAAAAATCACACCCGTTTCAATTATAATTATTTTTCTTACAGGTGAACGGTCATCGTGATTACGTAAAGAAGTTGCCCATAGTCCTGAAAGCCGTTGACATACGTACCATAGATGAGGTGGATCCGGTTAATTCCAGTCCGGCTCGCGTGCCTAAGAACCCGATCGGTCGGCTGGCTGTGTCTAGCAGCAGCTCCGACGTGGAACTCGCCAAGAAATCTAAGCAAACATCCGTGAAGGGCTCGAGCAGTTTGAATGCATTGCAACAGGCTGCAAGGGCGTCCGGCAGAGGTTCCGCATCAGCGGATGCGGTTGTAGAAAGTGCCAAAGATGCTTTAACAGCAGAAACTGAGAAAGAAAACGAAGGCAAAGAGAAGAGAATAATAATGAAGAAAGGTAATGGGGACCAAGTGTCCAAAGACTTGAGAACTAAGGATCTGACTACAGTAGATGACAACAGTGAATGCGTCCAAAGAACAGAAACTGAAATTTCGGAGAAAACAGTCGAGAATAAACCAGCAGAAGAAACGTTAGATGCAGCTGGGCAGAAGAGAAATGGCAATGCGATGGAAAGTGTTCACAATGAGGGTGAGGAACTTATGACAGGTGGACATGATGAACTATCTGATAGCACCGTCCACAATGAGGGTGAGGAACTTATGGCAGGTGGACATGACGAACTATCTGAAAGCACCGTCCACAATGAGGGTGAGGAACTTATGACAGGTGGACATGATGAACTATCTGAAAGCACTGTCCACAATAAGGATGAAGAACTTATGACAGGTGGACATGACGAACTATCTGAGAGCACTGTCCACAATAAGGATGAAGAACTTATGACAGGTGGACATGACGAACTATCTGAAAGCACCGTCCACAATGAGGGTGAAGAACTCATGACAGGTGGACATGACGAACTATCTGAGAGCATTGTCCAGGATAAGCCGGTTTCGAGTGTTAGAACCGAATACGTTAAACACGTCGTGGATGACCTTGAGAAAGATGCTGTTGACGACGTCGTGGATATTAACGACCGAAGGCGTGAAATCAAACCAGAATGAGACCAGCAGCAAACCTGCTCAAGAGACGGTTAATCCGCCTCTAACCGATGAAAATGTGATGAGCAGCACCGAGAAATTAGAAAATCTTAATGCACTTGGTTCAGACCGCCAGGCTGAAATCGCATCGAACGACATGTGTGATCTTAGTGAAAACTTTGTTAAGAATGAAATCTGTGATGCAATCCATGCCGAGCTGTTGTGTTGTATGCCACTGTCTAGTCTAGAAAGCTTCCCGTTGACAGTCACTGACAGCAGTCAGTGCTGTACTGATGATGATAATTGTCAGTGACTGTATATACAGGGTGGACGCAGAAAAGTAAGCTGCTTTTAAAGTGCCGTAAAGCTGAGAATTCTTATTTAAATTCCTTATAAATTTTATTGTCTGAAATAGAAATGTGGTTTTAGAACTTAAATGCTAATTTATGACAAGAAAGTGCGAAAAAACCATTTTATATTTGACATTAGTATATTGTGTTGTCTTTACGGTATTGATATTTTCTTTATTGTATTGGATATTATTATGATTGTATTATCAATAAAGCCATTGAGCAATTCATTCGATTGAGAAAAATATAAGTGCCAGGAAAAAGAATTGAACAGTTTTTCATGTAACTGAAAGGATAAATTATATTACTTGTTTGTTTTGAAAATGAGAGATTTTTATTTTAACTATATTAAAAGCTCTAATCTCTTCATTTTTTTATTTAATATTTGGTATTATTCGCAATACAGGCATTCGGGACAAAATGTTTCGCTCAAATGCAAAGAGAAAATATTTCTTTCAACTTACTGTTTTTAAATAAACGGCTTACTTTTCTGTGTTCGTCAATTACATGTGAAAGCAAAATCGTCCATAAGTATTACGCTTTTCTCATTGAAGTTGAGGTCAGTTTGTGTGAGCTTGCATAGGAAAATCAACAATAAAGCTTGTCTAGTTATTCATATATCCTGAATCTCTATTTCATGAGGTTCATTTTGATACCAAGTTCATCGCTCTACGTTATTTCTAAGCTGAGATAATCAACATTGAAGTTGAGGTGCAGGCTACGCACTGAAAAACATAACCTTGAGAAAATCTCTGTTAAAGTCAGCCATTGTTTTTGTCGCGTATCTGCAAAACACTTAGCAACCGTACGACAGTGTGGTTGCCATGGATTTTACAAGAGCAAATTGAATTTACGTTTAAACCCAGTAGATGGCTCTTCCTGGGTATGATCTGATCTGCTCTTGAGTGAGTAAGCAGCTATAAAATTAGATTTTTTGTATTTTTGGACGTTTTCCTCATGATTTGATGCTAGAATATAAAAGTATATATTCTTTTTTTATATATATTTAGCATTTGTTTCATAAAAAATAAAAAATCGACATTTGACCAGATTTTTGGTGCTTTCTACTTTGAGGCATCAAAACTTAGGTTTAACTATGCCAACTTATGGACGGTTTTGGTTTGCAAGCACACATACCGTTAGCAGATTGTCTTAGTGACGGACATTGTCAAGTGATCTGCTTGCGAAAAAAACCATTTTGCTGTGTTTTGAACGTGATGCAAATGGAATTGGAAATGAATTTTAAATCGTGTTTTGTGTTATGAGGTGTGTAAAAACGTCGTCCTTACAAATGATCTTATAAAAATGAAAATTTGGCAATTTTGATATTCAATTTCTGCATTTTTCGTGTTGCGGCTGTGGAAAGACTAATTACTATTATTCCGTTTTCTTAGGAATGCATTTAATTTGCGTTTTTTCTACCAACCGGATTAAAAACTCCCGCAAGTCTTTCCCGGGGGATGTGTAAAATTCAATTTCCTGTTTCAAATCCATCCACTAAAAGTTTTTATAACCACACAAATGATCTGAGATTCGTTTGTCATGTGATTAAAAATTTATTTATTTACTTTTCTAATTTTTTGTGACGCATGTAAATTATTTGTAAGGTTGTGCATATAGCCCATTTTTAAAGTTTTATCAAGTGAATTTATGACTGACTATTGAGTCACGACAAGTGCGTGTAGATTAATTATTCACTAATTAATTAGTAATTATTAATAATTAACTAACTAATAATTAATTAGTAATTGTTAATAATTAACTAATTAATAATGAATTAGTAACTATCAATAATAAACTAATTAATTATTAA
Organism: Tubiluchus corallicola; assembly: GCA_030141605.1. Lineage (NCBI taxonomy): Eukaryota > Metazoa > Priapulida > Priapulimorpha > Priapulimorphida > Tubiluchidae > Tubiluchus > Tubiluchus corallicola. The sequence continues at coordinate 78,861 of JAQGDQ010000515.1, forward strand.
TAATTAATTAATTATTCACTAATTCATTATTGTTAATTAATTAAACCTTAAATAATATTTAAGGCTAATGAAAGATGAACTGACACTTATAGGATTTTTTAAGCAAATTTGACTATAATGATGACAGTTTAAAAGCCGCTGGTTCAATTCAGCCCTAGTGAGGACTTTTTCGCATTTACTTTTAACGAAGTTTGTTTTAGAAAATGTTATAATTGTTGTCTTAATTCCAACACGTTGCACGTAGGAATGTGTGTTAAGCTTTTGATAAATCTTACGTACCAAGTTTTAATTAGAGAGATTCATTTTGCGATTACTATTATTAGTGTAATTAGTAATTTTTTACAAATTGTATGATTATATTTTACGTACTGCTACGGAACTTACGGACTAACTTGTTGTACTGTTACGTCCCACTATTTGTTTATTGTCTTTTAAAGTGACAAACATTTTGTTTCAAATGTTTTTTGGTGAATTAATGTAATAAATTTTGAAAATCAAAGAGACAACTAGTTATTAATCAGTTTACCTGTTCTGGGGGCATGGTGGGGAAAAGGGATGACCGTTGAAGAGGGGCGTTAAGCACACTTCTGTCAAGGGCGTGAAATTACCTAGAGCCGGCCTTGACAACAACGTATCATTTTGCAGGTAGATTTCCCCCACTTTATTCCGAACCAGAAGCTAGCAATAATGGGTCTGATTTTGCAATACTGTAGTCTTCGTAACACTCGCACAATCGTAACACTCGCGTAATTGTAACGCTTCGTAACAATCACACAATCATAACGCTTCGTAACACTTGTGCAATCGTAACACTCGCACAATCGTAACTCTTCGTAACACTCGCACAATCATAACGCTTCGTAACACTTGTGCAATCGCAACACTTTGTAACACTCGCACAATCGTAACACTTCGTAACACTCGCACAATCGTAACTCTTCATAACACTCGCGCAATCGTAACATTCGCGCAATTGCAACGCTTCGTAACACTTGCGCAATCGTAACGCTTCGTAACACTCGTGCAATCGTAACACTCACGCAATTGCAACGCTTCGTAACACTTGCGCAATCGTAACACTCGCGTAATCGTAATGCTTCGTAACACTCGCACAATCGTAACGCTTCGTAACACTTGTGCAATCGCAACGCTTTGTAACACTTGCACAATCGTAACGCTTCATAACACTCGCGCAATCGCAACACTTCGTAATACTCGCACAATCGTAACACTCGCACAATCGTAACTCTTCATAACACTCGCGCAATCGTAACACTCGCGCAATGGCAACGCTTCGTAACACTTGCGCAATCGTAACGCTTCGTAACACTCGCGCAATCGCAACGCTTCGTAACACTTGCGCAATCATAATACTCGCGTAATCGTAATGCTTCGTAACACTCGCACAATCGTAACGCTTCGTAACACTTGTGCAATCGCAACGCTTTGTAACCCTTGCACAATCGTAACGCTTCATAACAGTCGCGCAATCGCAACGCTTCATAATACTCGCACAATCGTAACACTTGCACAATCGTAACTCTTCATAACACTCGCGCAATGGCAACGCTTCGTAACACTTGCGCAATCGTAACGCTTCGTAACACTCGTGCAATCATAACACTCGCGCAATCGCAATGCTTTGTAACACTCGCGCAATTGTAATGCTTCGTAACACACAACTAGCAAATGAAAGAACTTGAAAAGTATTTATAAAATGTTCTTATATATTTACAATTTTGTGTCATAAATGTTATTAAACAAGATTCAATTTTGACAAATGAGTGTCAAGGATAGTGTAAGCTGCACTATAGTATAATCACTGCAATTGTGCCCAAAATGGCAGACAACTTTCATTATAAATTTTGTTATTGTGCAAAAAAGACGTTTATCAAAAAAAACGTCCACATTAAAGGACAAGAAAAGGCCTAGTTAATGCAAGTCTCAAAAAATTGTCGCTAAAGAATTATAACGGCTAGAGGCAATCTTAAGTGTTTATCGTACTCACGTTAAAATAATTTCCTGTTTGTTTTCATTTCAAGTACTCCCGCGAGACTGTCACAGCGGCGCCATATTAGATGGCGTCACAGACCCACAACACAAATCTTTATAGTACACGTGCTCAGAACTCACTGCGACTGTGTTCGAGTGATGTCATGCCACGTGATCAGTCATATGCTGGCTTTTCAAATGGCGGACTAAATGAAACATATCTGCGCAAACGTTTACTGCAGCGGTTGGAATATTTTACAAAAATTGGAGTAAATGCAAAAACGTGAATACTTTATTCACGTAAGATTATACTTAGGTGATATAATTTTTTATTTCGAATTTTATGAGGCTTACTTTGGTTGGCCATTTTCTTGTCCTGTAAGTCCTTGCTTAACGAATCTAATGCAGTCCAGCAAAACTCGACGTTAAGCGAAACGTCATTAAACGAAGCTGAGACGTCCACTGAAAGTAGTGTAAAAGAACTGAGATACGTCACTGAGGGTAAAATCTATGCTGCTTTAATTTAAGCGTATAAATTAAACATTTTGTGAGTTTTATTCACACTTCTACTGATTAATTTCTTTCTTTTTGCTTGAAACTACATATCTTTCTTACCGGTATCTAGTTAGACTTGCTGGCGGTTTCTTTTAACGATACTGGCAGTTATCGGCGTAGTGAAAGCCAGGCCTTGGATAATGTCATGAATGTAGTACTAGGTGGTTGTTATAGAAACACGATGCAGATAAATTTCCTTGATGTAAATCTCTTGAACTAGGCTTTTAGAGGCGTATAAACAGATTTTGCTTAATACAAACAGCTAGCATTTAGTGCATAGTTGGTCAGGAAGGAAAAACATATCATAATCGTAGTGTTTTACGTTAGAAGTATGTTTTTAGATACAATTTATACCATTTTTAGTGCTTTTAATTAGGTAAAAAGTAGTTAAATAAAAAAAAGACTTTGGGGAAAGTAATAAAATCGTCGTTAAAGCGAGACATGCGTCGTCAAGTTAAAAAAATCGTCGTTAAAGTGAAACGTGTGTCATTGAGTGAAAAAAAATCGTCGTTAAAGTGAAACCTGTGTCATTGAGTGAAAAAAATCGTCGTTAAAGTGAAGCATGTGTCATTGAGTGAAAAAAATCGTCGTTAAAGTGAAACGTGCGTCGTTAAGTGAGGAGACGGTGTCAAAAACAAAACGTCGCTAAACGGGGTGTTGTTAAGCGAGGACTTACTACAATATGACGCATTAGCCTCACAATCCAATCTGTCAAGCAACAATGTTCTCAACTCACTACATATAAACCATGGACAGTGAAGCACTAGGCACGCAATGCAAATTGACAGTCGCACTGTCTCTTTGAAGCCCATCTGCCAGGCTGTCACGTCACGCCTTTTGCCGTAAACTAGGGATTCAAACCAGTAATGTCCAACTTTTCTAAACACACTGTAATATAGCACATTCAGCACACAACTACGACATGACTTTCATAAATAAGGCTTTAAGCTATTTGATAACTCTTTACTGTTTCTCTTCACTTTTTCCTCTTTCTTTCTCCTCTTCCTCTGATTCACCATCGCTAACTTCTAGGAAGAATAAGTTCTGCGCTTCTCTCTTTCCCACCGGAATTGCCAGTTTAGCGCCGGAGGCGGAGTCGGTCAGCAGATCGTCCACAGCCGGATTCAGTTTCTCGTTTATTCTCAACTCCGCTCCGTCGCGCAACGCGCAGATGACGACGCGTGCGATGTTGCGGGCGTCGTCCAGTCCGCTGTGCTGTCGACCTTCCAGCGTCAGACCGAGCGCTTCCAGCATCGCTATCAAGTTCGTGCGCTGCGTGTCGTAAAAATTACCGAACGTCTTTCGCACGTTGATCCATCGCTTGCCCCACCTCGGAAACGGAAGCCCACTGATTTGACACTGGCCACGTAAGAAACGACCCATGTCCCAAGGCCTGTAAATAAATAAACCCAATGTGGCCGTCAATTTCGTTACACTCAATGAGTTTTGCATTTTTAGCGAAACGTTAACGTTAAAAACACACCTAACAAATCCGAAATACGAAGCAATGGATTACTAGTTTTTTGATTTTATCACTGCCATGGAATACGCTTTTTCTTAAAAATTTAGAATACGTGATTGTAGCTGTGACCGAGGAAGATTTACCATTGATGATCTATGACTTGGTATATAAGACTGGGATAGTAATTTGTGAAGACGCACTGAATGTCTGGAATTTCGCCAAATTTTTCGGTTAGTTAGGCATTATCACGGTGGCCACTTCTGTCCACGCATTTGCAAGTTTGACAAATATGAAAGGAAATGGTGTTCACGACGGATGATTAGTGATGAAATCAGTAATATGTTAAGTGTAATTTGATGGTTATTTTACTGCTAATTAGTAGGGGTCAAAGTCACAAATTCAGTTCGATTCGAATTTGCTTTCTGGTAGAGAATGCTCACCCCTACTAATTAGTCAAAATACAGCGAGTAAGTTTCATAGAAGCAGTGCATATCGGACCAATGGTTCCGAAGACAACAAGGGCAAAATTGATTCATTTACATCTATATTTACTGAAGTTACGTGTTTTCGTTATGAACGAGTTGAATTCAGTGTGGCTGCATTTCCTACATCAATAAGTGGAGAAACATGTAAAATGGTGCAGAAAAGAATTCACCCATAAAGTCGAATTCAACCACAGTAAAACTGAATTCAAATAGTCAAAAGTATTGCAACGTCACAAAATTAAAAACCGACAAAAAGTGTTACATGAACAACAGCAACGAGAGCAAAAACGACAATAAAATTACGGCAAAAGCGACCTATCTATAGAGTTACCTCGCGAGAGAATAACACAAAAATATTCATTTAATAAAATGATAATAAAGCACTTTAAAAATGTGTTACAAATCTGCTTGTAATGGCGCCACAAGGAGACAGATAAACCCCCTAACTTTTAAGACAATACTTTAAATTTCACAGCAATGGCAACAAACACTACCTACCCATCTGTAACAACTGCAAATGATTTATTATTTCCCAAGTCATGAGCTTCTAGCCAAGAGTCGGCTCTTTTGAGGACGGTACTGAAATCGTCAGCTCCGTCGACAGTTGCCTAAAAAGTAACAACATCGTATCCATAAAAGTAACAACAGCTCGAGAGGAAACAAATTTTGTAAGTAATTATAACTTCATCTGTAGCTGCCATTATTGGAAAAACGAAGGATTTCATCCGTTCTGCTGAAATTCTTTGAGTTACATGAAAATTTGAGTTATATATTTTAAGTTAAGCGATGTATTTTGTGGGAAAAATGAAGGATTTCATCCATTCTGCTGAAATTCTTTGAGTTACATGAAAATTTGAGTTATATATTTTAAGTTAAGCGATGTATTATGTGGGAAAAACGAAGGATTTCATCCGTTCTACTGAAATTCTTTGAGTTAGACAAAAATTTGAGTTATATATTTTGAGTTAAGCGATGTATTTTGTGGGAAAAACGAAGGATTTCATCCGTTCTGCTGAAATTCTTTGAGTTACGCGAAAATTTGAGCTATGCAATTTTGAGTTATGTGGAGTTTACTGTAGTTCTTTATTGTTCTTTCAGAATAGTTAACTATGCAACCTAAGCTTAATGTCTTCTCGTATGCGCTACAATGATAAGCATAAAAATGTTTTTACAGCACAGTGAAAACTAGCCAATTCAAAAGAAAAGCAAACAGGTTTCGTCAATTCGCACAAAATGCACAACATCCTGCCATCAAACTTAACGTTCCTTCAAGAAACATCAAATCCTTCAAAAAAGATGCAACGAAAGTTTTCACCTGACTGATTCCGGTCAGCTGCGTGCAGAACTCCGACAATTTCGGATGAACTTTTGGACGGACAAACGAGTGAAACTCATCCACCTGAAAAAAAGCATTCAGGTGTACTTAATCAACAGGTATTTCGCCTTGTATTTAATGCAGTCAGATGAATCCAGCAAAAGGTAAGAACAAATCTACATGCAAGACAAAAAAGTAGACATGAAAGAATATGCGAATGATCAAAAAGATATTAAACACGAATTTGGAAAGCAAGACTCTAGTCACACTATACAAGGCCCTAATTTAAAGGAAGACAGGATGATTTTTCATGTACTACCCCATTTTCAAGTCGGATAAAAAGTATACATTTTAACATAATTAATACTGCAAGTGTTTCTGAAAATTAAAGAATAGATTAAAAACTTAATTAATGGTGGAAGAGCCTAACTATTCATGACATTACAAACTAACATAATTTTCAACAGCAAAAAAATTCCACGAGCGTGTTGCAGGTGTTTACGAAAGCGAAAATTGAAGTACAATTGCTACTGTAAGATATTCAGTGTGTTGTACTAAAACTGGGCAAAGTTCTAAGATAAAAATTCGAATTTCAAATTTGATGCTGTGCTCACGCATGAGTTGTTACAAACTAACACAACTGAACTGAGAAGTACAGCGCCTGTTTTTTGAGCAATGGATTTCCGAAATGCAGGTGCTAATGCTAGTCTAACTAGAGAATGGCGAAATGCATGTCACAGCGAAGAACGCGAACGTGAAATTGTTTGTGTGGTAATAATTCTTTCACGTAAATCATTCCTGAAAAAATAGTACATTTCCTTTAATAAAATCATCCTCATGAAATGGAGGTTAAGGAAATGTGATAACTAGGAAACCTTAATTGCCAACTTATGGACGATTTTGCTATGCAATCGCACATATTTACAAACTGTTAAGTGAGTTTACCATTTCTAACTTTTCGGTGTCGACGAGTACAATCGGAAATTCTATAATCTCGTGCTGGTACGTCACAGAATTGTAGGCTTGGCAAGTTGCTTCAAAGTCAATCACACACAGGTAATCGTACTGAGAAACCAGGCCGTTATCAACTGTCTCTTTCGGTTTCTTCTGCCTGGACAGTTTACGTCGCTTATAAAAGCTTTTCAAACGCTTTTTTAGAACTTCTTTGTGCCCCCTTGTAAAAACAAAAAAAAATCCTTAAACTATTAATTACAGTCTCCCTCGCTACTTTGCGGTTTTGTCTATCGTGGACTCGCTGCTTCGCGGGTTTTCAAAAATATTAATGTAAAATATTTATCGCGGTATTTTCGCTGTTTTGCGAGTTTTTGCGGGACTCTGTCTAAAGTATTTTTGCACACGCGTAGTACGTATTGTACAGTAATGTGTAGATTTGATGAATTTTGCATAAAAAGAATCACAAAATGTATAAAAATATATTAAAAATTTTAATTCTAACATTAAAAGAATATCATAAATCACAAAAAATTACCATTTACAGTAAATAGTGTATTTATTCGGCAGACCCACCAAGAACGAAATGTAGTACTTGCACCTGCTTGAGGTGCTACTTGGCGACGTGAGATTGTACACAACACACGATTAGTTGATTGATGGAAAGTTTTTTAAAAGGTACATGTACAGTATGGGAAAAGTTATTAAGGGAATGGGAAAGGGTTATGCATATGAGTGTGGGGAGGGTTTATAAAGACTTAAAATAATGTATAACTACTAAAATAAGTATAGCGTCCCTACTTCGCGGAAATTCATTTATCGCGGGTGGGCCTGGAACAGAATGCCCGCGATAAGTGATGGAACACTGTATTGTAGAAAAAATGTAGTTCACTTATTAATATACAGATATGATAAAAATTTGCATTATTTATTATAATAAAGCAACCTGGAATCTAGATTCAAATCCCTCAATTTCTGTTTCAACATTTCTTTTGTCATTTTGTTTATTTCTCCATTACGAAGAGCAATTTCTTTATAAACAGGGTCGCTGAAATCACTTGTGGTGGGTAAACCCTTCTTGGCCGCAACAGCCGTCCAGCCTTCTTCACGATCAGGCGTAGAACTCATCTTCTCCTGTAAATGCAAGAAACTGAACATTTGTCAAATCTGCCGTCTTAGTTCCCACTAAGAACTAAGTGCATTCTCTTTAACTCCTTTAAGACCGCAAGCATTTGCAGGGATGAGAATGACAAATTGCAAAAAACTCTGAAACAGGCCGGGGGTTTGGGGGCCGCGTAGGCCCCCATGGGGGTTCAGGGGGGGCGAAGCCCCCTTGGAGCCAGCAACAAATTGCAATTTTGTGACCATAGAGAGCCTCTAAGTGGACTTAAAATATCAGTTACCTTGTTTCATGCATAATTTAAAATACCCAACTATCAAGGATACATGATACCTAATTGTCTCAAAAACGCCTAAGTACTGGCCGCTCCAATGCAAAAGTATATAAAAACTGTCTGCAATTGACTTAAATAACTCTGCACAATTGATTCTATATTTTTATACATAGAGATATACACGTGGTTACAGTGATGTACGTGATGTAAACAAAGTAACGGCCTGCCAACTAGCGGTCAGCTTGTGAAATAATGTACTGGGTCCGTAAAAATTTTCTCAACGAATTTACGCGATTTACAAAAATGGCACTATTGGTCTTCCAAAAACTCGGAATTCCGCGAATCCACGGAAAATTCTCATCCCTGCAAATATAATGCACGTGTGAGAGTGGAGTACGCCACTACCCGAAGTACGACACCTCTGCAATAGCGCATGTGCTAAATTTGTGGAAAAGCAGTGTCGTACATGGGCAGCCCAAATAGGGCACTGACGATTTCTGCCGAGAATCAAGAATTATGACATAATAAAACTAAATTTGTTTTAGAAAAAAGTAACTTCAAAATAAGGATAATAATAATTTGACAATTTATTTAATGTACTTTTTACAATAGTATCATCATTATTATTAGCTCATTTATTATCATCATAACATTAAACTAAGTAGCTAATGCTTTCAGAAACCATGCAGGGCACATAGCTCGCTAACCCGTTTACTTAGTATAAAACAATTATTTGTTCAAGAGGGAGTGAAGCTGATCAGCTGTCTTTTCGAAACAAAATAAAAAATGATATAATTTACCGTATTTTCCCATGTATAAGAGACCCTTGTGTATAAGAGACCCCTTCAATTTTTAGGCAAAAATTCTGGAAAAAAGTTTTTTGGTAATGAATAACTTTATTCATCATAGAAATCATTAAATTCCTCATCACTCTCATCAAAAATATCAACTGGAGTCAGACCTTCAGCAATTCCAGCCAGTTCATCATCAGAGGAGTCACTCTGCTCAAAAATGGCATTGTCCTCTGTGCCGTCCATGGCATTGGAGATGCCAAACTTCTTGAAAGATTTAATAATGACCTCTGGCTTTACACCATTCCATGCCTTGAGGACCCAGCTGCAGACTTCTCCAAGGGTTGACGTATCAAAGACTTACTCCCATGTATAAGAGACCCCCTATTTTTAAAGTAAAAATTCTGAGCAAAAAAAGGTCTCTTATACATGGGAAAATACGGTAATAATATACTGTATTATTACTTCGGGATATTTTCACTTGGGAATGTTTGCACACCTACCAGCTATTTTATGGCTGATGTTTATAACAAGAATGCTGGACTACATATTATAGTGAGAAAACCTGCTAGTGGAGTCACCTAGGTGTTGATGACAATCTAATGTATGTGCAATTTGTCGCAATTACAGTCGAAGAACTATTTATCTCAAAAGTTATATTATAGCTACTGGAGATTTACTACTACTACTACTACTACTACTACTACTACTACTACTACTACTACTACTAAGCAAATGTTGGAATCGCCTAAAACCGAGCTTATTTCACTTCAAAAAGATTAATATTGGCCGTTCTACTAGCCCAGAATAAGATTATTTTCTTTACCAGCTGTGTAATAAATTATTCAACGTTTACTGACGTTTTCAATTATTATTATTAAATAAAGAATGACGACTGACGCTGCCAGTCCGGTTAACGACTCAATTCGTGACGTGTCTCTGGTCTCCTACTTGGGCAGCCCATGTACGATACTTCTTACTCGGGCTAGTGGGTTATTCGGCGCCCAACATATGAACAAAATAAAATGTTTATTCTAATAAATACGTATTGAGTTGACTTTGTATACCACCAACAATTCATAAATTGATTTGGAACTAATACTACTCAGTAATAGCATTACGTTCAGTACGTTCTCTAGCTCTTATTGATCTGCTATGTACTATACTCTCTGTGAAGGAGAATAACTAAGCTGACTAGTAAATATGCCTCTTCGCCGTGATTTAATCATAGAAATAATACAGTACGTCAGGATAAAACTCTTCGAAAAATCAGTGTTCAGTCTATTTCATCGGTGTCACCTGTGGATGGTTTTGAGCAACACAGCAACGGCAATATGGCAAATCCTATCAGCATCTCGGCTTGACAAGAAACGATTACCCATATTGTTTTGCTCGTGGCGGGTAGAAGCAAAGGCTAGGGAGCTTTTTCAACACTTTATGTATGTACGAAAATTTTAATTACTTGTCTTTACTAAAAGTTTTGAAAGTTGTAACCAATTTTATGTTGAAAAAGCGGCCAATATAATAACGTTACGTTGAGTTAGTTGTCTGCTTATGCGAATTTTTTTCGTGACTATATAATAATAATTTATTATAGTAATCAGTATGTTAACGAATGACAGCATAATACTAGGAACCTTATTACATGTGTAACAGCATTATGATAATGATCAACGGGAGTGGATTTTTGACAATTTTACTGCAACCTGCGTTTTGCTTTTACTATTTTTGTACGTCAGCATATTTATTCTGTATATAACCATATTTTGGTATAATTAATAGTAATTTCCTATAAGTTTTTTCCTTACCTTGAACGCTTAATTGGACTTTTTATGAGGTCAGCTGCCAGAGGGACTTAGCTTAGTCTGACAATAAATTTCACCATAAATATCCGCCTCCTTTTCAACAATGATCAATGGACGAAGCAGCGAATAAAATTGTATGCGATGAATACAGGGAGAGAATTCGGCATTACGAAGACGAAGGTACGTATATGGCAGAGCATTTCATTGAATTGTTTAAAAAATTTGTGACTCTGAAAAAGCACATTCAAGGTTCGCAAACTATGAAACTTTGGTTACTGTGAATTGTGTTTTTACAAAATCATGAAAATTGTTCATAAAATATTAAAGCACAAGAAAAACTCTTTGTAAATAAAACTTAAAAATCGTATTAAAATTACCAGAAGGCTCGTGCACCTATGGGCAGTAACGCTGCATAAAACTTGTAAATTTAAACTCCCACGATGACCGTTTGGTGCAGCCATTTTAATGCTAGGTCGTTTGAAACAAGTTTAGATAGCATTGTGTAAAGTTTGAAAAAATAATCAGAGCATGCGTAGCACATTCTTAACTAACTAAGCAAAAATATAAATTATTTTACATTGTCAATAATGCGTTGGTTTTTTTGTGAAACACTGGTGCACCCTGGGAAGGTGGTGCAGAGCTGTTTTACCAGCTGTCATAAACATTTTTAATCATTAAAAAAAAATTTTCAGTTACACAGGTCTTTCATACAGGTAAGTGTAATATGACTTTATATGAGAACAAGTTTTTTTGTGATACAGTGTTCCCTCGCTACTTAGCTGTTCGTTTATCGCGGACTCGCTGTTTCGCGGGTTTCCAAAAATATTAATGTAACATATTTATCTTGGCATTTTTGCTGTTTCGCGGGTTTTTGAGGTACTCTGTCTAAAGTATTTTTGCACATGCGAATTTTGCATAAAAAATCACAAAATGCATAAAAATATATTAAAAATATTAATTCTAACATCAAAAGAATATTATAAATCATAAAAATTACCATTTACTGTAAATAGTGTTTTTATTCGGCTGATGAATAAACGAAATGTAGTAGTTGCGCCCGCTTGAGATGCTACAAGGTTTAAGAGTTTAAAACATGTTTATTAACATTTAAGTAAAGTTTTTTAAAAGATACATGTACAGTATGGGAAAAGTTATTAAGGGAATGGAAAAGGGTTATGTATAAGAGTGTGGGGAGGGTTTATAAAGACTTAAAATAATGTATAACTTTAATGTAAAATAAGTATAGCGTCCCTGCTTCGCGGAAATTCACTTATCGCAGGTGGGCCTGAAACGGAACACCTGCCGCGATAAGTGAGGGAACATTGTAGTTCGAAACTTTGTATCCTTTTTTCCTTTGCTTTGCTGTGGGGATCTTTTGTTCGTTATATTGATGAAAAACTTTAAACCTTAAATGCGGTACTAAGCCTAACTGTAACAGCTTTGTAACTTTGTTCCGTTATAGGCCCACCCGCGATAAGTGAGGGAACACTGTATACTACAAACTTTCCATTTCTTCCTTTTAGGTACAGGGGAATGGGAATCGGGATAACAGCGAATGGATTTGCCCTAATTCTGTAGTTTGCTGTGATTACACCGTAGGTGAATTTGGGCGTAGATGAATCGAGACATCAGTTACAGAGTTATCATGTGCTCACGGTTTTTTAAAGTAAAAGCCCCAGCTCACTAGTAATTTTTAGCATAAGTTTTAGGAATATGTGTGGAAATGATATTCCGTTCATTCTTGTAAAATAATTGAGTAAGTTATTGGTCGATTTTACATACGCCAGTTGCTTTACGCACACAAATCAGCGCTTGAACGAGCATTCACTAATGACTTCAAGGCAGGAGTGATCACGTGCTTAGTAATGAATCGGCATATTTTAGTCTCAGCTGTGTTTACTGTTTACACACAATCATCACGAGTACAGCTATAACCGTCTAGTGTCCGCTTTGGGGTTGGGAAACTTAAAAAGGGCTAACTCCATCTCTTCTTCCCTTACTGCAGCCTCCTGCTACACAAATTCTGGGCATTTTGCATCTCGTGTAATACTATAATAAATAACGTACAAAAAATATACACAATACAAAACACGTAGAAGCTCGTCAGTCAGATCGGAACTCACCACAGCAACTACAGCAGACACAAATATCCCATAATGCTTTTCAAGCAGTCCTGCCATGACTTCATTCACGATGTGTAGCCGAAGTTTGGCGAGTGAAGATAGCGGAGATACGGTACAGCAAATGTTCAAATTGATGAGATCCAACACGTTTTATTCATTAATTTACGTAATTAGTTGCATGCTTAAAAACTGAGGTTTTCGCTTTTGCTAGTACTTTTCTGCTTTACGATGTTAGTTTTCACAATTATAAAAAATGACTGGGCGTTTACTTTAAATTAACCAAGCTTTGCAATGAGCCGTTGAGAATCTGTTTTACTTCTTTCTTTTAGCATTTATTTCATGTTGAAATTAACTCTGTTCTCTAGCCAAACGGATGGGGAAAATCTTAGAGCGTATCGGGATTCGAGAGGCGGACCTTTCTCCGACTACGCAGGGCCATGTTCGCAGCCTGGCGGAACTCGCAGTCGAAGCTGAAATTAAAGACGTGTCTCTAACCAGGTAAGCAGTTTCTGAGAGACTTTGGCAAAATGCAGTAGATAAATGTCCCCTAATTAATATAAGACCAGTAAATATGGGACAGTCAACTCGTATGCCTACAGCAGGGGTGTGCAAATTGCGGCCCGCCGAGAGAACAAGAGATTTCTCAACCTTATGAAAGTGCGGCCCGGGCGATTAATTGAGTGTATTCAGCTGAAGTCCGTGCCACGATTCCAAAGATACTGCGGGTAGTTTTTTCTACTAGATTGGATGCTATTAACCCTTACAAGACGGTTGTAGCTTAATGTCACTGTACTACACAGACTATGTGATACACATTACTAATATGCATTGTAATGAAATTAACACTATCTGTCCTGAAAGTAGAAATATATAATTTGTAATATAAATTTTAATAACTTCTAAAATAGTTTCTCGAGTGTAGTAGTAATAATGTACGCTGGTCGGATGCTAAAAAAATCGTTATTAGGCCTTTCTGTACTTGGCTTCTTGATCAAACTGCCTGTGGCCCGCAGGAATTGCGGGAAAGTTTAATGTGGCCCGACTAGTCAGATAATTTGCACACCCCTGGCCTACACAATGACTCTAGCATACAACAATGATTCCCATTCATTCAACAGACTGAAATGTACTTTACCAGCTGTACATACAGAGAGGTTATGATGAAACAGTCGACTTTAAATTCAGTGTGACCTTCATTAAGAATGATTTTCATTCTAGGAAACGGGACTCAAATTTCAAATGCCTATCTTAAAAAATTGACAAAATACCAAAAATATTCTTTTTCTGTAACTAGGACTTATTAATAAGAGAAAATTTATCTATGTAGCCTAATGAGCCTTCTCTTAATGAACAAAGCAGTTCAATTCTTTTAGCTTTATTTTCAAACACTTAACTATTTGTTACTGTATCAATTTCTTTACTGGTCTGCTTAATCAGTACTTATTTGGCTTTTGTAAATACATAATTAATGCTTAAATTACTGTATCAATTTCTTTATTGGTCTGTTTTTTCATTACCTATTTGCCTTATGTTAACTACTTAATTAGTGCATAATAGGCTTTGCCTATGTAAACTATTTGTATGTTTGTGAATTTGCCACTGATGATGACAGCAGTAGTCTGTCAAAATGTTTGGCATGATTTTTGACTATGTGAATGGGAAATTTTAATAAAGTTGTTTTGACTATACAGTCAGCCTCGGGTATAAGGTACTTTCTCGCTTATAAGGGACACACCTACACAGGTCTTGATTTTTTGTAACGTTGTTCCTATGTAGAATTCTTTGTATATAAAGTGCTCAGATATAAGGGACAATATCTTCAACTCCTACATAATAGAAACCCAGGTAAATCACCTTGCATATAACGGATCAAAGCAAAATTGATTGATTTTTAACCTCAATTTTTCGCAAACTCGACCCTAGAACAGCTCGGGTTCCGCGGTCACATACATCTCGCATCACTGAAGGAGCTTCTTACATACCGTTTGCATTGAATGTGTAGCAATAATCCATAAAAATATGGGTAAAAGTACAGGTCTAGATACACCCTCGGTCTGACTCAACTTCGGCTATAAGGAACATCGGATATAAGGGACGATTTTTTGCAGTCCGGAGGTGTCATTTGTATCCGAGGTTGACTGTAATTTAAATTACCATACCTTGTACCATAAAATCTGTAAGTTTAAATTAACAGCAGGTAAAAGAACTGTTGATTAGTGATCACCGGCATCGTTTGATGTTTCAGCTACATGCTGGCTATCAATCATTTGAAAGCCGAAGCACGCAAGATGACCAGAGCTCGAGAAGCTGAGACAAGGTGCCTGAATCAGCTTCTTGGACAAACTACAAAAGCTGTTCAGAAACTGGATGAACACGAAAGGTGAAGTGGCTTCATTATTACTTTTATGTATATACAGGTCATCGTTGACTTACGACCACAACAAGACGACCTATGACTACAGTCAGTTTTGACCACAGCAAGCGACTTACGACCACAATCAGTTCTGACCATAGCAAGACGACTTACAACCACAATCAGTTCTGACCATAGCAAGACGACTTACGACCACAATCAGTTCTGACAATAGCAAGACGACTTACGACCACAATCAGTTCTGACCATAGCAAGACGACTTACGACCACAATCAGTTCTGACCATAGCAAGACGACTTACGGCCACAATCAGTTCTGACCATAGCAAGACGACTTACGACCACAATCAGTTCTGACCATAGCAAGACGACTTACGACCACATTCAGTTCTGACCACGGCAAGACGACTTACGACCACAATCAGTTCTGACCATAGCAAGACGATTTATGACCACAATCAGTTCTGACCATGGCAGGATGACTTAAGACCACAATCAATTCTGACCACAGCAAGACGACATACGACCACAGTCAGTTCTGACCACAGCAAGACGACTTACGACCGCAGTCGGGTCTGACCACAACAAGACGAATCACTACCACAGTCAGTTCTGACCACAGCAAGACGACTTACGACCACAGTCAGTTCTGACCGCAGCAAGCCGACTTATGACCACAATCCGTTCTGACCACAGCAAGACGACTTATGACCACAATCAATTCTGACCACAGCAAGACGACTTACGACCTCAATCAGTTCTGGTCAATTGTAAGAGGAACTGGATGCAAGTCCGACCCGTATGTTCAAGCGGTGCACTCCTTCATGTATGATAATGTGTGTGTGTGTGTGTGTAAAACATGGATATACAAACATACAAACAAACTAAAGATAAATCTGATTCAAGATTAGTACATGAGCTGCTACAGTTAAATCAAAACCGGACCCAATCGTAAACTGTAGGTCAAAACAATTTACACTTTAAAATATTGAAAGGAAAGATACTGTTTTTTTTTAAAATTACTTACGTGAAAGAATTATTACCACACAACCACAATTTCACGTTCGCGCCACTAATTCTTCGTTGTTACATGCATTTCGCCATTCGTTAGTTAGACGGGCACTAGCACCTGCACTACGGAAATGCACTGCACAAGAACAGCTGCTGTACCTCCCAGTTCAGATGTGTTAGTTTGTGATGAACTACACACGTTCGACAGCTCATGCGTCAGCACAGCGGTAAATTTAAAATTTGAATTTTTATCTTAAAACTTGCATAGTTTTAGTACAACACACTGAATATCTTACAGAAGCACTGTACTTCAATTTTCGCTTTCGCAAACATGTGCAACACACTCGTGGAATATTTTTGCTCTTGAAAATTATGTTAGTTTGTGATGTCATCAATAGTTGGGCTCGCCCGCCGTTAATAAAGTTTTTAACCTATTATTTTGTTACCAGAAACACTTTTGCAGTATTAATCGTGTTAAAATGTATAATTTTTATCAAACTTGAAAATGGGGTAGTATATGAAAAGTCATCCTGTCTTCCTTTAAAGGTAAAGAACAGTTGCTTTAACTTTTAAATATTTATCACAGTAGGAAACTGAGGTACGATCAATGTGCGTTAGTTTTTTTTATATAGAAGCTAACCCAAGCAAGGTCAGTGGTCACTCGGGCAAAGGGTTGCAATAAAGGTGGAAATATGAACAGTTCGTTAATTGATTAAGGTGAACAAAGAGAGAGAGAGAGAAAGGAGAGAAGGGAGAAAGAGAGAGAGAGGAGGAGAGACAAATGAAAGAGAAAAAGCGCGAGAGAGAGAAAGATACATCTGATACATTTACCATCCTACTGTACATTTGGATAATGTGATAAAATTAAAGTTTGTAAAGTTAATAGGGTTTGTAAACAAGCCCCTTGTCACTAACTAAGCTGTAACTAATGGCCGTGTTGCAAATGTCGATAAATCATGTTTCCAAGACTACAAACGCAACTGTAAAATGATGCCGTCTCGGGTAAACATCTATCACGCAATTCAACGCAATAAATTTGTAGCGATTAACATACCTGTGTTATCAGATTCTACTACCAATTAACCCAGTTCATTACTGGGAACTTCACACCTGATTTCTGCAACTCCTGCGCAATCTATAATCCTGTCCAAACACAAAGAACAAAGAGACACACACACAGACTCTCTCTTTCTCTCTCTCTCCCTCTCTGTGTGTCTCTCTCTCTCTCTCTCTGTCTCTCTTTCTCTATCTCTCTCTCTCTCTCTCTCTCTCTCTCTCTCTCTCACTCTCTCTCTCTCATACATTATTATTAATTTTCAAATATATAAAGAATTATTTGTGCGAGACTGTGAATTTGTTGTATCCTATTGCATAATTTGCTGTGTCTCTATGAAACTCCTCAAATAATTTGTGATTTTTCTTTCTTGTAGAGCACTAGATGAAGCCGAGAAGAGAGACTTGACTAAACGCACCGCCAGACAAGAACGAGAAGCGTCGTACCTTCGGAGAAAATGTGACGAATACAAATCGCGCATTCGCAAATGCGAAAAGGCACTGTCAGAAGTCGGCACGCCTCCCGAACTGTTCCATTCCGAGCTCGTCAAACAGTCCAAACAAATTGAAAAAATCCGCGAACAAATCGAGCCGCTAAGGCAGGCGATAGACGCGTATAATAACCTGCCGGCCGACGTCAATCTGGCAAAATTAAAAGTGGAAGAACTTCGGTGTAAAGTTGATGATTTGGAAGCCGAATTGTGTGAGAGTGTAGCTGCCATTCACATGTAAAAACTGCCGTTTCTCTTGTATGTGTTAGAGCATTTCAATCGTAAATTAATTCGTGAAACAGAAAGTAAATGTTATTTATTTTTATAGCCAGTAAATTTTCTTGTGTTCTACTTGAAATGTTGAACTGCGAAAGTTTTGGATGCAGTCAAATCAAATCAATTTATTTCACTCCAGCAATAGATATACAATACATAAATATATACAATATGAAGGGAAAAAAATGTTGATGAAGTCAAATTAACTAAATAAGAGTTGCTGTATGACACCTTGAAAGCTTGGCTTGTTAAGGTGGCACAAATGAGTGAATGAAAGAATGGTTAGGGTTAGTAGACATGATGGAATGGAAAAAATGGTAAGATTAGGGATAGGAAGAAGGAAGGGAGGGGAGGATGAGTAAATGAAAGAATGGTTAGAGTTAGTAGACATGATGGAATGGAAAAAATAGTAAGATTTGGGATGGGAAGAAGGAAGGGAGGGGAGGATGAGTAAATGAAAGAATGGTTAGAGTCAGCAGACATGATGGAATGGAAAAAATGGTAAGATTAAGGATAGGAAGAAGGAAGGGAGGGGGATGAGTAAATGAAAGAATGGTTAGGGTCAGTAGACATGATGGAATGGAAAAAATGGTAAGATTAGGGATAGGAAGAAGGAAGGGAGGGGGAGGATGAGTAAATGAAAGAATGGTTAGGTCAGCAGACATGATGGAATGGAAAAAATGGTAAGATTAGGGATAGGAAGAAGGAAGGGAGGGGGAGGACGAGTAAATGAAAGAATGGTTAGGGTCAGTAGACATGATGGAATGGAAAAATGGTAAGATTAGGGATAGGAAGAAGGAAGGGAGGGGGAGGATGAGTAAATGAAAGAATGGTTAGGGTCAGTAGACATGATGGAATGGAAAAAATGGTAAGATTAGGGATAGGAAGAAGGAAGGGAGGGGGAGGATGAGTAAATGAAAGAATGGTTAGGGTCAGTAGACATGATGGAATGGAAAAAATGGTAAGATTAGGGATAGGAAGAAGGAAGGGAGGGGGAGGATGAGTGAATGAAAGAATGGTTAGGGAGTAGGCTTATAGAGCTTGGAGATAGGATGTAGCTTAAAATAGCAAATATATTATACACTTAATATACAAAAAAACAATTGATAAAAAAGACAATTAACAAGTATATAATTGAGTTTGTTAAAAGGACAAGAAAATCCTGAAGGCTTCAGAAAAATCGCCTTAAAATCATATTACTTTACAGCTATTTTATGCGTATATCGTACTCGTGCTGAAAGGAATTCTCGTTTGTTTTCATTTTAAATTTCCCTCAATGCTGTTCTGATAGCGCCATTACATGACGTTATATACGCACAACGTAAAACAGGGGAAGAAAAGAAAATGCTAAATTATGTCCCAAAAAACTTTTCATGCAAAATTATATTAGGAATTTCGCTTACCAGCTGGAAAGACTTATGTAACTAGAAATAATAATTTAAAGTGTTTTCACCAATTGGTAAAATTTGTTGACTCGCCTCCAGGGTGCGCCACTCACTAAACAAAAACGTATTTTTAATCTTATTGACAAGATACAGTAATTTAAAATTTTACTTAGTTAGTAACGTGTGGCCATCGGATGCTCTGATTATTTTTTCAAACTTTACTCGGTGTTATCTGAACTTGTTTCAAATGACTTATCGTCAAAATGGCTGCATCTAACGGTCATTAGGGGAGTTTAAATTTACAAGCGTTATACAGTGTTACTGCCGACGCAAGCCCCGTGTGTAAAAAAGCAGTACGTAAGTGGTACAAAATTTCAAGACGAACTTCATGTAAATAGAGAGTTTTATTGTGCTTAAAAACACCGTGAAATGTCACTAGTTGCTTCATGTGCTGAATCAAGCCCTTTCCTCAATCAAAGAATTGGGATCGTTCCCTTTTTTCTTGAAATTGCTGCTTTTTTTCGGGGAACTGCTATCAGCGTGCTTCGTTTTGCCATGAAATTAAAGTTTGTTCACTTCCAATGGTTAGCAGTAGTGTTCTAATGTTACTTGTTGCCATGGTAACGGCAGCTGTTCCTTACAACCATTATGGATCATAATGTAATGCACGAACATTATCATGCAGTAAACATTTTAATACTCGTTTATTTTAAACTTTAAAGGTGGTATACACTAGTCAATACGTTCAGCCAGACATTAAACGTTCAATACGAAGTTCAAATGACTTTATTACAAATTTTGCTTGTAAGAATGCAAAATAGTCAAATTACCGATTTTTTCAATAAATAGTAATTAGTTACAGTCACATAGTTAGTTAAAAGGAATTAAATAAAGCACATTTTGATTGATTTTTCAGGTTAATTTTTTTTACAACTAAAAAATTAATCATTGAAATGAGGTCCTGCAGTCGTAATTGTTGATTTTTTCGCATTTTGCTTTCATTTTATATTTCTAAATTTTTTTCGTATTCACAATTTCTTTTAGTTTTTCATTTTGTATTGCTAATTTCTTTTTAATTTTTGTTTCGTATTCCCAATTTCTTTTAGTTTTTCATCTTGTATTACTAATGTCTTTTAGTTTTTTATTTCGTATTCCCAATTTCTTTTTAATTTTTTTGTTGCGTATTCCTAAATTCCTTTTGTTTCATATTCCAAATTTTTTTTAGTTTTAGGTTTCGCATTCCGAATTTTTTGTTTTTTTCGTTTCGTATTCCCAATTTCTTTTAGTTTTTGGCTTCGTATTCCTAATCTTTTCTTAGTTTTTTGTTTCGTATTCCTAATCTTTTCTTAGTTTTTTGTTTTGTATTGCTAATTTTTTAGTTTTTGGTTTTGTATTGCTAATTTCCTTAAGTTTTTTGTTTCGTATTCCTAATTTATCATATAGTTATCGATATGAAGTTTCATCAAATACTTATCGTATAAACGGCAACACTTGTCAATCTTTTGACAATAATGCTGTCTATCCTTTACTGCTATTAATAGTTGGATGGGCAAAAACAGATTAAATCTCAAAGACATAAATAAGTTTACTGTCTGCGCACATTGCAATAATTATTGCGCACGTGTTAATGAAAATTGCTAAAAATGTTGATGCTTATCAGAACGAGCACGAAAACTTCAAAATTCAAAGAACAAAACGAAATTGAAGGTAACCCATATTGCATGTATTCACAGTTAAATAATTACACTAATCTCTCTGCAACATTTTCTGTCGAGCCATCTTCTTTTTGGATACTTTCTTCTTGACCGTCTCTTCTTCGGCCGCTTTGGCAACGGCTTGCTCTTTCTCGGCCAGTACGACCTCGATGTGACAGGGACTGCTCATGTATGCTGCAATCACAAGCACGAAAATTAAAAAATGCGCAACATGTGTAGTTTTGTGGCAGAACGCACGAATCATTTGAATTACTATGAATTTTTTCTATTAATGGTTTAACCTGGGATTTCAAACAAAATTTTTGATGGCTAATGCTACTTTTATTTTGAAAAAATTTTAAATGTATGTACGTATTTCAAAATTTACTAATCTTACGCTTACTTTTTAAAGGAAAACCGGACGATTGATCATACTCAATCTCATTCTAATTTACTGTCCAAAATATACATTTTCTTGCATATAAAAGTTAGCAAATGTTTCTTATATTTGAATAATTAGCTTAGAAAGTTGATTAACGGCTACCGAACACAGCTATTGCTTACACTAGAAACTAACCACAGTTTGTGCAATGGCAGGCGTCTTCCCTTGCGCATCAAGCAGATTTGCATAAGTGTTACAGTACTGTTTAAACTCGGGATGTCATGAAAATGGGCTTTACGTCATATGACCTCAGAAACTAACACTGCAGTTCATGATCATGCTTATCATGGTACCGCCTTCTATTTGTCGGCAACGTGAATGTGACAAAAAGGCACCGCTGCCAATCATAGTAGATTCACTGAGCCGCGCGTAGCTTTGAAAGTTTAACGAAATTTGAGTATCTGACGTAATTATTATTTAATCTAAGCTTTGATTTAAAATAGCAGTTTTTAGAGCATTCTTTATTCTGAAGTAATGTTTACACAATCACCTGGTTTTCTTTTACAGCTGCAGTATAATGAACATTAAAAAAACACATACGGTTTATTCTTCCGTGGGCTCTGTAGGTTCTTCGCCGCATTTTTGGCGCTCGATTCACTTGAATGTGTTCAATCACTAGATGGTCGGTGTCCAGTCCCTTGTACTCGGCGTTGCTCTCTGCATTCTTAAGCAGCTGCAACAGGAACTGCGCGCTTTTCTTTGGCCACCGACCCTGCGTGCAACCGAACTGCTTGGCCTGTAAGAAACGAAGTATACGCTTCAGCACGCTGTAAATTGGTTTGTCTAGCAAGTTAATAATAATTTATTGAATATTTAAAATTGATTAATATTGACAAATGCAGTTTACATATTTAAAATATTAACGCATAAACAGGCTGTTATAAATAAATCTAAAATCGTAATACATGCATATAAAAATCAGCAGTAATTAAATCCATCAGTCCATATTAAATTTCTAATTAATTAAAAAGGCTTCTTCATAAAAATATGTTTTAAGAAATAATTTGAACTTTTGAACATGCTCTTGTTTGTCTGCCTCTATTTGCTGTGATGCAAAATTACTGATCAAAAATTCTAATACAAAAACACAAGGAGGTTTTACAGTGGAGAACCTCAAGTCTGATGGAGTGACTTACAATAGAAAAATTAATGTGTTACGATGTTTTTGAATTTAAGTATGCCTAATGATTAACATTTGAAGATCATGATGCTTCATTAAAATAAAGAAATTTTATCTTGTAGATATTTTGCTGTCTATTTATCACAAATTATACAAATTAAAAACGATTTTGCTCAAATAAATTCAAACGTGGCTTGATATTTCGGTTGATTGGGCCTGGAGATCCTAAAAGTCACAGTGGTCATCGCTGAAGATATGCCGCATTGCTGTCATAGGCTGTTATGTAAACAAATTTAAACTATTTTAGCAAAGATTTAGTAAAGAGTTTTGACATTTAGGAGAAAAGAAAAGGTAAATTAAATAAACGCTGGTAAAACCTCGGAAAAATGTTACCGAAAATTATCCGAAACGTCCGCTACGAAACTTGATCAATTTCGCCGAAACCGAAACTTAACCAAAAATGCAATTATTGGCAAACTGAAAAGAAAATTTCGTTTTGGTAACATCCCCAGAGCACAATAACCATTAACCAAAACTGCAAAACATAGCGGGTCTGCACAGGTTGATCCAAATTCGTAAGTAGTTTTGATCTTGCATGGCATACGTGATATTAAACTTGTACCTAATCTGTTTTTAGATATAATGAATGTCATATGTTACAAAAGCCTTCTGTCAAACTAACTCATTGGTAATGTCGAGATACTGTGTCTTAGAGGACACAGAACATTACCCCCATTAGACGGCTTACTAAGAGAATAGTTTTGATCAATGTTAATTAATATTGTATGTTTGTCGCACTGTTATTAATGTTGTTTGTGTATGTAAATATTGCAAAATATATATGTTAACATTTCAATTAACTCTTTCTCCTTTTTTAGGAATTTAAAATACAAGTAAGTACGGTATTCTGCTTATAAATATGTTTCCCATTTTACTCACGCTTTTACGGCTTTGGTTATTAAAGAAAGGGTAATTTAAGAACCTCGGACCTTCAGCGTCCTCCCCCTTTAATGTATCAAATACCTAACAAATTCCGCCCTTTCTCTGCAAATATTATTAATAATAAACGCTACCTGAGCCTTTCGCCCGACTCCGCCATTGTAACGTCTGAACGGCACGATCTCTTTCTTCTCGCACACGTTTTTCAGGTACTTCACGGCTCGCCTGAGATGCATCCGTTTAACTGCCATTGCCGTTTCCCTGGTGTTCTGTAATTAAATACAAACACAGATTTAATAGCAAGAACAATTTTACACTGCTCATCAATCACCACAAACTGAAAATTAAAAACACTGTATGTGTGCTTGCATAGCAAAATCATCCATCAGCCAACAGTTAAGCTTTTCTAGTTATTCACGTATCCTGAATCTCCATTTCATGAGGATAATTTTGATACCAAGTTCATTGCTCTATGTTATTTCTAAGCTGAGATAATCCACGTTGAAGTTGCAGTGCAGGCTATGGAGTGAAAAACATAAACTCGAGAAAATCGCTGTTAAAGTTAGCCATTGTTTTTCGTCACGTCTCTACAAAACACTTAGCAACCGTACGAAAGTGTGGTTGCTATGAACTTTACAAGAGAAATTGGAGTTACGTTTAAATTCAGTAGGTGGTCTGGTCTTGTCAATAGAAAAAACCCGAAGCAGAACGACTGCTTCCACGAGCTACAATCAGAGTTTGAAAATACAAGTTTTTTTTACAATTGCAGTGCTTGTTTCTAGACAGAAAAGTCGGTAACGAATTATAAAATTACATTTTTGGTATTTTTAGACATTTTCCTGATAATTTGATGCTAGAATATAAAATTCCACTATTTTTAGCATTCGTTTTCATAAAAAATCGACATTTGACCAAATTATTGGTGCATTCTTCTTTGAAGCATCATTACGTAGATTTAACTATGTCAACTTACGGACGGTTTTGGTTTGCAAGCACGCGTATAGAGTTTGTAATTCTTTTCAATTGTAATGACAATAAAATTTGGTTCAGCGTCAGAAAGAAATTATGTTCAGCTTCGGTCCGGTAATCCAACTTAACTTGATGTTGTATTCCGAATTTAGTTCGGCAGCACATTTGTTTGGTGGGTATCCAAGCAGAAAGAAACTTGGCTTTGATTCGTTTGCGGAAATACGCCTACGGTGCAACCCCAGTGTGGGAATACCTTTATTACACGCTGCATACACAGAAATGACCAATAATCTGCCTGCCTTTCAAGAATAGTTTTACTATTCATTTTTCTTTAAAGACAAACCGGACCCAATCTTAAACTATAAGTCAAAACAATCTACTCTTTAAAATATTGAAAGGAAATGTGCTATTTTTTCAAAAATGACTTACGTGAAAGAATTATTTCCACACAAACACAATTTCATGTTCACGCCACTAATTCTTCACTGCCACATGCATTTCGCCATCCGCTGGTTAGACGGACACCAGTGCCTCCATTTTGGAAATGCACTGCGTAAAAAACAGGT
This sequence comes from Tubiluchus corallicola, assembly GCA_030141605.1. Lineage (NCBI taxonomy): Eukaryota > Metazoa > Priapulida > Priapulimorpha > Priapulimorphida > Tubiluchidae > Tubiluchus > Tubiluchus corallicola. The sequence goes on from JAQGDQ010000515.1 coordinate 104,053, forward strand.
GCTGTACCTCTCAGTTAAAATGCTACGTGTTAGTTTCTGATGAACTGCACACGTTCAACAGCTCATGCGTAAACACAGTGGTAAATTTGAAATTTGAATTTTCATTCATACAACAGACTGAATATCTTACAGTAGCACTGTACTTCAATTTTCGATTTCGCAAACATGTGCAACACGCTAGTAGAATATTTTTGCTGCTGAAAATTATGTTAGTCTATGATGTCATCAATAGTTGGGCTCGCACACTGTTAATTAAGTTTTTAATCTATTATTTAATTAGATTAGAAATATTATTATTTAAATTAATACTGCAGAATCGCTTTTGCAGTATTAATTGTGTTAAAATGTATACTTTTTATCGGACTTTAAAATGGGGTAGTATGTGAAAAATCATCCTGTCTTCCTTTAACAAAATACCTTTATCTGATAGCCACAGTCTTAAAACTAGAACAGATATCCAGTAGTAAAACTAGTTTGTTTCCAGCTTTTATGTACAATGCTACAATTTGGCACTCGGCCAACTATTTTCCAGTTAGCTAATTTTGCCTTTTTCTATAAATAGTCACAACTCTAACAACCAAACATCAATAAACTACATAATACAGACAAACACGGCCAAATCACGTTGAAAACACCGGTTCTCGCCTGATCACCGAAGTTAAGCAACGTAGAGCCTAGTTAGTACTTGGATGGGTGACTGCCTAGGAATACCAGGTGCTGTAGGCTCGCGGGATGCGCACACTGTATCTTGACACTAGGCGGAGGAGCTGTACAAGCAGCCAACGGCTAGAGGGCGGGGAGGAGGTCAAGTGACCCAACGGCCATGTGTAGAGGAGTAACTTTCCAAGTCAGGAATGGAGCCCCGAAGGCGGATCAGTGCAGCATGCTCACTGACTCCGGCAGCTCCTGCAGCCAACCTGGTGCCAAACGTATCGCTCTGCTTTCCTTTGGACTACACCAGGGAGGAAGAGAGGGGTTCCTGTTGTCTGGGCAACTCAGGATCTCCATACACCTTGCCCAGGCGGGCGCCCTGGAGACGTTCAAGGATCGGACTGCTCAGCCACAGTCAACGCTGCAGCTCCATCAATGTGATGAATAACTGACTCTTTTGGCGCACACTCCTTTGTCTTCCGAGACAGAAGGATGCCAACCGCAGACAAACATTTGAAAACTGCCCTGCAAAGTGTCCGAAACTTCTCTATTATCATACTTACTTTAAAATGGACTCGCAAATGTGACCCACGGGCTTTGGCAGCTGCAAGAACGAGAAACACAATAATTACACATTATGACATAATAGAAAAAACCTATTTTAAAAATTATTTTCCAGCATTTCATTTACTGTTTGAGTGTCTGTATATAGGGTCATGATTTTTTACAACCGATTTTGGTAACTGGGGGATAAAAAATTACCCCCACCATAATTCGTAAATTACTTTTGATAAAGCGCCGCGTTTCATTAGTAAACAGCAACAGCATAATTTGTGGTTATGCTGACCACCATAGGATACATTATACCTCTGCTAAAAGACATGTGACTTACTAGTAATACAAAATTTAAATTCACTTAGTTACGTTCCCTTATCTATGCTGGAATAACTGTGGACAACTGACATTGCTAGCGCGTGTGCAAAAATCATTGTTATTTTGAATTTATTGTCTACTACTTTCTTCTTTTAGGTGGAGTAATTTGAGTAACTGACATTTTGTTTTATCAGATACATCGCCCGTATAATGTATAGACAAGCGAAGTAAAGTTTCGACAATTTTAAAAAATCGACATACTGCATTATCACTTTTATTTCGTGGTGAGACAATGTGCCTAAAATAAATAACTGAAAGTACTTTGTGTACAAAACATATTTAGAAAAAGTCAGAGAAAAGGTTTACTGGGATGCGTACGGTAAAAGGGTAAAATGCACAAAAAGTGGTAACCAAATTTGTGACCCTCTAAAGGTCAATCCAATTAGTGCTTAAATGTTAAGTTGTTTAGTTACTGTGAATTATATTGAGAAGTACCCGTGACAGCATACAAAAATTTTAGTAATGGTTAAGTTCACTTACACTTTGCTGCATTTTCTGGGTCAACTGAATACCTCGTCATTTTGTAGGCTGGTTGCGAAAGTTACTACAATAAACAAAATTGCTATAACAAGTTACTATAACACATTTACATTTGTATGTATAGCAAACCTAAACTATGGTATATCTAAACTAGTTATGTGCTCAAACTAAACTGTATACGAATTTACTAAGCAACATACAACAGAAATAATTATCTTGTTTATCTTTCAACCCCACAGTGTTTTGAGAGTCAAGTTAGTATATTTGTAATGATGCTGTACATAATGTTGTTTAGACACCAGTATTAAAGGAAGCAGCGATATCACTATCTTTGTTTACCATAGGTTGACCTACACCTAAAAACAGTTTAAATCATTTTTTCCAAAATTTGCTTCCTATTATGTATCTTACTGTTTGTTATTCATTGAATTATTGATAACTTTTTGTTTCTTTTAATGTATTAATTGTGTATTTGAGTTGATGTGAAAAAATAAACAAATAAAATTGTACAACAAAGATTAAGCAGGACAAAATTATGGTTGGAAGTTACTGCTACAGGTATGTAGCCAAAAATACCAAAATATAAAGTATAAAAAATACTAAAAAATCTAGGAAATTCTAATCCGTTTTAAACTAGACACTTTTGGCTTTGCAAATTAAGAAATCTGCTTGACAGCCAACATTCTCTTTTTCTCACTTATTAACACTTTTTTGGATTTCCACGTACGCTTTGGCCTGTCAAGCTATGCTATAGGCTCAAATTGCATGCAACAAAATTATTGTGTGATGTAATTTGCATTTGCCATGCTAGCTACTAAAGACTATTTGTATTGACTGGGTTATATTGCATTTGTATTTATATTTGCTTTACTGGATAATTTAAATATATGTATTTTACTTTAAGTGATAATTGTAAAATGCAGTGTGAAATTAATAAACGCTTGAAGCCCAAGAACTTTTGTGAGTGGAAATCTGCTAGCAGCCTTATTCCAGATTTCTTAAAAAACAGTTCTACTTGCACTTGTTCATTAAAGTGTAAGCACATATTAATCACACGTTGAGCGATAGAAACCAATAATAATAACTTGAAGACAAAACCTCACAACGGCTAAAACATAACAACAGAACAGTGAAACCTACAATCACAAAGGTGTATAATATTCCCGGGTTTATAACACACGAAATTAAGAGTAAAATATGCGACTAAAACAACAACCAGTAATCAAGCATATTTCAAGGTGTTATGCGATTTCTATAGCATACTAATATACAAACTTACATCGCTAACACCATAACCGGAAAAGAACGAAACAACATCCGCCTTGTCAATATATATGTTATACCGTAAATATTTTCTGGTGTGTCATGAAACTGATTAAGCCGTAGATAATGGCGCGTTAGAAAGAATTGCCACCGACCGACATTCTGCAATTGCTGCTCGAAATACTGAATTAATGAATTAGCGCCAATACGGTTTTTTGTTTTGCCCTTAATTATCGTGTTTGATGCAGTATATCCGGTCTACAAAATGACCTTCGAAAAAACATAGAACTTTTAGATTAATTTCATTAATTATAATCATAATAATATTTTATTATTAATTTTGCAAAACTCATCATATCAAATGATCTCGATGTGCTTTACAATTGAAAAGTCTCTTATAACCTGCAATCGCATATGTAGTCATTATAAATGTAATCATTCTAAAATTACAAAATCATACAAATTGTAAGTAGTGCTCTAAGAACAATTTTAAAGCATTGGTAAAATTGTAACAACATACAACATAATTTTGTAATGATGGTAATTGACGCATAAATAATGATAAACGATTCCATAATCGTGGAGCAATAATTGCAAAGACACAACGGCCATAATTTAAGTTTTTTGCTTATACCTGGGTTCCATTAAATGTAAAGGATCAGCTGCTGCACAGATACGACTTACTAAACCATCGTGAGTAGCTCTGCGCAGAAATAAAAGCTCGGACAAACAGCTACGTTGCACACCGTCCATGCCAAATTGTACAAGTAAATACTAAAAAGGCACCCAGTGCACAGAACAGCACGTCGCAGAGAACTGGTCTGATATGCTCTTGAGAGCAGGTTCGTATAATGTATAGTGCTGTAGTATTTTGTAATGGCTAGTGTAGCTAAAATCTATCAATACATAAGTGACTGTAATTCACCTTCGTTAAAACGTCTGCTGCTTTTGCTATCTTTACTATCATTATCATCATCGTCGTCGTCGTCATGATCATCATCACCATTATTATCATCACCGTTGTTGTCGTCATCATCATCATCATCATCATATTCTTCTTCTTTCTAATCATCATAATCATGTCAGCATCATCGATGTCATTTTTGTTATTTGTTTCCACATTATAAACTCCATCAACATCTTCGCCATCTCCATTGATACGACGATACCATCATCACTTTTGTCATCATTATCATTATCGGCCATCATCATCTTCATCATACCTATTTTCACCATTACCTTGATTGTCATCAAAATGCTCCATCATCAATTTTGTCATTATCATTGTGCAATATACATTGCCACCTTCATTTTGATTCACCATGGTGATCATCACCACCATCATCATTTGCATTGCCGTGATCATCATCGTCATCACCACCACCACCACCATTATTAACGTGATCAATATAATCATCATTATGATTTATATTGTCACATTCATAATCATCATCGTTCGTAATGTCATGGTTATCATCAATCTCGTCATCGTCGTCGTCGTCGTCATCATCATCAACATAAGAATCATCATCATCATCAGCATCAGCATCATCATCATCATAAGCAACACCATAAAGTATTTGGCAGAATTAAGCCAATTAGATTTTATTACACTCTCAATAATTGTCATTAAAAGAGTACATCCTGTCAAAAGTTTTCGTAAATATGATTTTCAACACAAGCATACTTGTGTTGAATACTCAATTAGTTGGTCGACTGACCATTCATTACTCCGGTAAGGTGAGTTCACGCTCTAAAAGAAACGTTCTGCGTTTACTGCTAGTGGATCATTGACCTGAACAAAACCAGCATCGCAGCGCTCAATGTAGATTACGTACTCTATGCTTCTTCGACTTCTACATTCCAAACTTCCTGGTACATAGGAGGCGTGTTTTTGTGGACCTGTTCTCTTGAACAGTAATAGCCTATCTGTTTGTGCTGTATCGAGTTGGATCGAATTGTTCTACGTGTGAACTCTGCTTTGCTTTTGATATAATGAAGTTAAACGGGATTTCATAATGCATTTTTGAGTGGAAAAAGTGAGTAAGATAAGCTTATTTATTATATTTTAAAATTATAATTAAAATTACTGAAACGATAAAACGTCCGTTAAAATATGCTTGACTTACGAACGATTTCAAATTAATTCTAATTACAGTGTTTAAATTTTAATTTAACTTTACGACTATGATCGTTTTCTGCGATAATTATTGTTTGATGTATTGTTGTTGATCATCTATTGTTTGATGAGATATAATACTTAGAGCATTTGATATTAACTTATTTTGCCCGTGATTATAAATTATGAAACATGTTCTACATATTAAACATATTGTATTATGTAATGCTCTCGGTTTAGTTTATCAGACAAAGCATTAAAGTTTTCACATATCATAAGTAAAACGACCACGAGTGTGAAGATTCCAGCACGACAGTTATACACATCAATCACTTTTACCGTTTCGAAGTGACAGCAAACTGGGTCCGTCTTACGCGCAATCAGTTCATGGAATCGGATATAATAGATATAGAATTGTGAATTTTACACACAGGTGAGCAGCAACGTCCCCTGGGAGGAGTAAGTGAGGAAGAATACTTGAGATGGCTGCTTTTTGGAGAGAATTTTCTTTTTAAAATTGGATACATACATGAAAATGCCTGTATACGTTCAGAGGGAGAGAGGGAGAAAGAGAGAGGGGGGGAAAGAGAGAGGGGGGAAGAGAGAGAGAGAGAGAGAGAGAGAGAGAGAGAGAGAGAGAGAGAGAGAGAGAGAGAGAGAGAGAGAGAGAGAGAGAGAGAGAGAGAGAGAGAGAGAGAGAGAGAGAGAGAGAGAGAGAGAGAGAGAGAGAGAGAGAGAGAGAGAGCACGCGCTACTTCACCATCACAATTAGATGCAGCTACATTTAGACCAAGAAACAGGGACATTTCTCTGCTGGCTGGTTCGTTACAATGGCCAACAATGGACAGAAATATGTATTCTGGGTGCTGCCATTCTCAGACAATGAGGAGGCGACCATTCTATTTGTTGACAAAATATACAATGTTTGGCCTTGTTGCACCATGCTGCCTTGTACTTAGGTGCCGTACTCGCTACCAATGCCAGGAGTTATCCATTCTTCTTGAAAATGTATTTTTACCTCCACTAGACCCTTTTCATACAGGTAGCAGAAGGCTGGAAAAACTATCTTGTAGCATTTTACTAGAACAAGGTAACTTTAAAGATTTTCTTTTTAAAATTGGATACATACATGAAAATGCCTGTATACGTTCAGAGAAAGCACAAACAGTTGAACATTTGCTTTTTAATTGTACTCTGGTCGATGAAAATAAAAGATTCGCGCTCGCAAATGTCCTACAATCTCAGAACATTAGTAAAATTTACACCTCTAGTGACAAAAACCTGCTAGATGCTTTCACCGAGTTAGTTTGTGATCCGTTTTTACAAACTTCAGTATAAAATATTAAACTTTGCGTAACAGAACAAATTCTGTAGACATCTATTTTTTCTGTTTCTAGTCACTTTTTGATTATACAGGTCGTTTTGTGTAAACTGATGCTATTTGATTTTAGTTGTTCTTTTATATTATTTTGAGGTACGAAATCCGTGATTTATTGGTATATAAGGCTTACGAATGTAACAGCTATTTTATTTACAAAGTTTTTTTAACCATACCCTGCAAATAGAGGGTCACTGTATGTATATTATGTAAATATTTGTACGTGTGTATAATTTTAAATTTTAAATTTTAAATAAAAAAAAAAAAAAATAATAATAATAATAATAATAATAATAATAATAATAATAATAATAATAATAATAATAATAATAATAATAATAATAATAATAATAATAATAATAATAATAATAATAATAATAATAATAATAATTGGAGAGGGAAAAATTTTTGCAGTCTGCCTACTGAAAGACATAATGGTCCAAAGAAGAAGCATTGTGAATGTATAACTTTAAAGCTGAAAAGATAAAGAATAATTTATATTTAGCTCTGCGATATAACATTTATAAACGCAAATTTTGTTTTGCGGTGTTGTAGAACTGGTGCAAGCATAACAAAGAAAACTAAATAGTACGTTAAAATAAGCGACTATAAGCGAAATTAAAAATAGGTCCTGTTGACGTACATATTTAATTTAACCCTGACTATAAGGAACTGCTGTTGTTGATAGATAACAGCATTTCTTATGACAGTAGATAATTATAAACGTATTATTTTGTGTGAAAATACAAATTATGCGTACTTTAACTTATATTTCTACTGTTAAAGCAGTCGAATACAAATTTACAAACAAAAGCGACAATTTCGGTGACATTAGTTTCAAAAAGAAATGTTAATTTGCTTTCGTTTGACATTTCATAGAAGTCTGGGATGAAGTTGGTAATTTCACTAAGAAAGGCAGACAGTAGGTAGAAATTATTACCATTAGACAAATAGCAATAGGTGCTACATACCTGTATTATTCCAGGTTAGGGCCTGGATAGCCTAACTGGTATGGCATTAGGTTAGTATACTATCACAACCGTTTCTTGTTGATAACCAAGTTGAATACGATCGTTTATAATTTTTATATTTCTTCAGTCTTTTTGGCTCACCACAGACATGGACATTGTTTATTTATTTTCTTATTCACAACATAATACAAATAGGCTATAATTGCTTAATTATTAATTAATCAGGATAAATTGTGCATAAAGAAAAGAGTTAGGGGGTTGTAGGAGAAGGGGTACGGAAAGAGCAAATGGTCATCAAGTCAGCAGCCTTCTAGGTTTAGTGTAAATTGTATAAAATATTGTAGTGCAGCCAACCTCGGTTGTTCGGTACTCGCTTATAAGGGACCACCGATTTTTCGTAACGTTTTTCCTATGTAAAAATCTACGTATATAAGGTACTCGGATAATGAAAATGTGCAATAGTGTTAAATATGCATGATAAAACCAAACTAAATATAATGAAAATGTGCAATAGTGTTAAATATGGATGATAAAATCAAACTAAATATAAAGAAAATATGCAATAGAGTTAAATATGCATGATAAAATCAAACTAAATATAATGAAAATGTGCAATAGAGTTAAATATGCATGATGAAATCAAACTAAATATAATGAAAATGTGCAATAGTGTTAAATATGCATGATGAAATCAAACTAAATATAACGAAAATGTGCAATAGTGTTAAATATGCATGATAAAATCAAACTAAATATAATGAAAATGTGCAATAGTGTTAAATATGCATGATGAAATCAAACTTAATATAACGAAAATATGCAATAGTGTTAAATATGCATGATAAAATCAAACTAAATATAATGAAAATGTGCAATAGAGTTAAATATGCATCATAAAGTCAAACTAAATATAAGGAAAATGTGCAATAGTGTTAAATACGCATGATAAAATCAAACTAAATATAATGAAAATGTGCAATAGAGTTAAATATGCATCATAAAATCAAACTAAATATAATGAAAATGTGCAATAGAGTTAAATATGCATCATAAAATCAAACTAAATATAATGAAAATGTGCAATAGAGTTAAATATGCATCATACAATCAAACTAAATATAAGGAAAATGTGCAATAGAGTTAAATATGCATGATAAAATCAAACTAAATATAATGAAAATGTGCAATAGAGTTAAATATGCATGATAAAATCAAACCAAATCTAACGGAAATGTGCAATAGTGTTAAATACGCATGATGAAATCAAACTAAATATAATGAAAATATGCAATAGTGTTAAATATGCATGATAAAATCAAACTAAATATAATGAAAATGTGCAATAGAGTTAAATATGCATCATAAAATCAAACTAAATATAATGAAAATGTGCAATAGAGTTAAATATGCATGATGAAATCAAACTAAATATAATGAAAATGTGCAATAGTGTTAAATATGCATGATGAAATCAAACTAAATATAACGAAAATGTGCAATAGTGTTAAATATGCATGATAAAATCAAACCAAATCTAACGGAAATGTGCAATAGTGTTAAATACGCATGATGAAATCAAATTAAATGTAATGACAATGTGCAATAGTGTTAAATATGCATCATAAAATCAAGCTAAATTTAATGAAAATGTGCAATATGGTTAAATATGAATGACAAAATCAACGAATGTGACAAAAAGGCACCGCTGCCAATCTTAGTAGTTTCACTGACCCGCGCGTAGCTTTGAAAGTTTAACGAACTTTGACTGTCCGAGGTAATTATTATTTAATCTAAGCTTTGATTTAAAATAAGCTATTGTAGTTTTCAATATTTTACAGCATTCTTTATTCTGAACTCGTGTTTACACAATCATCCGGTTTTCCTGTAAACAAAGAGCATGTAATACTTTATTACAGCTTCTCTATTACAATAACAACATGCATAACTTGGGTCAACAATTTTGTTTCATTTCAGGTGCGATGACCGTTTAAATGGACAATCTTTACAGTCTGGACATTGGCAAACGTTACTGACATCATGATAATCCTTTGCGAACTTAGGAATGAAGCGGAATGACTTTAAAGAAACGGAACATGTAGACGACTAACCTCTTGAGTAACTGTGTGTGCATCAATGATCTAATTAATTGATCATTAATTAATTAATGATCTAATTAATTGTTTGACAGCTCTTGCAAATAACTGGTTTAGTTATAACTGCAGTAGTTTAAAAGTGAAAGCCATATTCCCCAAAGACGTAGCAATTTCAAATGCAGATGGTTGTCGGGAGATAAAAAATATTTAAATTTCGTTTATCTTTAATGACTCCTTAGTAAAAAATTACAATCTTCCACTTCTTATCATGGCGGGTGGTGGGTATATAAAGATTCACTGGCAGAGGGTGGGTTTGATTTTAATGTATGCAATGTTCTTTGTTGTTTTTGTAATGCTCCGAATTTCTGATGAACAAAATCTCGTAAACGAAGAAGAGGAGAACGAGTCAAACCAAACGTCTTCAAGACCGATGCGTCAAGTTCCAAAACCGTCAGGTCAGAACTGTTCCTATCACGTTCCTGTTCCTAGTTATGTTGACATCAACGTAAGGAACCTGCTCTGGCAGCAGGTTAACGACATGGACATCTACCTGTACAGTGCCTACTACGACAGAAGACTCGAGCACTCTCATGGAGCCACCTATGTGCGAGTGTTGGGCATGAAAGACATTTGCAATCTACCTCGTATTTATTGTCAGCTGTGGTACAAGGACAAGAGGGAGCCTTTCGTGATCGAAGCTCGGCAACAGTGGATGTGGTTCAATTGTAAGCTGGCTCTTGTCCCAAACGAGTACCATGGCGTCATGTACACCTGTCCCCTGCCGCGCAAACAAAAGAGCATTCCTAGTCACGTGTCACTTACTCCACTACCCTGTCACGAAGCCACAACATTGTTGGCAGTGCGACACATAGTGCCAAAGAAAAAACAAGATTTTGCTGTATGCGTGAAAGGACTGAACTTTCTCTACGCTGATAACTCTTTCCGTTTTGTCGAATGGTTGGAGATGCAACTCCTCCTGGGCGCCAAAAAAGTTTTTCTGTACAAGTATGACGTCACATACAATTTGGCGAAGATTTTAACCTATTACATAGAGAAGGGTGTCGTCGACGTCACACCGCTAACACTGCCTGGTGTGCACCCTAATGACAAAGTACAAAGGTACGTATTCGTCAAAGAGAATGAATGGCAATCGTGGCTGATGGAGGTGCTAGTCTACACGGACTGTCTCTATAGGAACTTGTACAGTTATAAGTACCTAGCTGTCGTTGATCTAGACGAATTCGTTATCCCAGTCAAGCACAGGACGTGGGGAGAGATGATGCATCAGTTGTGGCAAACTGAACCCAAATTCGACCAGTTCGCTTCTTACAGTTTTCGCAACGCCTATTTTCTCGATCAGTTCTTCACGGAGCAAAACAAAAAATATCCAAAATTTGCCCACGCTCTGCAGCACGTGAATCGATCAAAGAAATTGTCTCCAAAAGGCGAAGACGTGAAGTCGTTCGTGAACACAGATGGCGCGTTGACCGTTCACAATCATTGGCCCTTACACCTGATGCCCGGGTACGAACCGGTGACATTTTGGGTAGACGCGGACGTGGCCAAGATGCACCACTATCGCGGTAAGTGCACGACAGTGAACGAGACGGCCTGTGATAGATCGTATACCGAGCAAATCGTCGAAGATTTAAGTATTTACAGATACGGCAGGAATCTTGCTCGGAACATGATAAGGACGTTAACTGAAGTTGGCTATATATCACGTGATGAAAATGCGGGTGCCAAAGTATAACGAACATCGTATATGATAAAGTGTAAACTTGGCGTGTGTGCTTAAATAAGTTCTGTGACTGTAAATGAACTGCAACAGCATAATTTTTCACGGTTGTCTCTCCATGAGAAAGTTGCAGTTAGGAAGGGATTTCTGAAGCAGCACCCCCACTAATTTTATTTACGAGCCGCCACTAGGCACAATGATAGATTCAGATTTTAATCTGGAATTTAAAGTCTTCATAGTTTAATAGTTTAAATCTCTTAATAGTTTCTTCTTTACCAACCGTCCTATAACATTCCATCAGTGTAACAAGCTTATATTTCCATGTACGAAAATATAGACTCAATTATAGCGAGTTATGTGAGTCAACTGGCAATAGTTTTTATATACTGTTAGCCGTGGCCATCTCGTCACGCTGTCTATAACCGTAGTCGTTACACAATTCAGCTACCTCACCCGGGAATATTATAACTATAATTCATGCCATTTGGAAGCCAATAATTATTGTGATGACAACCTGAGAGTGGGGGTGAGACATCTCTACCAGAAAGCAAATTCGAATCGAATCGAACTCGTGACTTTCAAATTCGAATCCAATTCGAATTGAATTTGAAAGATTTTCGAACGAGTTCTCGAATCACCAGCAAAAAGTGGTCTTACCAAGATCGTGCATATTAGTCAATTTTTTTGCGGTAAAATCACTAATAATTTATCCAAAAATTGTGCACAGAAATCACAGCTAAACTGTGCTAATTGCTTGGTGTTTCAAACGTTTTAATGACAAGGAACGTGTGAGGTTGACATGCCGAATTATTCGAATCTATAATTTTAGGTACGAATCGAATTCGATGCTCGATATTCATCACTAACCGTCAGCCATAGAATCTGTCATTTTAGGTTCGAGTCGAATTCAATGCTCGATATTCATCACTACCCGACAGCCATAGAATCTATCATTTTAGGTTCGAATCGAATTCGATGATCGATGTTCATCACTATCCGACAAACATAGAATCTATCATTTTAGGTTCGAATAGAATTCGATGCTCGATGTTCATCACTACCTGACCTCCATAGAACCTCTTGTCGTAATATAAAATAATATAAAACTTGCAAATGTAGCGACGTTATTAATTTGATCATCTAGACACTAGATTCATAGTTGTTTATTTTGACTTATAAACGTGTAACTCAGTGCATTTGTAATGTGAATGTTATGAATGTACCTGTTGTCACAAAAATGCTCTAAAATCATTTTTCGAAACGTTTCTCCTCAAAATCGTTAACCGGTTTCAGCTGTTAAAGGTTTGGTAGCAAAAATCGTAAACGGTCTAGTACAAAATTGTAATTCACAAGATTCTATTGAAATGCAGGGAAAACAATGCAATGTTTAAAGGATGACAGGATAATTTTTCATATACTACCCCATTTTCAAGTCCAATGAAAAGTATACATTTTATCGCAGAAATATTTCTGATTATTAAATAATAGATTAAAAACTTAATTTAACGACGGGCGAACCCAACTTTTGATAACATTACAAACTAACATAATTTTTAACAGAAAAATATTCCACAAGGGTGTTGCACGTGTTTGTGAAAGTGAAAATTGAAGTGCAGTGCTACTGTAAGATATTCAGTGTGTTGTATTAAACTAGGCAAGTTTTAAGATAAAAATTCAAATTTCAAATTTACCGCTCTGCTCACGCATGAGTTGTCGAACGTGTGCAGTACTTCACAGACTAACACACCTGAAATGAGAGGTACAGCACTTGTTTTTGTGCAATGCGTTTCTGAAATGCAGGCGTTAGTACCCGTCTAACTAGGGAATGGCGAAATTGTAACAGCGAAAAACTAGCGGCGCGAGCGTGAAATTGTGTTTGCGTGGTAATAATTCTTTTACGTAAGTCATTTTTGAAAAGAATAGTATGTTTCCTTTGAATATTTTGAAGAGTAGATTGTTTTGACCTTCAGTTTAAGACCGGGTCCGGTTTTGCTTTAAAATCAAATCGCCCGTCCTAATATCAATATGAAACCGAATTTTTCGTGCCTCATCCCTATTTGCTAATAATGTACCTGGAAATAGACAGAGCATATTATTCAGAAATACTGATTATTCCTAATTTGTAAATTACGCACAAAGATTAGTTGTTTATGGAATAGAGTAAAAGCAGTTTTCATATTTTACAAAGAATGTGTAATACGAAAATTTGAAAAATAATATGGACCTCTCGTTGGTTAAAATAAAAAGCGTTCTTGTGTTTTTAATTACCTCTATTGAATCAGGGAAGGGTCAATCAGGTAGGTGCAGAAACTGCACACTATGTAGTAAATTATTTACGATAATTGTAACATTCGTTCGCACCAACTTATATAATAAATAAATTTAATATTTTAAATTTAATTACAGACTGAAAATTAAAACGCAGCAGCTAGATTGGTGTTTTTGAGTTTTGGTAGAAAAATATTGGTACAGACTAGAAACTTTCTATCCGGTGAATGACAGCTAACAAGTCCATGTGATATTATATGTTTCCTTTGCTCACCAATGCCCAGGTCTAGCGAATACTAAACGCTATTACACTCACATCTCGGATTGCCGGACAAATTCAGGGAGACGTCGGTTCAAATTTGCCGATATTCCTTGTTTTCGATGCTAAACTAATAAAGTAGGCGCTGTAAGTGTATTAGACTCACGATAATATTGAATCAATCGCCTAATTATTGTCTCAAAAACGTCTAATACGAGCCGCTCCTATGCAAAGGTATTGTAGCGTGGGCATTGTCCATAGATATGCTCTTTTAAGTAGGAAAAACGATTTTTGGTTCTTGCCAAGACAGTGGGAGACGGAGTTCAGTGTGTCCACAAAAGCGTTTCTGATAATTAAATAATAGATTTAAGATTTAATTAATGGCGGACAAGCCCAACTATTGATGACATCACAAACTAACATAATTTCCAGTTGCAAACATATTTCACCAGCGCATTGCAGCAAGGTGCTACTGTAAGATGTTCAGTGTGTTGTACTAAAACTAAGCAAGTTTTAAGACAAAAATGTAAATTTTAACTCACTCATGAACTGACGAACGGGTGTAGTTCGTTACAAACTAAAACATCTGACTTGAGAGGCACAGCGCCTGTTTTTTGTGGAATATGTGAAAGGCCTTTGATTGTGTTCTGCTATGCTGTCTGGAAGAAATCCTTGCACCTGATGAAATATACATCATAAGTATAATGTTAGAAAATTTATTAATTCAAGTCAGGTGAATTGCAAAAAGCTTAGGAAATAGTCTATTATTGCATTTATACATGAACACTGCAATATTCCATTTAATTAAATCATCTAATTACATAATGCTACATTCACGGTAACGAAGTAACGAGGTAACGATGTTCTGTACTAGTGGAGCAGTGCTGTGTAGTGCTGTGTAGCCAGCAGGTTGGCATGTGAATGGAAGTTGCTTGCACAGTGTTAATATTAAGCAGACCTGGGCAAGTCTACCAGACAGACCATAGATACCTGTAGTGTATTATGCTCATAGATAAACTGAAATGCTCTGTCTAGATACTGCAAAATATAAAATTAAATAATTAACTCCGACTGCTTTTGAAGTAACTCTGGTCGTGCATTATGGCAATACACACGTACATGTGAACAAACACACTATGTCACTATAATTTGCTAAAATTGGCTTAATTGTACACATGGATCCACAATTATGAATCATTGCTAGTCTTCAAGACTGACAAATGTGAGTGTGTGCTGCTATACGCCTAGACAAGTTTACGTTTATATATTTCCACTCTGCATCTTACAGTTATAATAAAAATACAGATAGTTTTCCGCTGCACTAAATATAAATATAAATGCAATATAATCCAGAAATTAGAAAAGAGATTCTTATGCAACATATACATGTGCAAATTACATTACTGAATAATTTTGATGCATACAGTTTGAGCCTAAAAGCGTAACTTGACAGGCCAAACTGTACGTGGAAAACTTAAAGAAATGATTAATAATTGAAATAATGATAATATATAGATAAATGTGGAAGGGGGTAGTGAATGAAAGATGAAATGGAGCGAGAACTAAGAAAAACCGTGATCATTTTTATAAAGTGTTCAGTAACCTGTTAAATATAGAAATATAGTCACGTTTTATTAAAATTACTGTGGAAAACAAATGCAGGCGAGAAGCATACGTAACACCACCACACACAATAGAGTGTGCAAGACCAGCAAGAATAAGTGCTCTAACACACTCTTCAATGACAGTAAGAAACACTTCTACACTTCTGTGTAGGTGTTCGTCTCGTTGGGGATTTACCTACATAGCTTATGAAGTTAATATATGCAGGGAGACACGTGACACCCTAAAGCAGCGTCACTGTACGTCACTGAACGCAATGCCTATGCCGCGGTAACACCGAATGACTCAGTAGCCTAAAATATCCGAGTCCACTAGCGCGTAGCTTATTTGTCCCGTGTAACTTTTAGTTTACGCATAGGTAGGTTGGGTACAGTACCTGGGTGGATCTTAATCGTGGTTAAGCTTTTGCCAAATACCATCTTCCTGCAACGGAAATTACTGAGTAAATTACATAGTGTAGTCTGCGTTGTTAAAAAGCTAATGTACTATTAAATTGACTTAATACTAAAGCATTGTGCTTGGTAAAACTAACAAAATATAACTACCTAGTTTACAACTAGATACGCCTGGTTTGTTTCTAAGAATCGCCCAAGCGCTAACCGGACCGTAGATTGCATAAAAACTAGCCAAGAAACAAACGGAATTGCATTGTGTACTTCGCCAATATTGCCAAATAGAGTAGTTTACCTTAAATTAGTACTAACTCATCGTGTACCTAATAGTTCAGACGTATACGATAATATTGTGAACAGTTTAGTTACACTGCCAATACTTACAACATGGATAATAAGACTGGTATAGATAATCCTATTCACAAGGATGGAGGTGACCCCCCAAAGTATGAAGAAATCAGATCGGTAAGTTAAGAAAACATTGAATTTTATACGCTGTCTATTGTGTTGTTGTTGTAAATCGCAAATAAGTCGGCATAGTTAAAACCACGTTATGACGTTTCAAAGTAGAATGCTGCAAAAATCTGGTCAAATATCAACTTTGTTTCTTTGAAAACAAACGCTAAACATATTGGATTTTTATATTCTTGCATCAAATTATCAATAAAATGTTCAAAAACTACTAGAAATCTATTTTATAATCACACAAAATAAATAAATAAATAAACCCTGTATCAACTTCTCTGGCTAGCAACTGAAATTGCAAAAAACTTGTATATTCAAACTCTGATGGTAACTCGTAGAAACAGCCATTTTGCTTCCTGTTTTTTCTGTTGCCAAGGCCAGATCTTCGTCAGGGAGAGCCATCTACTGGATTTAAACATAACTTCAATGTGTTCTTGCAAAGTTCATAGCAACCAACATTTGTTAAAATGCGAGAAAAACAATGAGTTATGACTAACCTTGACCTACATTGAACTTAAAATGCAAATCGCTGTTATCTCAGCTAAGAAATAATGTAGAGTAATGAGCTTAGTACCTAAAGTGATACGCATGAAATGGAGATTGAGGATATGAATGTGAATGATTAGAAATTAGCTGCCCACTAACATTGTCTGCATTGAGATGTTAGACAAGCAGAGAAGACTATTCTATATTATTCTATTCAACACCTTTTTCTACTTAGTACGTCAAATCTTACACTGTTAGAAAATCAGGTACTTTAAATATTTCCCAACCAGTTTATTTAATAACGACTTATAATAAATAATCATTCTTGTTTTTAGCAGCCAGGTGGTAACCCCACTGCATCGTATGCACCAACTCAACTATCGTATGCGTATACACCAACTCAACCATCGTATGCGCCAACTCAACTATCGTATGCTTATACACCAACTCAGCCATCGTATGCTACACCAACTCAGCCATCGTATGCTACACCAACTCAACCATCGTATGCGCCAACTCAACTATCGTATGCTTATACACCAACTCAGCCATCGTATGCTACTCCAACCCAACCATCGTATGCACCTACGCCATACCCAGGGGGAGTTCCTGTTGCGACTCATGTGACAGGCGTACCCCCTGGTGGAGTTCCGGTCGCAGTAACAGCAGCTCCACCTGTCGGCAATCAAGTAGTGATAGTACAACAGCCTGCGCCATCTAGTTACATGTGTTTGGCAGTGTTTACCTGTCTCTGCTGTTTCTGCCCCACCGGAATTGCCGCCATTCATTATGCATCAAAGGTGAGAAATTACTATTCTTATAGTTCCATGTAATTTATGACGTAACATTTGATACCGTAACTGGGAAGACTGGCAATGTAAAAAAGTTGTAATACAATGGCGTAGCAAGAGCTTTTGGCTTTGTCACAAACTTCACCTTTCTTTGTCGCAAACTTTCATCATCAGACGGCGCTGCGTTCGGCGTTTTTCTCGGAAAATTAACTTGCGTCGGGCGTTTTGCTCTTTTGTATACTATTGCGACAGAATCAACTTTTTAAATGCACTTACAAGGAGAGGCCAAGCTGCTGGGAAGTTAGGCTAATTTCAATAATAATCGAATAATAATAATAATAATAATAATAATAATAATAATAATAATAATAATAATAATAATAATAATAATAATAATAATAATAATAATAATAATAATAATAATAATAATAATAATAATAATAATCTAGTAATCGAAGCGTGATGAGTGACTCGAGTAATTTGTGAAATCACTTTAAAGTCGCCATGGGATTGGGCGATTCTATTTTGAGCAACCATTCTTCCACCAATGGCGTCATTAGTTGACGGAAGAAAAGCAGCGCACTGTCAATTTCCTTCAAAAGTTTTAGAGAAAAAAAAGTACAGCCAATTTTGTGATATTTTGCATGAATATTAGTGCTTGAATAATGAAGTGCAGCAAATGCTCAGAAACCTACGTACGATTTCAAACGTGATGTACATTGTTAAGTACTGCAATTGCTGAAAGTTTTTCCAGTTCTTTTCGTCACAAATTGATTTTTAAATAGTTTAGAGTAAGCAAATGCATTTCATATATAATTTTGCATGAAAGGCCATTGTATGAGGAGTAGAAACCTACAGAAATTATCATACATAATGTAATTGCTGCTTAGTGAGAGCAGTTTTTCATGAACTCATGCAAAATGCAGTAACGCTTACAGTCCTTACAGTCTTACAGTCCCACTTACATTCATTCACAAATCGCGATGTCGATACCATGGACAGCTTATTTGTTCGAAAAATTGTAAATCCGAACTTTCATACAAATCAGATTAAATAATTAGTGCACTAGGCATATATATTGTCGCGGAGGTGGCCAAGAGGTCGCTGGTTCAAATCTGGCCAGTATTTTATCCTGCCTTCCTCATGCTGATTATGACTATGGAACAGGTGCTTAATTGGCAAACGCACCTGCCCATCTGCTGACTGAACCGACGAGGCCATTTAATACCAACTACTTATAGCTACTGTGCAGTGCTGATATGTAATGGCTTCGTAATGGATCGAACCATCACAATGTAGAGGGAGGAGGTCGAAAATTAAAGACATTTCGCCCCCGTAACAATATATGTGTATATAGGTGCTTTAGACAGGAATTGTTGAAATGAACGATTGTTTAGAATAAGCACATGGATTATAGGAAAGCTGTGTTAAATAATGATTTTGTTTAAATTGGCGATTAAATTATTAAATTAATAATTCAAGATTAAAGGCTTGACGATGCAAGATTAAACTATCATCGTGGATAGAAGCCCAGTTAGGTTTGGCACCATGTGACCAACTGATGTTCGACCGGCTGACTCAGAAGTAAAGATTGATGATGTAATCCTTATGCGCAGAAGCTCACGGCGCATTAGGTAGTTTGACAAAAGTGATTTGAGGCCCGCACCTCGAGGAAATTAGGAACTGACTTGAAGATGGAGGGCTGGCATTACTAGCCTCTTATATTTACTGTGATGTGTTTGGTATTTAATAAATGTGTAGTTTATTAAATAAAGTCTTGATAGTTTGCAGTAAAGAGAATCTGTTAAAATATGTTAAATGTCAGAGAATTATGCTGAGAAGAGTGTTCATGAAGCCAAACCCAGATAAGGAAATTAAGGTGCGGTGTCACGTGACTGCTCATTTGTCAGACTCCCAAATAAGGGATTGCCCATTTTGTCAGAATGCGCACGCAGCTGGCAGGGATGCTATGAAGCCAACCCGCCGCAAGGCTGAGATTAGACTAGGCACTCATGAAGAGGACGTCTCATAGATCAGGGGGCTTTTGGCATTGCTATACATTTATTATATTGTGATGTTACTTAATAAAAGTGTTATTTCCTAATCAAAGTCTTATAGCTTTGCCATTACTCAAACGTCCATAAACAGCTACACACATCGCTCACACACGTACTACCACTATACAAACAACTTGATAATTTTACTTTTGCCATGCCCATCGTGGCTACCTCACTCGCCACACAATAAACAACAATCAGCAAGCAGCATTAACCACAAGAATAAATAGACTTTAACCAATTATTTTACTCATACCCAATCGCATTAACACATTTAGTTTTACATGAAAAATTTTGATCATACGTCCATAATTAATGTAAATTTTTATCGTGTTAAACCATTTCATTTGCAGGTTAATGAGTACAACGCACTTGGCAACACTGTGGCGGCTGAAGACGCGTCCAGCAAAGCGAGAAGATGGTCAATCATCAGCATCGTCTGCGGCATTATCATTGGAATCATTGTCACTATAATACGAGTTACTGTTTTGAGCACCAGTTCAACGTACTATTATTAAATGTCCTTATAAACGTTGAAACAGGTTGTACTTATTATATCATAAATGCATGACTTACAATTTTAAATAATATTATGGCAATTTTTAATCTAGTTTTAGTCATTGCAAATATTTTAATTGTATGTATTTATGTCTTTATTATGCTGAAATAAGCAGTAAACAGTCTATCATTATGTAATAGTAGTAGTAGTAGTAGTAGTAGTAGTAGTAGTAGTAGTAGTAGTAGTAGTAGTAGTAGTAGTAGTAGTAGTAGTAGTAGTAGTAGTAGTAGTGTAGTAGTAGTGTAGTAGTAGTAGTAGTAGTAGTAGTAGTAGTAGTAGTAGTAGTAGTAGTAGTAGTAGTAGTAGTAGTAGTAGTAGTAATAGTAGTAGTAGTAGTAGTAGTAGTAGTAGTAGTAGTAGTAGTAGTAGTGGTAGCAGCAGCAGCAGCAGTAATGATGATAATATTAATAATAATAATAATAGCCTTTTTCAAGTGGGCTTTAATTTCAACTGACATCACAGCATATGAAGTAAACATGCATAATATGCATTAATATGTATATATTATAAATGTATAGACGATAAATGAACTTTCTTTGGAAAAAATGTTGATTCAGTTTTTCTTTCTTGTTATCCTTTTCCACTCATTCTTATTCCAAAAATGAACACACTCATTGATAGACAGGTGAAAATCAATTAACTTACATGGTGAAGTTAGAAATAACGGCCTCTTCTGGCAGGTTGAGCGAGAAAGATTTGAGCTGAGATTTCCCGTCTTGACTTGTGCTTTTCAAGGTCAAGGTCATTGACGGCGTACCTGTGTCGAATGTCTGACTTTACGTGAAATGAGATCACGTTCGGTTCATTCAGCTGAAGGAAAATAAACAGTTACGTCAAACTTAAAGAAAGACAGGATGATTGTTAATATTCTACCCCATTTTCAAGTCATATAAAAAGTACAAATCCTGACATAATTAATACTGCAAAACCGTTACAGATAATTAAATAATAGATTAAAAACTTAATTAACGGCTGGCGAGCCCAACTATTGGTGACATCACAAACTAACATAATTTTGAACAGCAAAGATATTCCCCGAGCGTGTTGCACGTGTCTGCAAAAGTGAAAATTGAAGTGGAGTGCTACTGTAAGATATTCAGTGTATTGTACAGAAACTAGGCAAGTTTTAAGATACAACATCAAATTGCAAATTTACCGTTGTACTCACGCATGAGCTGTCGAACATGTGCAGTTCGTCACAAACTAACACATCTGAACTCAGAGGTCAAGCTTTGGCACGGTATGCAATGAATAAATTGAATGCAACCAAGTTGTGCCAACATTTGGTTTTACATGTCAAACGGTTTTGTGGCATAACTTTAATAAAAAGGCTTGTGCGAAAAATTGTTTTCATCATGCGATGTCAGCACCATTTGTTGCAGGTTCAAGAAGGAGCTACAGAAATGGATAGCAGACGTTTTTTAGAAGGAAACAAAACAAAAAACTTGCATTATGCGATGTGGTTTTAATTGACATTAAACATTCGCTCGTCTCATTAACCCTTTGCACACGATACTACGGCGTAATGTTTTTTCTGCTACAAAAACTGGTAGACTAATTTGGCAAAAACTTTGTGCTAATGAAGAATCAAAAGCATAGGCCTATCATAATTATTGCTGATAACCAAGAATCTGACTTTACTTATAAAAGAAACCGCTTGCACCTTGTGATTTCCTTCATGATTTGTAAGGGCAAATTTCAGCTTCTATTACTGCTGTTTCATTAGTTAAACCACGACACGAACCAAAGCATATTCGTTGTGAATAAGGTACTATGCATCCTGCTAGGAATCCATTCCGTCTTAGGTTTAAGCGACTTTCTTATATCGCATCAAGTATGAAAAAAATATAATTCTCTAATTAAATTGTTTCAATGTTGTTGCAAAGAAAGATGTTTCTACACAGATTCCAGAAAGATTCATTCGAAACCTCCATAGCTCTGATTTCTCATCCATTCTGCAGAGTAATTGGCGAATCCATGTGGTATGGTACGTAGAAACTTCATAGCTAGATTTGTACAATTCGGGCAGAAAAGCTGAACGTCGGAGCTGTAGCCTCGAATCTTAGATATGTATATAAATATATATATTAAGCCCATACCAGTAGAATTAATATATACGGTAATTGTTAACTTATTTATGTACAACACCTTTAAGTGCTCTTATCAAATAAATATTTTCTTTGCATTTGAAAAAATGTATTAACGTCCATACAACTAGTTGCAAATTAATTAAATATAATAAAAATTGATGCGGCCGATAGCACGATGACCATAAATTATAATTTTAATTTGGTTTTATCTTTTTGTAATTTGCAGTTAAATGAGTTAATTACCGACTTATTCAAAGTACTGCATCTACATTCGACTTACTTAAGTCACATTTGAGTTATTAAAGCCATTATGCATTGTACAAAATAAAATTGTCAAATTAATTACTATTACTATTAGTTACGGAAGCGCCTGTGTCGGGTCAGGTGTAGGTCCCTCTACACGCCCTGCTTCCACGTCAGCAGCGACTCATCCCTTTCTTGTAGGTCCAGACGTCTTGTTTGGGCATACACGTGCCGTGAGAAGCCAGCTGACCTGGAATGCCAGTATAAAAGCGTGTAGAGGTCTTGATTTCTGACACAGGTACTCCTCGGGCGTAGTGCTGTTACTTAGTTATGTGCATGTGTATTTTGTTCCCCTATTTTAATAAGTGCTGGTAATGACATGCTATGACAGGTATATGCTATTAGTTTACAGACATTAGCTTAATTAATTAGCATGACATTTGTAATTAAAATTGAGATTTGTAGTTAAGTAATCAATTACACAACGATACAAAAATGGATCTTCATGATGCGCAATACCAAGACCGCCATGCCATCTTGGAATTCGACCACCTGAGTCTAATTCAGTCCATTATTATGATGCTACGTAAGAACATTTAAGTTCAGTTTCTTAAACTGAAAAATATCTAAACTATCCACATTTAACAAAACGCTCAGGCATCTTAAATTAAATCCGATAATGCTCTTAGCATCACAATATATTTAAGGAAATAGTCAATGGCTTTCAATATTTAAGGAAATAGTCAATGGCTTTCAATGCTTTTAGAGTGTATTTAAAAAAAACAGTTATAGATTTTTGTTTATCGGCTGTTTAATTGTAATTGACAATGCACTTTGGCCTGAATGTACTCATGCTGTGTAAACAATGTTTGTTTGCACATACCAAGTGTTCCGTAAATACATATTATTCTAATAAAATACTAGTTAAATTACTCCATTAGTTAACAAGTTGACTAGCCTCGCTACTGACATTAAATTTGGGTGTGAATAGATTATTTGTGTACACAATTTTTTGTGATGCACTAAGTGTTTTTGAAATAAAATGTCATTGTATTAATTTGTAAAACTTAATGATATTGTAAACTTGTGGTGTTCTTTTCTGCGTCGTTCATTTTAAAAGCTATGCATAATACTGAACTAAAGTAGAAAATCAGAAAATTCAGTGCGCAAAGTCTATTGAGTTGTTGTTGTTAGTGCATAATATTTACGTTTGTGAAACTAAGATTCTTAAAAAAGATTTTTAAGTGAGTCATTAAAAATTTGATAAAAAAAATAAAGCTCAGGTATAAGCAATTATCTTTCCCACGACTCTGGGTATAATATTAAAATTCTGTTGGTGTTCAAATGTTCCGTGCTCCAGTGTCACCGTGCTGACTTATACCGTCGCAAATGCGCCGTGGATGGGCGTCGTTATAAATTACTTCTTGAATTGCTAAGATTTTCCTTATTGCAGTGGATGAAAGTTTTTAATTTCGTTACAATTTGCGTGTCAGTAATCTCAGCATGTTAGTTAACAGGTGGTTGCTTTCCTTTTAAATCTTAATTAAAAGTTTAAAATTTGAAAATTTAGCTGTAGCACATGCAATGCGGTGGTTATTGTAGTATACATTAGGCTTGTGAGTTTAGGCCATCCTTTCTGTAGCGGACTGTGTGTGCAGTGACTCATTAAATTAAAAAGAACCTTAAGTCGGACAAATTAGGTGCTATGAAATAAATCAGATGTTTACTTCACACACGTGGTTCCATACAACATAATTAAAAAAGCACAAGGATTAAGAATAACAAAGCCAAATGCGAAGACAACTTACGACCATAGGGTCCTTTTCACTTTGCCTTACTTTAGAGATTGCCTAATGCAGTAAATTTGTAGTGGTCGAATGACCATGTGACAGAATAAGTAGTAGTAATAAGTCTTTAAATTAATAAAATGTGTAGAAACTTTATGGCGAATTTTGTGAAGTATATTTGTAATACTAATAGATACTTTTAGACTGAATTTTTTGACTGGTTCAGTCTGGTGGCTAAAACAAGAAAATAGAAAACTGCATTGAACTGTCAAAGACTTGCTACATACACTATTTTCATGAAAGGAAAACACACATGAAGACAACAGCAATAAGCAGAGAAAAACCCAAAAAGTCATGTGCACTTACTATATATATATATATCACTGATAAAAACTTTACAGACATGATCAATCAGGTAGTTAATTAAAACTTACACTGCTAAAGGCAAATGCCTCAGTGCAATCTAAACTACTGTGCAGTAATGGAAAGTAACGACGAATAAAATCAAACATATTTACAACTATGCTCAAAAAAATGAAAAAATTATGATTTAATTAATATGGCCGTGGATATATAAATTCTGAATTAGTGTGTATGTTGTCGTACTGGTGTGATGATATTTCATATCTGGTTAATATTAGTGATTTTAATTTTGTTTTAAATGCTGATGGGGACTTGATTTGTTTAACCTGTAATGGTAGAGAATTCCAAAGTAGAATTACTTGTTTGTTTATAGAGTTCGTTCAATAGTGGGTATTTGTCCTAATTTGGTTTAGATTACTTGTTCTGGAATTAACGATAGGATTCGGAAAAAAGGTAAATCTGTTATTTTGGAATGGTTTGCTGATGTTGTTAATGTATTTAAATATAAAAAGCAGAGTAAAATATTCTTTGTGTGCTTCAATGATTGCGAATTTTAGAGATTTTCTCAGTTTAGTTGAGCTTACCTGATAGGTTAGTGAAACTCAATAGCAATCTTTACTACCATATATGGGAAGCCGAGCAGGTACAGGTGACAGAACAAGTCTTGAACTTAAATTTGTCTTGAGCACTAAAAATAGCATGAGAATAGTCTTGAGGACTAAGAATAGCATGAGAATAGTATTGAGCACTAATAATAGCACGAGCATAGTCTTAAGGACTAAGAATAGCATTACAGTAATCCTGAGGACTAACATTAGCTTGAGGATAGTCTTGAGGA
This sequence comes from Tubiluchus corallicola, assembly GCA_030141605.1. Taxonomy (NCBI): domain Eukaryota; kingdom Metazoa; phylum Priapulida; class Priapulimorpha; order Priapulimorphida; family Tubiluchidae; genus Tubiluchus; species Tubiluchus corallicola. The sequence goes on from JAQGDQ010000515.1 coordinate 129,900, forward strand.
CTAAGAATAGCATGAGAATAGTCTTGAGGACTAAGAATAGCATTACAGTAGTCCTGAGGACTAACATTAGCTTGAGGATGGTCTTGAGGACTAAGAATAGCATGAGGATAGTCTTGAGGACTAGGAATAGCATGAGCATAGTCTTAAGGACTAAGAATAGCATTACAGTAGTCCTGAGGACTAACATTAACTTGAGGATAGTCTTGAGGACTAAGAATAGCATGAGGATAGTCTTGAGGACTAAAAATAGCATGACAGTAGTCTCGAGGAGTAAGAATAGGATGAGCATAGTATTGAGGATTAAGAATAGCATGAGATTAGTCTTGATGACTAAGAATAGCATGAGAATTGTCTTGAGGACAAAGAATATCATGAGGATAGTCTTAAAGACTAAGAATAGCATGAACATAGTTTTGAGCACTAAGAGTAGCATGAGGATAGTCTTGAGCACTGAAAATAGCATGAGGATAGTCGTGAGGACTAAGAATTGCATGAGCATAGTCTTAAGGACCAAGAATAGCATTACAGTAGTCTTGAGGACAAGCATTAGCTTGAGGATAGTCTTGATGACTAAGAATAGCACGAGGATAGTCTTGATGACTTAGAATAGCATGAGAATAGTCTTGAAGACTTATAATCGCATGACGGTAGTCTTGAGGACTAAGAACAGCTAAGGACTGAAGACTTTTTCCGCTGTGGCATACTGTATTTAATACTTGACAAATAATCTATTGCATGGCTTTTTTTCATTTTTAGTAGTGCCAATATTTTCTAGGCTCCCTGTGCATTCACCATTTGTTTATTACCTGGTGCGGATATGCGATTTTAGCAAACATTTTGGTTGTAAAAAAGACTGCTTACATCATTATCATCATCATGACTATAAATTTGAAACACCGCGAGCAGTGACGTTTACTGTTTACATGCTCGACCCCTAGGGGGCTCGTCCGGTATCAAATCCTTCAACTTTCTGCACGTGTGGCTTCCTCGTAGATCGTTTGCAAATAGCAGAGATTGTTACCCGTGGAGTAATTGACGTGCGTGTTTCAGCTGGTGATCTGTGTCAGCTTTAATGAATGACTGCAACACATGTTGATTTGCTACATTACTGTGTTGGTGTTTGCTAGCGTGTAATGCAAGAGGTCTGTAAACTGCTTTGCCTTGCAAATGCTTGCACTAGTCTATAGAGGTAGTAGAACTTTTTTTTACCAGTTGCTGTTCATTAAAGTGAGAGTTCTTTATGTAAGGAAAAGGCGGCTGTGCTTCTATTATATTATTAATTGAATGGCTGCCAGTGTTGGCCGGAAGTAGCTTGTAGCACATCAAATGAAAGGTCTAGATGAGATAAACGGAATGGTATGAGTTAATGCGGACACTTGTTGATCTATGAGCCCACTAGGGGGCAAAAACCGAAAATGGGAATTGGGAACTGAAGTACACCAAGTGTTGAGATATTGTACCTTATAGCATATCCAGTAGGGGGCAAAAACCGAAAAAGCCTGAGAAATGAGAACAGTGCTGTACATGCTACGAAAGACACGACCACTGACACGGGTCTACAGCAGATCTTCCCTTTTTATAAGGTCGGGTGTGCACGTGACTATTGGCTTCTACTAACACAAGGTGAGAATACGAGTCTGTGCTAGATAAAGCCATGTTCACATGCACACCCGAGAAGTCTACTGTATTCCCCTGCCAGCATTACATTTCATTTCATTACAGCCCTGTGGTACACTATATATTTTCTTACCTATAAAAGTTACCAATTGTTTCTTATATTTGAATAATTAGCTTAGAAAGTTAATTAACGGCAACCGAACACAGCTATTGCTTATGTCAGAAACTAACCACAGTTTGTGCAATGGGCAGGCATCTTCCCTTGCGCGTCAAGCACATTTGCATAGGTGATACAGTACTGTTTAAATGCATGATGTCACGAAAATGGGCATTATATGACGTCAGAAACTAACACTGCAGTTCATGATCATGCTTATCACGTTACCCACTTCTATTTGTCGGTCACACAAATGGGACAAAAAGGCACCACTGCCAATCTTACTAGATTCACTGAGCCACGTGTACCTTTGAAAGTTTAACGAAATCTGAGTATCCGAGGTAATTATTATTTAATCTAAGCTTTGATTTAAAAAACGCTATTGTAGTTTACACTGTTTCCTCTTACATAAAGCTTAAAAAAATTCGTCTTGAAATTTTATACCACTTACGTACTGCCTTTTCATATGCATCGGCCGTAACGCTGTATAAAACTTGTAAATTTAAGCTCCCGCGATGACCGTTAGACACAGCCATTTTAATGGTAGGTCATTTGAAACAAGTTTTCATAACATTAAGTAAAGTTTTAAAAAATAATCAAAGCATTCGTAGCGTACACGTTGCTAATTAAGTAAAATCTTAAATTACTGTATCTTGTCAACAAGATTGAAAATACGTTTTTGGTTAGTGAGTGGCGCACCCTGGAGGGTGAGTCAGCGACATTTTACCAATTGGCATAAATATTTTAAATTACTATTTCTAGTTACATAAGTCTTTCCAGCAGGTACGTGAAGTGCTAAGTAATATAGATTGCATGGAAAGTTTTTTTGAGACATAGTTTAACATTTCCTTTTATTCCCCTAGTGACGTCATGTAATGGCGCCGTCGGAACAGTATTGCGGGAGATTCAAAATGAAAACAAACGAAAATTCATTTCAACACGAATACGATATGTGCATAATATTGCTGTAAAGTAATATAATTTTTTAAGGCGATTTTTCTGAAACCACTTCAGGTGCCCTTTTTCTTGTCGTTTAAGCTCTGCTATTTTGCAAATCCTCTCTTAACTGTGTGCGTCGCCCTGCCCCTGTAGGCACTCCAATGCAGCCACTTAAGATTTTGACACTGTTTATTGGAGAAGTGCCGCCACTAAACAACGTTTGTTTACAAATTCTGGCTCAAGGCGTGGCGATGTGCAGCCTTGTTTACAATGACCGGTGAAGAATTGTTGACAAAACGAAACGCGATCGTAAACAAACAGTACGTCTCGCGCAAGAGTACAAAGTTTGTCGACTTACTCATGCGCTATAATTAATTTATTGACACTTGTCTGTGCAATGCAGTAAGTGTCTGTGTGGTTTTATGTAGTCTTATATGTAATTTTTATGGTTTTATTTAGATGTTTCGTAATTTTGCAGTTTTCAAGAAGATCTGAATGTGTTTGTTGAACTTGTTGTGTTAACGATATATTAGTATGGCGAGAACTTGGTAGAAACTAATTATTTTAATTTGCTTATACTTGTGGTGGCAAGAAAACACTTTTCGTAAGCAGTAATGCTGTAAACAACATGCAAATTTAAATGGCAGTGATGACCGTTTGGCGCAGACATTTTGATGGTGGGTCGTTTGAAGCAAGTTTGGATAATATTGTGTGAAGTTTGAAAAAATAGTCAGAGCATTCGTACTTCGTAGCACACATGTTCCTTGCTAAGTAAAATTTCAAATTACTGTATCTTGTCAATAAGATTAAAATACATTTCTCATTAGTGAGTGGCGCACCCTGGAGGACGAGCCAGCGAGATTTTACCAATTGGCGCAAACATTTTAAATTATTATTTCTAGTTACATAAGTCCTTCCAGCAGGTAGGTAAAATAATATGTAATACAATTTTGCATGGGAAGTTTTTTAAGACGTAAGTTAACATTTCTTTTTCTTCCCTTGATTTACATTTGCGTAGGTGATGTCATGAAATGAATTGGTCTCAACAGTAATGCGGGAGATTTAAAATGAAAACAAAGAAAAATTCCTTTTTACGCGAGTACGATATACGCATAAAATTGCTATAAAGTAATATAATTTCTTAAGGCTATTTTTCTGAAACCTACTTCGAGTACTCTTTTTGGAATGTAATTCTGAACAATTTAAAATGTTCGTGCCAACTGATAAAATGCCACTGCATCGCCATCCCAGCGTGCACCACTGATTCACCAAAAAACACATTATTGATCTTATTGATAACTACCGTATATACGTGTGTACAAGTCGACCTTATGTACAAGTCGTTGTGCATTTTAAGACCAAAAATTGCATCATTTTATATATTACCTGTGCACAAGTCGACCATAAAATATTAAGATCTTCCAGAGTAAATGATGTCAACAATGGCCGAGTAATAAATCAATAGCTTACTGTGTTAGTGTGTAAGATACGCGCAAGTGCCTGGGCCGAGTATATTATATCTACCCGATCTATATATATATATATATATACGCATGTTGAGGGCCCTCAATGCAATGCATGATAATACTGCCTGGGCTTTCATCGCGCATAATTGTTTGTAATGCCTTTAACCCTGGGATATCGCCCTAGTTTATGTACAGGTAATACATAAATTTTAACTTAATTTCAAATACATTGAAATAAATTACAGTAATATTTGTTAATTTTGTGAATTAATGTCAAGATGCGAACATTCTCTGATGTGAAGTATCACAGTTTGAGTGTTCATTTAGTCCAGCGTATAATGAAGGATTATTTCTTTACATATTCATATTGTAGTTGACTCTTTAGCGACATCTCCCAAATACATTTAAGTTTAAGTCGATCCGAACTATTCACCTTAAAATCGCCTCCCAAAAACTCGACTTGTACATATACGGCAAATTAATTTAAACTTTTGCTTAGTTAATGAAGAGTGTGATACGAATGCTCTGATTAGTATTTTCAAACTTCAGCTGTCTCAGTGTTATCTAAACTTGTTTCAAATGACCTACTGTCATCGCATTTTATGCAGCTTTGCTAGCAATGCAAGTTCTGTGCGCATTAAGATAGCATATAAGTGATACAAGGAACTTTTTGTCCAAGGTTTAAATTACATTTGGGTAGAAACGATGCTAAGCTTACTTTCGATTAATTAATAATAACTTGTCTATTAATCGTGCCTTCATATTACGCGCACAGGAGACCAGGAATGAAAGAAATAACCTTTAAGCGTCATTGGAAACTCGAGATTTGGAGCACTTATGCATAAGGTTACACCCAAATCTGAGAACTTCTCAGAACGTTGAAATTATTATGATTAATGCGATTTGATTAATTGATGAACAAAAACCAAGGTGCATCCTCATATTCCCGTCTGTTGAGCTGAGTCACTCCGCTTGAAGAAAATCTAGTTTAGTTTCCAGCAGCCGGTTGTCAGTTGTTTTCATTAGATTGTACTATCACGTTTTAACACGTTTTTTGCACGCTTTGCTTGGTGGAGTGACAGTTAGTTTAGTTTAAACATAATTTATTATAGGATTGGATCAGACAGTTTGAACAACATGATTTGGGATCCTCACCACAACAGACTCTATACACTATTTACAAAAACATTTACAGTAAGAATAGACTATAACTACACAAGCTGACAAGTTTTACTACAAGATTACATAGACATTAGTAACATTTACTGTAAGAATTGACTATACTACCAAGCTGACAGTTTTACTACAAGATTACATTAGACATTAGTAACATTTACATAAGAATAACTATAACTAACAAGCTGACAAGTTTTACTACAAGATTACATTAGACATTAGTAACATTTCAGTAAGAATGACTATAACTACACAAGCTGACAAGTTTTACTACAAGATTACATGACATTAGTAACATTTACAGTAAGAATTGACTATAACTACACAAGCTGACAAGTTTTACTACAAGATTACATTAGACATTAGTAACATTTACAGTAAGAATGGACTATAACTACATAAGCTGACAAGTTTTACTACAAGATTACATTAGACATTAGTAGAAAATGACGGTTAGAAAATATGTACGAATATTTAAGACTGATGCATTTCATATCAGATAGAAACTACTGGAAGCGTAATATAAGTAATATAAAGTCATGTACGCATTGGAATATTTTACAGTTAGCAACATAGTTAAATTCATCTTTTCCAAACAATAACAACTTCAACAGATCATTAGTTCCTAAGGCAGCTATATTAAGGTTTTCAGGTAGAAGCATTTCATTTAGTTTATCAAACACAACAACCCCAGTTTGTTGATACAATGGGCAGTGCAACAAAAAGTGTTCATCAGACTCAAATCGAAATCCACAGTTACAATTCGCCAATATTGGATGACTGTTATTGTCTTGATAGCCTTTAGAGAAAAGGTCATAGTTGAGCTGAGAATGACTGTTCATTGCTCTTGATAATGGAAACTGGGTGCTGTGAATACTGTCTGTTGTAGGTGACTGAATAGCTCTTTGAAGATAAATGTCTCATTTTGAAGTGTTGAAAGAAAATTTTAATCAGTTAAACTTAGAAAAATGCAACAAAGAAATTTATGGTATAGCGGAGTGACTATTAAAGGAAAAGTCAAGCTTTCCGAGAAGTTAGGCTTATTTCAGCGTTCACAAAGAATGGCAGAAGGAAGAAGGATTTAGTAATAAAAGTGTGATAAGCGCCTCCTGTAATTAATAAAACCACTTTAAATTCGCAATCATTTCACGCTTGGGCTCTCTGATTTTGAAGGCCAATTCTTCCACCAACGACGTCATAAATTTGTTGACTGAAGAAAGTCAGTGCGCTGTCAATCTTCGTCAAAAGTATAGTCAAAGTTTTTTTTACAAAAATGGGCAGCTAATTTTGTGATATTTTTGCCTGAACATTAAGTTAGCTGCAGAAGTTTGCATTAGTTTAAGCTGTGCTCGCTTACGGAAAGTCACAATACTAGATACATTGTATACATTATACACAAAGTCTGTATACATTACTAGCTCTCTCAATCAAATACAATAATTAAACAACAATCAGACAACTAAAGATATATTCGTAAAATCCACCCACACACACACACACACACCCACACACACACATGCACGCATGTACACATTTGTACTATACGAATGTTACTATACATACAAACACTCTTACAACCATTGAACACCATACTAATAATAACATACTCTCCAATAACTTGTAAGCACAACAGAATTTCAAAACAACTCCTTAACTAACTTTTGTTTATTTTCATATATAAACCACATAAAACAAATCTTGACAAGCAAAATCTCGTACATCAAAAAGCAAGAAATTATAATAAGACAAACTCAAACACCTCGACGCATTCAAACACGAAAACGTACGCGAAATCATGAAATCCACCAGTTACATCACTATTTTGAAATGGTCATAGGTCATTTATTTCACATTACACATTTACAATAATTTCATGTACAATATCTAGTGAAAGGGCCTACAATAAACATAATACAAATAAGAAATGCTGCACAGCAAAAGTCTCAAACACTGTTCACCTATATACGAAGGTAAATGTGTTGCGGGCAATCAAAATGCAGGGTTTGTTAGATTGTTCCACACAGTGGAAGAAAAAAAAGTAATGGAAATAATCTGAAGATTTAAAGTGAATCGTGATAAAAAAACATTAGTGCTTAAAATGGAATGATGTGATGAATGAAACTCATATATGAGATGATATAAAAGATAGAAAGACTGTTATTTGTTAATAGTATGTAAAATTAAGATAACTAAATATAACTAAATAAGATAACTAAATGAATAGCAACTACCATGCACCTGAAAATTTCTATACAGCAGTAGTGTAAATAATGTAATTGTGGATCCGCCCAGTTCAGGCAAAGAAACGGCAAAAATTAGTATTGAACTGCATATAGACCTGCAATTTATTAAAATAACAGATCACAAAAAGTGCTTAAGAATGTGCTAAAGCTTATTACTATTTAGACAAAATAAAAAATTAGATTTAAGAAGACTGACACACAAATTATTACTTCATGATTCTAGAGATTTGAAGCAATTCTAACCAATTTAAACTATTAACTAATTATTATAGTGGATTGTGACTTACATTTACTGGTGACAACCTTGGCTTGAAAATACAACTAGTGACTGTTAAATTGTAACAAAATAGACAAAGCAATGCAAGTATCACCAAACGGCATGATCAGCAACAGAATTAGCGGCAACAGAAAATCTAACTACATGTAAAAACAAGTGTGATTGATAGGTGGTGTAAAAGGCTTAGGTCACGTGACTAAGGCTGGCTTCGTTTTAAGCACTTTCAGGAAATGCATGTTTGTAAAAATACGGAAAAAACGAATACCGTATTTTCCCGTGTATAAGAGACCCTTGTGTATAAGAGACCCCTTCAATTTTTAGGCAAAAATTCTGGAAAAAAGTTTTTTCAGACAGACATTTTTAGAGGGTAAAGTACAACTTTTTTCAACTCAGTGCGGTACTGAAAACAAAATAAAACCAGTTAATGTGTTGTAGAAAAAGAGTACTGGTATATATTAAAGTGCGTACCTGCAAACCTGTAACAGGAAAAGAGAAAACGAGGAGATAATGCCTGTGTCACGATGCTTGTATTGCTTACAACCGCTTCATAGTCGAACGCGACACGCAAAACAGTTGTAGAGCACTTATTTCTTTAAAATCATTAGTGTCACAATTTATGCATCTTATTGAAAAGACTTACTCCCATGTATAAGAGACCCCCTATTTTTAAAGTGAAAATTCTGAGCAAAAAAGGGTCTCTTATACACGGGAAAATACGGTAATTATAGAATGCTAGATTAAATTGCTGGACAAATGTCATTTCAGACAATAATTGTTTAATCAATTTTATTGCTTTTTCTCGTTTTTATGTGCCAGGTAGGCGGACAGTCAATTACGTTTTGTCTGTTTCAGTGATCCGAACTTTGGTCAGCCATGCTGAAGTCGAAGACGTCCCCGAAATTCTCGCAGCCCCGGAATCAGGGCTTCAGACGTAAGTTCGGAGAAAGCGATCAGCCTCCTCGGAGGATTTCCAACATTGATGAGCTGGACGGTGAGCGCAGCAGTCACCCTATTGCACGCACGTTCTTCTTTACTCACAAGTGCAGCTCAAACCTCACTGCATGTGCATGCATCTGTTTGCGCTGGTATTCTGGTTTCACGTTAATGCAGCTTGCCTCTTATTGCACGGGTATTTAATGTGCACATTAGTGCAGCTTGCTTCTCGTTGCACTGGTATCCTACTTTTACTTTAGTGCAGCTTAATTCTCCCTGCGCTGGTATTTTGCTGCCAGATTATCGTGCAATTTGCTTTTTATTGCACAAGTATCCGACTTTCACATTAACACAGCTGACCTGTTATTGCACAAGTATCCTTCTTTCACATTAACGCAGCCGACCTGTTATTGCACAAGTATCCTTCTTTCACATTAACACATCTGGTCTGTTATTGCACAAGTATCCTCCTTTGCTGCCACATTAACGTGCAGTTTGCTCCTTATTGCACTGGTATTATACTTTACATTAGAGCAGCACGTTTCGCACTGCGCGGTATTCTATTTTCACATTAACGTGCAGCTTGCTTTCTGCTGCATGTTTGTCCTGCTCATAATGCTGTGAAAAGAAGCAAATTGTCGGTAATTGACGACTGCGTTTCACGTTCTGATCCTTCTTCTTTGTTACACTGAATTTCTGCTGCCAAATTCACTGTACAAGTGCTGCTGTAAATAAAATTTCCTGTCAAAGAAATAAGCTTTTTTACAGTTCCAGCAATTGATGACGATCGTGAAAAGGTCAAAGTTGAAATGTACCAGACAACGTATGTGTGTACACTCGACAACGCCTTGCAGCCCGTGCTATTGTAATAGTAACAGTTTTAACTGCTAGCCAGAACCTTACCTAGTTCATTTTTTCTTGTTCTTGCTAGTAAATCGCTGTACGCACAGAGTAATGCATAACTGAATAAAGTCCACGTAAAACAACTGTAGTTACTGAATTGGTGCAACAGATGGCTTTGCTTTACACACACACACATTAGGTTTTATAGTTGCAGTTAATATGCATTGCCGTGGTATTCTTAACCTTTGACCTGCGCGTGCACAAATAACTGTGAAAAGGCTTATTCCACTAAAATGTGACCACACATTTTTTTGTTTAGGGTGTCGCAGTTTTTCTGTCTTGGGGTGGATGTGGTGGAGGGTTCCTGCATAACTGTAGTGGCAATTTAGCAAATTTAGATTAATGATAATATTAAGAAGACAATTGTAAACTAGTGGGATCAGTCCTTCCTAAACGTTCCACTTACACATGCTTAGATTTTAATCCACATTACTCTGGATTTCCAGGAATGCTTAAATGTTTAAAGGACAGGAAAAGGCCCAGTTAAAGCAAGTCTCAGAAAATTTTTGCTAAAAAGTTATAACGGTTAGAGGCAATCTTAAGCGTTTATCATACTCACGTTAAAAGAATTTCTTGTTTGTTTTCATTTTAAATTCACCTATGAGACTGTCATGGTGGCGCCATATTAGATGGAGTCACAGAACCACGACACAAATGTTTATAGCACACGTGCTCAGAACTCACTGCAACTGCGTTCGTGTGATGTCATGCCTCGTGATCTGTCACATGCCGGCTTTTCAATTGGCGGACTAAATGAAACATGTCTGCGCCAACGTTTGCTGCAGCGGTTGAAATATTTTACAAAAATTGGAGTAAATGTGAAAATGCGAGTACTTCATTACTTGCTTAAAATTATACTTGGGTGATATAATTTTTTATTGCAAATTTTCTGAGGCTTACTTTGACTTTGGTTGGCCATTTTCTTGTCCTTTAAAGGAAGACAGAATACATTATGCAAATTTTCAAGTCCGATAAAAAGTATACAAAATACTGTAAAAACATTTCTGATAATTAAATATTAGATTAAGTACTTAATTAATGGCGGGCGAGCAAAATTATTAATGACATCACAAAGTAACATAATTTTCAACGTCAAAAATATTCGACGAGCATGTGGCATGTGGCATGTGTTTGCTAACCCAAAAATTGAAGAACAGTGTTACTGTAAGAGATTCAGTGTGTTGTACTAAAACTAGGCAAGCTTCAAGATAAAAGTTCAAATTTCAAGTTTACTGTTGTGCTCACGCATGAGCTGTCACAAACTAACACATCTGGACTGAGAAGTACATTACTTGTTTTTTGTGCAACGCATTTCCGAAATGCAGGCGCTAGTGCCCGTCTCACTAGCGAATGGTGAAATGCACGTAACAGCGATGAACTAGTGGCGCGAACGTGAAATGGTGTTTTACGTGAAAGAATTCCTTTCAATATTTTAAAGAGTAGATTTTTTGACCTAGTGTACAGTTTAAGATTAAGTACGGCTTCGCTTTGAGAAGAGAATTCTAAGTTTATAGAACCACATCCAATATAAACATTACATGCACGTAAACATTATTCCGTATTTCTCTGTGTTCCAAAGAATGCTTGAATGTTTAAGTCCACATAAAGCAAGAAAGAAATGGCGTTTGAAGTTACTGAACTGATGTGGCAGACGGCTTTGCTTTAAGAAGAGAACGGTAAATTTATAGAACCAGAGTCCAATCTAAATGTTACATGTACGTAGACATTATTCCGTATTTCACTGAGTTCCAAAGAATGCTTGAATGGTTAAGTCCACATAAGGCAAGAAGGAAATGGCGTTTGAAGTTACTGAACTGATGTGGCAGACGGCTTTGCTTTAAGAAGAGAATGGTAAGTTTATAAAACCAGACCCAATCTAAACGGTACATGCACGTAGACTATATTCCTTATTTCTCTGAGTTCCAAAGAATGCTGGAATGTTTAAGGAAACGTTTTTTGATGTCATAACAAATCTTGAAAAAAGACGATTCACTCGCTTCATTGGCTTCATTACTTGAGCAGTTTTCCACTAGGATTTTCTTTTTGCAATTAATCGATTTGAAGTTCGAATACAGAATGCAGTTGACGGGATCTTGCAAACCCGGATATTTGTGTCATCTGTTCGCATCAGCAACAAGTTCGTTTCTGGCGCCTCTTTCTACAACATCTCCTGCATGTAGACCAATCTCGCTGCACCGGCAGTGGAAATAAAGGGCTTCGTTGTCGATTAAATTGAGCCCGACTCATAAACAGTTTACACTTTAGATTAGTTACTGTTTGGCTTCATGGCTGACATGTGCTTAACACGTGTAACCACCACTGGGCTTCCTAACGTGAACCTCCCATTTGAAATGCGTTTTATGGCTTCAGGGTAATTCAAAGAAATTTAAACAGATATGATCCTTGTATTCTTAAGATCTATTATGATGAAAATGGGTACTTTCTTGCAACTGTCTTTGGGGAAGTAGCTTAGTGGTCCAGTGCATTAATTTGATTGCCGAGCTGTCGGGAGTGCTTCAGTAGTTGACCAGTGGCTGCTTGTCTAGTTAATGTGGAAATGCAGCACCACCTATTTTCACTTAATATTATCGTTAATATTCAATATAATAAGTCTTTTTTCTTTAGTTCCATACTTTTATGGAACCAGAGCATGTGAGGGTAGTACTGTTTGCTTTACAGACCCGCACAGTGGTGTGTTTAGCTGTTGTGTGCATGCAGCCATGCGTGCATGTCTGAAATAATGCACTGTATGCTGCACTGCTAGCATCTGCTGCTAGGTAGAAAAAGTACTGTCGCTCATACAGTTTGTTGTCAGTTGTCACGTGCTTGAAAACTGTGTACCGGTTTATATTCTAACTGCCGTGATTTTAAGCTATTCGTAAGCAAAAAAATTTTCATTTAGGATTTTATCAAGTTCATGTGTAAATTTTTGTAAGTTTGTTTACAAGTTTAAAATTATAATTACAATTTGCAACTTTAAAATTACTGTACATATGTTTGTTTCATTTTACACAGCATTAAAACAATGGCTAAAACGTTTCGTATTGGTGTTTCGGTCATGGTATGAAGCTTAAGGACTAGTCTTGTTTTACTTATATTAGAAAAATTTGCACCGTTAGTTGCTGTGTAACTTGTCTGTCATTACCGAATGTCAAAAAATGAAAAACTGCAGTTTTAGACGCCAGTTACTATTAGTTTTTACCGACGGCTTTATGGCTTCCAAATTGTAGCCGTTTCACTGGGTTTCGACGATAATTTTCGCATAGCTGAGTTTTGTTGTTTTTTTGACAGGCATCTTGGGATAGCCAAATTTTCAAAAATCTGCATCTCTGCTGTCGGTACTTTCCATTACGTCACTGTTAAATGACTGGCTGTCTTGCCAATTCTGAAAATTTTCCCCGTCACTTTCACACAGCCCTTGGTCGTTGTTCAGGCTGCACATTGGCTTGAATGTTTGCAAAAATTGGCTAGCAGTTCGATATACGATGAATTCTTCTGCAATCTCAGAGAACAGTGGCAACTCGTAGCTAAAATTAGTGGTGGGTGGGGGAGGGGGGTGCTGCTCAGGAAATTTTTAGCCTTAGGTTTTAATACTGTGTAAAAGCGAAACAAACATGCGAAATTTTAAAGTTGTAATTTGTAATTGTAATTTTAAGTAAACAAACACACGAAAGTTTATACATAAGCTTGATAAAATCCTAAACAGAATTTTTTTTGCTTACTAATAGCCTAAATTGTCACAGTTCAAGCTTGATCTATTCACAGTAAGCACGTGACAACTGACCACAAACCGTGTGAGCAACAGTAATTTCTCTACCTGTGCTCAGACATGTGCACAACAGTCAAACACCGCATTGCTGGAGTTCACTGTGTTGGGCTGTGAAGCAAACTGTGTGAGCGACAGTACTTTCTCTACCTGGGCTCAGACATGTGCACATGACCGCATGCACTCAACAGCCAAACACCGCATTGCTGTAGCTCACTGTGCTGGGCTGTGAAGCAAACCAGGTTTTCCACACACTCCTGGATCATGGCTGGATGATGTGGATGGTAGTGGACGTGGACATGGAGCCTCATATTACTAATCTGCTTAAGTTAACTCTGTACTATAATAGATATGTAACTGTATGTGAAACAGACCACTGCGAATAGATTAAAAGATAGACAAGCTCACATGCTCTGGCTCAATGCACGTTTAATAAAAGAACTAAAAAGAGGATTATTATATTGGATATTATCGATAATTTTGAGTGAAACTAAGGGGTGCTGCAGTTCCACAGTTACCTACGTGCGAGCCGCCAATGAACAGAGTCTGAATCTATTGCCTTGGTGCCTTTGGCAGTTTATTGAACCATTAAAAACCCTAATTTTATGGTTAAACGTTCTATGAATGCAGTTTTCACCTATTGCTTCTGGGTAGACAAGTACCGTATTATGACACAGCTAGATCGTCCACGTTAGAATTCCACCGTCACGGTAATTAGCCCGACCCAAGGCGACATACCTGGAAATACATGTTCGTCTATTTGTACCTGCAGTCTTCCTACCTGTAATTAACACCTTCGCTGTTCTGGTACCCGGCGTGACGTGCTCTGCCAGGATAGTTGGCTTTCGTGACAACGCATTGCGAACCGGAAGTAGTTGTGCTCGTATCCTGGAGAATTCCTGTGTAACAGGAAGTGTGTGCTGGCATTGATATTGCTTAGGGAATTACTCCAGGTGCTGGTGTGATGGCTATTAGTATCTACGTGCCTGCAGTATGCAGTATGGCAAACGTTCGTGGTAAGTGAATACACATGACATTTGTCTTTGTATATTTCTGTTTCACTTAAACTGGTAAACTATGAGGTGTGTTGCTTGCACTTCAACTTAAACACTTCAGTTTAATCCAGTATGCTTTTGATGAGGTTTGTTGCTTGCACTTCAACTTAAACTAGTGTAACACTTCAACTTAAACACTTCAGCTTAAACCAGTATGCTTTTGATGGGGTTTGTTGCTTGCACTTCAACTAAACACTTCAGTGTAAACCAGTATGCTTTTGATGAGGTTTGTTGCTTGCACTTCAACTTAAACACTTCAGTTTAATCCAGTATGCTTTTGATGAGGTTTGTTGCTTGCACTTCAACTTAAACACTTCAGTTTAATCCAGTATGCTTTTGACGAGGTTTGTTGCTTGCACTTCAACTTAAACACTTCAGTTTAAACCAGTATGCTTTTGATGAGGTTTGTTGCTTGCACTTCAACTTAAACACTTCAGTTTAAACCAGTATGCTTTTGATGGGGTTTGTTGCTTACACTTCAACTTAAACACTTCAGTACCAGTATGTTTTGATGGGTTGTTGCTTCCTTCAACTAAACACTTCGTGTAAACCAGTATGCTTTTGATGAGGTTTGTTGCTTGCACTTCAACTTAAACACTTCAGTTTAAACCAGTATGCTTTTGATGAGATTTGTTGCTTGCACTTCAACTAAACACTTCAGTTTAAACCAGTATGCTTTTGATGAGGTTTGTTGCTTGCACTTCAACTAAACACTTCAGTTTAAACCAGTGTGCTTTTGATGAGGTTTGTTGCTTGCACTTCAACTTAAACACTTCAGTTTAAACCAGTATGCTTTTGATGAGGTTTGTTGCTTGCACTTCAACTTAAACACTTCAGTTTAAACCAGTATGCTTTTGATGAGGTTTGTTGCTTGCACTTCAACTTAAACACTTCAGTTTAAACCAGTATGCTTTTGATGAGGTTTGTTGCTTGCACTTCAACTTAAACACTTCAGTTTAAACCAGTATGCTTTTGATGAGGTTTGTTGCTTGCACTTCAACTTAAACACTTCAGTTTAAACCAGTATGCTTTTGATGAGGTTTGTTGCTTGCACTTCAACTTAAACACTTCAGCTTAAACCAGTATGCTTTTGACGAGGTTTGTTGCTTGCACTTCAACTTAAACACTTCAGTTTAATCCAGTATGTTTTTGATGAGGTTTGTTGCTTGCACTTCAACTAAACACTTCAGTTTAAACCAGTATGCTTTTGATGAGGTGTGTTGCTTGCACTTTAACTTAAACACTTCAGTGTAAACCAGTATGCTTTTGATGAGGTTTGTTGCGTGCACTTCAACTTAAACACTTCAGTTTAAACCAGTATGCTTTTGATGAGGTTTGTTGCTTGCACTTCAACTTAAACACTTCAGTTTAAACCAGTATGCTTTTGATGAGGTTTGTTGCTTGCACTTCAACTTAAACACTTCAGTGTAAACCAGTATGCTTTTGATGGGGTTTGTTGCTTACACTTCAACTTAAACACTTCAGTGTAAACCAGTATGCTTTTGATGAGGTTTGTTGCTTGCACTTCAACTTAAACACTTCAGTTTAAACCAGTATGCTTTTGATGAGGTTTGTTGCTTGCACTTCAACTTAAACACTTCAGTTTAAACCAGTATGTTTTTGATGGGATTTGCTGCTTGCACTTCAACTTAAACACTTCAGTTTAAACCAGTATGCTTTTGATGAGGTTTGCTGCTTGCACTTCAACTTAAACACTTCAGTTTAAACCAGTATGCTTTTGATGAGGTTTGTTGCTTGCACTTCAACTTAAACACTTCAGTTTAAACCAGTATGTTTTTGATGGGATTTGCTGCTTGCACTTCAACTTAAACACTTCAGTTTAAACCAGTATGCTTTTGATGAGGTTTGCTGCTTGCACTTCAACTTAAACACTTCAGCTTAAACCAGTATGCTTTTGATGAGGTTTGTTGCTTGCACTTCAACTTAAACACTTCAGCTTAAACCAGTATGCTTTTGATGAGGTTTGTTGCTTACACTTCAACTTAAACACTTCAGTGTAAACCAGTATGCTTTTGATGAGGTTTGTTGCTTGCACTTCAACTTAAACACTTCAGCTTAAACCAGTATGCTTTTGATGAGGTTTGTTGCTTGCACTTCAACTTAAACACTTCAGTTTAAACCAGTATGCTTTTGATGAGGTTTGCTGCTTGCACTTCAACTAAACACTTCAGTTTAAACCAGTATGCTTTTGATGAGGTTTGCTGCTTGCACTTCAACTTAAACACTTCAGTTTAAACCAGTATGCTTTTGATGAGGTTTGCTGCTTGCACTTCAACTAAACACTTCAGTTTAAACCAGTATGCTTTTGATGAGGTTTGCTGCTTGCACTTCAACTTAAACACTTCAGTTTAAACCAGTATGCTTTTGATGAGGTGTGTTGCTTGCACTTTAACTTAAACCAGTACAACACTTCAACTTAAACACTTCAGTTTAAACCAGTATGCTTTTGATGAGGTGTGTTGCTTGCACTTTAACTTAAACCAGTACAACACTTCAACTTAAACACTTCAGTTTAAACCAGTATGCTTTTGATGAGGTGTGTTGCTTGCACTTTAACTTAAACCAGTACAACACTTCAACTTAAACACTTCAGTTTAAACCAGTATGCTTTTGATGAGGTTTGTTGCTTGCACTTCAACTTAAACACTTCAGTTTAAACCAGTATGCTTTTGATGAGGTTTGTTGCTTGCACTTCAACTTAAACACTTCAGCTTAAACCAGTATGCTTTTGATGAGGTTCGTTGCTTGCACTATACAAACTCCTAGGCAGCGTAATACATTTCAGGACATTTGACACACGTTAAACTTTGGTTGAAAAACTGAAAAATTCACAAGTGAAAACTACAGTTCACTTTTTTACTTGTGCAAAAATCAGTTAGTGGTATTTCCACTTTCTCGTAAAACCTCTAGTGACTGAAACTTTCAAAATTGGGAGTGATTTCAGTGCTCTTGTTCAACTGCAATCGTGCATGTGTCGCACTTGTAACTTTTGCTTAAAAATGTGAAAGTTGTGAATTAAGCGTTCTTTAGGTTTTACATGTCAAATGTAGACCTGCGTTAACTCAAATGTAGACTTAGGTAGTTCAAATGTGTCTTGGTAACTCAAATGTAGACTTAGGTAGTTCAAATGTGTCTTGGTAACTGAAATGTAGATTTAGGTAGTTCAAATGTGTCTTGGTAACTCAAATGTAGATTTAGGTAGTTCAAATGTGTCTTGGTAACTCAAATGTAGACTTAGGTAGTTCAAATGTGTCTTGGTAACTCAAATGTAGACTTAGGTAGTTCAAATGTGTCTTGGTAACTCAAATATGAGTTAATTACTGATTTATTCAACGTACCGCATCTACATTTGACTTACCTAAGTCACATTTGAGTTACCAATACACATTCGAAATTCCTATGTCTACATTTGATGTGTAAAACCTATTGTTATTTACGGCCGACTTTTACGTGATTTTCAAAAGTCTATTAGCAAAAGTTAATATTTTTGACACAGTGCTAAAAATAATTGCTGTTTTTATAATGTTAGTTTTTTGCACTTTTAAGCTTTCGTGGATTTTAAGGCAAAGGTAAGTGGATGAATTTAGCTAATATTTCTACAGATTCTTAATTATTATCATTGTCATTGTTACTGTGCCATATTTGAGATAGTATATTCTAGATTTCTCTCAGGTCAGGTATAAGTAGTTCATTTTGTGCTAGACTTTTTGTATGTCCGTTTGACTCGACTGTGTTTTTATTGCGTTTTCGCTTTTCCACGGGTGCCCGCTTTGTTAGAATACTAATTCCTTTTGTCAGCGAGGGTTTTTCCTTCCAGTTATGGGGTGTCTGCAACTTTTATAGGTTCCAAACTGTAAATATTCCTTTTAGATTATTTTTGTCTTTTAATATACATGTAGTATAACTTCTAACGACGTAATGTCTAAGTTCTAATTGTAGTTGACCAATATAGTAATACAATAACATGTTTCATATAAAATAAAACTAAATATTTTCTCCTACAATGTTATTATTTTATATAATAATAGTTAACAAATATAATATATGATGTGCAATTGATAGAACATGTTTTTCTTTGTGGATGAGAATTTATGTAGAATTTTCTCGTACATAATATAAATTATGTATAAATATAATGCTGTAATATTTTTATATAATTATTATGTACAGTATAAAATTATTATAATGTATCTAATCAACACAATGATTATCTATTTCTTTTTTAAGATATAGCTAAAATGTGTAAATTTGTATCTATATCTGTCAATGTTAATGTTTTACATAATAAATATAATGCATATAAATATAAAACACAATTAATATGGTATGATTGTTTTTCGTGTTAGTTTGTAACGTTTGTAAACAATTTAAATTATATGTAATAATGTATGTTTTTAATAAAGAGCTTCGTTACTATTTACTCACGTCTGAGTCTTTAAATGTCAAGCATAAACAGTACACATGGTACTAGGTAATAAAAGTTCTTATCAGTTCAGGCAGGCATATTTTTACCATGATTTTGTGTCCCATACATCTACTCAGATGGCGCAGTTACGTATTACACGCTTTTTGGTGCAGTTTCTGTGTGCATTTTAACTCTTTGCTGTAGTATGTTTTGAACTATGGACCTGCATACGTTTGAATTAAGTAGTTTACTCAGTGTGGAAACATTCCGTTGCATAAATATTAGTTTTCTGTGGACTCTAATGTGTCGTTTGGTTTAGCATCCTTCTGTGCGTAAAGATACTTTGCGTATTTCTCAACAAATAACTCCAGATTACGGAACTTTTTCAGTAATTTTTTACCTTGAACAGTTGTTTGTGCCTGCCGTATTGTTTGGCTACTCCAGTAACGATTGTCGATATCATATGCAGTTCTGTGATTGGCTGCTCATTGAATACCTCGGATAAGTGGTCTGTCGCTAAGTGGTTAAGTTGATTAACGGCACTGTTAAGTTGCTTGGATTCTTGTTTTGCTGATGACCTGTATGGGTTGTTCATCGTCGTCGAGCTCTCGTTGTCGCTGTCCTAAGAAGAAGACCTGTAAACATTCCATGGACTTTGAAGCTTATCAGTATAAACCCGTAAAAGTGTCCAGCTCAGCGAATAAGAAAATAAAGCTTCAGCGTGCCACAGGTAGTGGGCCAAACCAAACCACAGGTAGTGGGTTCTGCACAAAAAAACTAGTTTTAGTTGAATTTTTCAGGTCTTGAAATCGATTTTCGTGATACCTTGTTTGCAGGAAAACCGGACGATTGTTTAGACTCAGTCTCATTTTAATCTACAGTCCAAAATATACATTTTCTTGACTAAAAACGTTGGTGTTTATATTTGAATAATTGGCTTAGAAAGTTAATTAACGGTAACCGAGCACAGCTGTTGCTTACGTCACAAACTAACCACAGTTTGTGCAATGGCAGGCAGCTTGTCTTGCGCATGAAGCGCGTTTGCGCAAGTATTACTGCTTAAATGCGTGATGTCACGAAAATGGGCTCTACGTCATATGACGTCAAAAACTAACACTGCAGTTCAGGATCATGATTATCACGGTACCGCCCTTTATTTGTTGGCCACGTGCACGTGACAAAAAGGCACCATTGCCAATCTTAGTAGATTCACTGAGCCACGCGTAGCTTTGAAAGTGTAACAAAATTTGAGTATCCGAGGTAATTAGTATTTAATCTAAGATTTGATGTAAAAAAAGGCTGTGTAATTTTAATATTTTAGAGCATTCTTTATTCTGAACTAATGTTTACAAATCGTCCGGTTTTGCTTTAACGAGGAAGCTTCTTGGTCTCTTTTGGGAAAAATTTCGTAACAAAATTCGGATTATATACATGAATGAAATTATTTTTGGTTTTTTCTTATTTGTTTTTGTTTCGTAAGAAGTATTGCTTTATATTATGACACTATCATCATTTTGTTGGAAACAAGTGTTAGCTGCAAACGTTCAATGCATTAGGTGCAGGCAGGGAATATGTCTGTTAAAACTCATTATGCATTCGACTGCTTGTAGTGCAATTACTTCTTGCATTGCTTTCTCAACTTGCTTTGCGCTATGACTGTACGAGCGTAGGTTTAAATGCCGCGCATGCGCAGAGAGAGAGAGTTTGCTGGCTCGCATATCGAACAATGCTTCTAAAACTACTTTTAAAACTCGCCCAAAACTCGTAATGTTTTTCTTTTTATAATTACAATTTATAATTTATAATTTACTTCCTGTATGTCGCTTATTGTACCGAGTACGAGATTGTAGTATTATATGCCCCATTTAATTGTCAATCTACAACACTAAAGTACTGAATTAGTCTATGCTGCTATCTACAGTCATTGTTTTACTCTAATTGTACAAAGTTTGTCAGAGATTGATGTTTGTTTCCAAATATTGTTTCCTTTTGCTTTTATAGATACTCATTAACCAGAGTAATTAGATTGTTAATTTCATGCTTTAATCTCTGGTTCTAACTAATTCAAGTTAAAATAGAGAAACATTATAACGCAGCTTTCTGTAAACAAATCATCTTTATTCTTCTATCAAAGAAGCCAAGTAGACTTTTGATTTTGGTTTAACTAATAGTTTGTAGGGTATAGGTGACCTTTCCATTTATGGTCTGTTTGCATGAATGCTTGATGTACCTTCCAATAGGAACTTGTATGTCTGGTCATGTGATTAGACCTTCATTCTCTCAGGCATGCAAGTTTCAGTTGATCTAGAGACAGCATTCAGAAAGGATGCAAATTTTCTACTGTTAAAGCAATGTTGAAGAATACAAAATTTCTACAGGATCATATTGCCAACTTTTATGACTGTTTGTTCAATTTTGTTACTGAAGCGAACATTGTCTACGTTTTAAAATAAAGTGATTACAATTTGCATGTATTGATGTTTGATTATTGATCTTGTTCTTCTATGATCTTTTTGTCATTTTCTCTTTCTTTCACTTTTCAATCATGGTATGTTACCGATTCCATTCCAGAACCGTTGGAGGATGGCCCGCCTTACAAGGGAGACATTCTGCTCGGAGTCCAGCTCTCTAGCGAGGTGTTCTCGACCGACACGCGCCAGGTGGTCACTTTGGGAACGGTGATAGTTGAATCGGAGGATGCGCCCGCGGCTCAGTTGCGACGTTGCTTGCGTGGTCAGATTCCCAGCTTGCCCCCACAGTTCTCCTTTCTGACCAAACAAGGGTACGGAAGTTTTGTAATTCTTAATGACGCAAACAGTTGTTGGATAAATAGTCCACAATATTTCAAAACTTATAACATTTGTATTAACGAACTCAGTGATGCCACTGTGCTGCCATCTACAGGTCATATCATATGACGTGTATCAATTGTTCAATGACATTACACCTTGTGCTTTCTGTTACCAAATTGTATGTTCTTTTGTTACTATGTATGTTTCAAAATTAGAGGCGTTTATTGAGATGTTTTTGTGTGAAATCCAGCCATGCCTTTCCAGTCTATGGAAAGTATTTATAAGTGGAGTCATTTTCTGTCTAAAATGATGAATGAATCAATGAATGATTCAATTTGATGAGAGAAGATCATCAAAGTTGAATTAGAAAATTTGGAAAAATATAGAAATGTTCTGTGGAAACAATAATAATAGAGAAAAGACCAAAATAATTATAACTTTTGAAGAGAGGGAGAGAGAGATGGTGGTTGAGGACAGACGAGAAGCAGAGAGAGAGAGAGAGAGAGAGAGAGAGAGGGAGGGAGGGAGGGAGAGAGAGAGAGAGAGAGAGAGAGAGAGAGAGAGAGAGAGAGAGAGAGAGAGAGAGAGAGAGAGAGAGAGACCCCGTTTAGGCATCAGTGGTACAACAAGGACAATCCTAGTTGCATTACTGCAAATACAGGAATAAATATGTGCTTATTTTTATTTTAGATGGCCGGTCAGCACAGATCAAGAGTCACACGTTCGCATTTCTTCACTTGTCGGATTGACGCGTACAATTCAGATCAGACGGAAATTTGGTAAGTGAAAAGAAATTGCATCGCTGCTTTATCTTAGTCGAGCTGTTTCTATACAGATTTCTTTTTTGCACCCCGGGCTGAACTGTGGTGCCATTAAAAAGCTTATTAACAAGTAATATTAAATGTTAATAAAAATGTTTTAAACTCTTAAACCTAGATATGTAATTTTAAAACTTTGATATGGGTACTCACCATTGAGTAGCATCTCAAGTGGGCGCAAGTACTACGTTTCGCTTTTGGTGTGTATTCATCCGCCGAATAAATACACTGTTTACTGTAAATGGTTTATGATTTTTTATGATTTATAATATTCTTTTCATGTTATAATTAATACCTTTAATATATTTTTATACATTTTGTGATTTTTTTATGCAAAATTCATCAAATCTATACATTACTGTACAATACGTACTATGCCTGTGCAAAAATACTTTAGAGAGGGTCACGCAGAATCCCGCGAAACAGTGAAAATACCGCAATAAATATTTTACATTAATATTTTTGAAAACCCGCAAAACAGCCAGTCCGCGATAAACGAACCGTGAAGTAGCGAGGGAATTTGTAGTATTGTCAATCTGAACGCTTTCTTCAAAATAGGGTTTGTGTTATTTTTTGCAGGGTAAATTGCTGATTAACAAACTATATACAGCTAGATAGAGAATTTTTCTGGCTTTCTAACCGTGTATGACACCACTAAAATTTGTTCGGTAATACATTAGTGACGGCGATTTGGTGTTTGGGTGACATAGCGATGCCAATCTGAATAAGAAGCATGTTAATGTTACCGTCATTACACTTCGGATAATCTTATCATGGTGCTAATGCCTAAATCTAGTGTATTGAGACAAAAAAGTTTGGTTTTCCTGGTAATCCGTGACCAAATTTGACAACCTTTGTCTTGTTCGAAATTCTAAACTAGAATTAAGTACTAGAAACTAGAGACTAGAAACTAAGAAACTAGAATAAGTACTTAATTAACAGCGGGCGAGCAAAATTATTAATGACATCACAAAGTAACATAATTTTCCACAGCAAAAATATTCCACGAGCATGTTGCACGTGTTTGCAAAAGCGAAAATTGAAGTACAGTGCTGCTGTAAGATATTCAATGTGTTGTTCTAAAACTAGGCAAATTTTAAGATGAAAATTTAAATGTCTAATTTACCCCTGTGTTTATGCATGAGCTGTGCAGTTCGTCACAAACTAACACATCTGAACTGAGAGGTACATCACTTGTTTTCTCTGCAACAAAGCACAGAATGACAATTCAGTTGGCTCGGAAAAATGGATCATCTTTTTTAGTTAACGATATTGAAGTTAACAAAGATACTTTTTTACGATAGACAAGCCGAGAATAGGTGTACGGCGCCAGGAGGGATCAGCTTTGGGATTTGTTTTTGCCGAACATGGTTGGTCAGTCAGTCAGCTCCGGCGTTGCATCGATGAGCAGGTATTGTCAGTTATTTTCAGTAATCTAAAAACGGTTGCAATTGTTTCATAAAAGGACAAAAAAAGGCGTACCGGAAGAAGGTTTGAGAAAAATCCCCTTAAAAAATTATATTACTTTATGGCAATTTAATGCAAATATCGTACTCGCGTTAAAAGGAATTTTTGTTTGTTTTCATTTTAAATCTCAGGCAATACTGTTCCGACCGTGCCATTACATGACGTCACCTACGCAAACGTAAATCAGGTGAAGAAAAGGCAATGTTAAATTATGTTCCTGAAAACTTTCCATGCAAATCTATATTACGTAGCATTTCGCTTACCTCCTGGAGACTAATGTCGCTAGAAATAATAATTTAAAATGCTCGTGCCAATTGGTAAAATGCTGCTGACTCTCCCTCCAGGGTACGCCACTCACTGACCAAAAATGTATTTTTAATCTTATTGATAAGACACAGTAATTTAAAGTTGTGTGCTACAAATCCATTGATTCATTTTTTCAAACTTCACACAATGTTGTCTAACATGTTTCAAATGACTTGCCATGAGTTACTACCGTCTCTCTCTCTCTCTCTCTCTCTTTCTCTCTCTCTCTCTCTCTCTCTCTCTCTCTCTCTCTCTCTCTCTCTCTCTCTCTCTCTCTCTCTCTCTCTCTCTCTCTCTCTCTCTCTCTCTCTCTCTCTCTCTCTCTCTCCATGTCTTCTCTTTTTTCTGTTTTCTGTTTTCTTTCCTTTCCTTTGTCTTTTCCTCCTTTGGCCTCTTTTCTCCCCCTATCTCGCACTTTCTCATTCTCCTCCCCTTCTTTCTCTCTCTTTTTCTCCCCTTATCTTGCACTTTCTCACTCTCCCTACCCTCCTTTCTCCTTCCTTTTCTCCTCGCGCACTTTTGACTTCTCCTTTATCCTGTTTTCTTATTCTTCTCCCTTTTCCTTTTTTTCCTTCTCTGTCTCTTGCTTTTCATCACCTTCTGTCTTTCTCTGTCTGCACCCTATTTCTCCTTCCCTTTTCTTTTCCTTTCCATTTCTTGCCTTGTTTCTCAGTTTCTCTTTCCCTTCCTTCTCCACCCGTACATTTATTTATCGTAAAAATGTTTTTTCCGTTTCAGATCGTTTCAAACAACATTGCCAACATCGACAGCACTCAAGTGTACCACTTCGTCGACCGCAACGGTTGGCCACTCAGCATCGAGCAAGAAGATCGTCTATCGACTCTGGACATTCTAGATGGCTCTGCCGTCTGCGTGCAGGAAAACTACCTGTCTCCGCTACTCAGCCCGTCCGGAACCAGTTCGAACTGTAGCCATGGTTACGAGTTACAGGAATTCGAACATAAAGGGGAGAGCAGGAAGTGCAGTCCGGAAAATTTGCCCAATAACAAGTAAGCGTTTCTTCTACAGGGCTTCTCAAAAGAAATAGTGCGGTAGAAATAACAAATGAACATTTCTTCTACAGGGTGTCTCAAAAGAAATACAGTAGTCGCCGCTTAATAGACTCAATTGCTTAGTTGACTCAAAAACGCCTGGAACAGGCCGCTTCTTTTCAAATATACATAAAAACTATCTGTAATTGCCTTAAATAACTTCGCTTAATTAACTCAATATTTTTTCTTCACGTACTAAAAATAAGACATTTGTATGTGCCCAAACAGCATTACCTACTTGTATGTCATCTTTACTTCCCTTTTGTGCATTACATATGTAGAAACAATCATGTTAAGTACCGTTGTGTTTGTAAACAGGTACATTTATCATGCGCTAATACGCTAGCAAAGCGGTTTCGCTTTGAACATGTCACCCGCTCCCCCACTGTAATTAACCTCGTTACCCAAAGAATTTCTGGAAGCTAGACATTTAATCATTTGCCTAGCGGTTTCCTGTTGATGCTCTAGTTGCAAGTCGCGCTTTCAGGCTTAATGAGTTAATAGTCATAGATGCAGGTACAGTAATGAGCCAGTATTCCTTGTGACTTACAAAAGTAAAGATCATACAGCAAATAAGGGTTAAGAAGTTTAAAAAACGGAGCATAAGCATAAAGAGAAACTGTTAAGGAGAAACTGGAAATTTTAGAGCAGTACGATAAACTTTCAAAGATGGGGCAGAGGTGTGCAGCAGCGCAGTTGAAAATTTCCCAAAGTATTTTTTCTAAAATTGTTTAACTGCATAAAGGAATTTAGGCACTACTTCATTTCTAAAATTCATTAAAAACCTTTGCAGTGCTTAGTAATTTGATGACTCATACTTCTATACTTAGTACTACACCCATCGGTTAATAGGTTCAGTCTGTTAATTGGGTCAAAACTCGTCATTCCCAAAGTGAGTCTATTAAGCGGCGATTACTGTAGGGCGGTATAAATATATTGATATGCTTATATTGGAATGTACAAAAGACAAGTTGTATGGTGGACAGGTTTGATACCAAAATGAAATTTTCGATAATCTACAGTTTCATTTCATTTATTAAATTTTGTATTCTGTTCGAAGTATTCTTCTATACGTAAGCTACCATTCTGACTAACAGGAAAGTTAAGCAATAGACAGACAGACAGACAGACAGGCAGGCACACAAACATAAAAGCACAAGTCTTTTACTGCGGTGGTTTACTTTGTTTTTTCTTTGTGCAGAAAGTTGGCGCGCGGTCCAACATTCCGTTCCAGCAAGGACGCGGCACGCTACACGTCTTCGGAGTCGCAAATCGACCAGGATTCCGGGAAGGATATTCTGATCAGCTACGTGCGAGCGGAATCTGCCCATCATGCCGTCAACTTAAAAGAGGAGCTTTCCTTACTGGGATTTAGTGTCTACCTGGTAATTATATGTGTATATTATATGTCTACCTTCACTATATGTATATAGTGTATATGTATATATATTCATACATATACAGATATATATATATAGTTAAAAACAACACAGCCTTATTAAAATTTTTACATTAAAAAGCTAAAAGTTAAAGTCATGCCAAACATTTCGACAGGCTGCTGCTGTCATCGTCAGTGGTAAATTGACAAACATACAATCATTTTACATAGGCAGAGTCCATTATGCACTGATTAAGTAGTTAACAGAAGCCAAATAGGTAATGAGTAGGCAGACCAGTAGTAAAGAAATTGATACAGTAAATTATGCACTAATTATGTATTTACAAAAAGCCAAATAGGTAATGAATAAGCAGACCAGTATGAAAGAAATTGATACAGTAAATTATGCACTAATTAAGTATTTACAAAAAGCCAAATGGGTAATGATTAAGCAGACTTGTAGAAAAGAAATTGATACAGTAAATTATGCACTAATTATGTATTTAGAAAAAGCCAAA